>CM053803.1:33137500-33737500 GCA_028671895.1 Oenanthe sinensis
TGCCATATCCCGTTATGAATCCCTTGCTGTTATCTCCAAAGGTCACTATTGGGCCAACTTTTTCAATCACATCTGATAGCAGGGCTCTATCACCAGTCATATGCCTAGAACAGCTGCTGTCGAGAATCCACATAACACGCTAGTTCTTTGCTATACCCTGCATCCATAGATTGATTACTTTTTCTTTGGTACCCAAACTTGATTGGGTCCAAGAGGTTTAGTTGAATAAACAAATTTAGCTGCAGAAACTTTCTGATCCTTGTCTTTCTCATCGACTGTGCCCTTGTCCTTTGGTTTAGCCTTGACAGGGATGTCTTTAGGCTTAGGGACAGGGGGCTTCCTTCCTTGTCTTAGGAGGACTAACAGTCTTTGCCCTAACATGCTTTCTATTCATGTTCACATCTGTATTCATGCATGTACTAGATGAATTATTCATTAAGTTTATGTATGCAGACATGATGTTGAAAGCACATGGCATGCATCCTACTTTACTACATGGTTGATGAGGAATAGACATGGCAGGCATTGCAGGCATATTAGAAGTTTCTTCTTTTACTACTTTTATCTTTTTGCATGCATGCGTAAGATGATCAGTAGAATTACAATTATTGCAAACTTTTCTAATAGCTTTGGGAGAGTAGACGTAATCATTTTTCTTGTTAACACTTACTTTTCCATTTCTATTAGCTTTCATTTTTTCATTCTTGTTACCTAAATCACTTTTAATCTGTTCTTTAGGGTCTATAATTTTTACAGATTTTTTAGGCATTTCCTTTTTACTTTCTTCCTCTTTCTTCTTTTGATCCTCAACAAGGATTTCTTCTTTCATTAAGATCTCCTCTTCATTTAAGGGTTCCATGACAAACTTCTTATATAGGGGCTTGGTGACATTTTTCAACACATGTGGAATGTCTTGCTTCACAGGACTTTTCCTCAGCAATTGATTCTACATGCATCTTTCCTACCTTTTTATCATAGTCAAAACCTATTCCAGTTTTCTGACTATGACGTATTTATCTATTGCCTCCTTTACAAGATTAGCAGATTTCTTATAAGCTTGAAGTTTTAACTCTAACTTAGAAATTTTATTCCTAAGAGTAGTTTCTACTTCCTGGTTGCACTTGTCTCTATTCTGAAGATATTCTATTTTCTATTTCAGATCTTCTAGATTGACACATGCAAGCTCTAGTTCTTCATTTCTAGCTTCTAGCATTTTATTCTTTAGAATTAGTTTAGCATTTTCTTCTTCAGATGCAAGCATGCTTGTATGTATGTTAAACATTTCTATACTGAGATCTTCTACAGTTTTCTTATATTCAGATTTAGACATGTCAATGGAGGAGAGAAATGATACCTTCGATGATTGAGGGGATGCCTCTGAAGAGTCTGCCATTAAAGCAATATTTCCATAAGTTTCTTCTTCATCGTTGTCTGAATCATCCTAGCTCTTTCCTTCAGCTATATAAGCTCTTCCCTGATGCTTCTTCACCAGTGCATCATATTTCTGCTTGAGTTCATCATATGACTCCTTTCTTTCTTTCACTTGCTTTGGCTTCCGGCATTCTGTTGCAAAATGCCCGGGTTCATCATAGTTGTAGCACTTGAACTTACTGCGATCTACCATTCCCGTCTTATAACCTCCTTTACTGTAAGACCATGAAGACGATCCTCCTCGGTTGCTATTTCTGAAACTGAAACCACTGTAACTGGAGTTACTCTTGAATTTTTACTTAGGGTTCCTCCTAAACTTGAGGTTCTTGAACTTCCCTGCCATATAGGCCATTGATTTATTTTCCAATTGTTCATGTTCTTCCATTGAGTAGAAGTCGTCTTCATTACCTGGTTGAGTGTTATTTGTAAATTCAGCCTCCAGAATTTCTTCTTTCTCAACATCAGGTTTTACTGTGCTGGTCTCTGTGACAGCACAATTCTTGGCTATAAGAGCTGTAGTCTTCAACAGTGCGGTATTCTTACTGTCCACTGTACCTGTACCATAAATGATCTGTCTTTGCTCTTGCTACATTTCGTGAGTCTTGAGCTTCCCATATAAAATTTCAATGGACATGTCATTTATGTCACTCCTTTCTCTGATGGCAGAGATTTTGTGTTCCAGGTGTGCTGGCAGTGTCAACATGAATTTCCTGTTGATCTCCCTACGTGAGTAGGCCTTCCCATGCAGTGACAAGTCATTTAACAATTTATTGTATCTCTCAAAGACTTGAGTGATACTTTCTCCTGGCAGTGACTTGAAAGCTTCATATTGGGAAGTAAGAATATCAAGCATGTTCTCCTTCACTTCTGCTGTACCTTCCATCAGCAGATCAATTGTATCCCACATCTGTTTGGCACTTGTGCAGTTAATCACTTGATTTAGCATTGTAGTGTCCAAAGAATCCATCAGGATGCATTGAAGATGATTGTCCCATGCAACTCTCTCTTTATCAGTGTCAGTAAACTCTGAAGGTTCCTTTGGGGTAAATCCTTGCGGAATCCGTTCGCCGTCTTCTGAAACTGTTTCTGGTGTAAGCTTCTGAGGAACATAGGGTCCATTTTCCAAAATTCCCAGATATTGAGAATTTGATGTTTTAATGAAAATGTACATCTTCTTTTTCCATAAGATGTATTCATTTTTGTCAAAGGCTGGGATTTTAATGCTGCCGAGTTTTTGGGTACTCATGGTTATAAGAATTTTAAATCTTAAGAAATAATTAATTTCTTAAAAATTAAAATCAATTCGAATAAAAATTAAATTTCTAGAAATAAAAGTTTAATATGAATTCTTGATGTTTGATAGTCTTCTTAAAATTAGTGAACTTAAAATCTTTGAAAAATTCAAAATTGAATTTTCTTTAAAAATAAAGAAATTTCAATATAAATTTTTCTAGATCTAAAAATGCACTTTTTCGAAAAACTATTTTTGGATCTTGATTTGTAACTTCAATCAACAAGCTGTGATACAAATTGTTAGGTCCAAAATCATCATAGAAGGGGGGGTTGAATATGATATGGTAGATTTTTCGTTTAATTGCGGATTAAGGGTTTGTGTTCTTTAAGATATAAAAATGGTAATTAATGAAACACAACGATTTGGGGAAATAACAATGTATTATTAAATCCCTGAGGTGTTACACTTCTAATCAAATGATTAGCTTCAATGGGTTCAATCTAGATTACAATAGAAATACAGTTGGGTGATATTAATGTCAAGCTTTAATGGTGCTCCCGTCTGTATCTCTTTTTATTGAAGATGAATGAATCCCCACTGTCCTTATTGATTTTACCCATATATAATTTGTAGACTTTTGGAAACTTGAATTCCACAATTTTTCAAGTCCTTTGTTGCGCCTGAAGAGTGTGAGTGGTGTGTAGGCGCCACTAGATTCTTTGATGCGCCTCCAACAGCTTGTTACGCCTTTTGTTGCGCCTGCACACTGGTTGTAGTGTGTAGGTGCCACAAACCTTAATTTTACTTGAGTTATTCTTTTCATCAAGGTTTGTTGCACCTTAGAAACTTTGATGCGCCTTAGCTTTATCTTTGTTGCGCCTGTACACTGTCTACACTATGTAGGCGCCATGAAAGTGCATGTTGCGCCTTAGCTTCCTTTTGTTGCGCCTCATATTGTTTTGTTGCGCCTGCACTCCCATTCCCTTGTGCAGGCGCCACAAACACTTCACTTAGATTTCCCTTAGTTACCAACTTGTTTTGTTGCGCCCAAGTGAAGTTTGTTACGCTTCACACTATGTTTCACCTGTGTAGGAACCACTAAATGTAGTATTACTTGCCTTAACATATATCTTGAACTCTTGAAGTAACAACAACTTGGATTTCACTCTTCTGGCTTGGCTTGATCAACTGATTTTCTTCTGATTAATCTAGGTAATTCTTTTCTTGTTATGCTGACGCTTAGTGCATTGGTCTGGTTCACAAACGACTAACACTGAATTAAATTCCCTTGACTTCTGTTCTGTTTCAGTTGACTAACTTTGGACTGTTTCATTGCTTCTGATCACTGAAACCCTTTGACAACAATACTTGAATCATTGCACTGCCTTTAGTCTGAAATCTACTGAACACTTATTTGTTGCTGAGGCCTGAACATATTAATGAACTTCTCTCGTTGTCGTTCAGTAAACTTTACATCTTGACTGTTCTGTAGTGATGTATGTATGTTTTCTGTTTGCATGTCCTTCTGGATTCCTGTGCTTCATATTAGTATTATTTATCTGTCTTTGTTTCTTTGTTGAGTTATCGTTATCACTATTACATACTATGTTACATTATGCTTTACACTTGGTCAGTGGTTCTGTAATGTTATCATTTGTATGCACTTTACATATATGTATATCCCCTCGATTATTAATCTCTCGAAGAAGATGATATCGTCTGAGTATATGCTTTGTTTGGGAATGAGACCTTGGTTCCTTAGCCTGCGAAATGGCTCCATTATTATTGCAACATAAATCTATCGGATCTGCGACTGAAGGAACCACACCAAGACCTACAATAAATTTTCGAATCCAAACAGCCTCCTTGGCTGCTTCACAAATAGCAATATACTCAACCTCCATTGTAGAATCAACAATCGTCACTTGCTTTGAACTTTTCCAGCTTACAGCACCTCCATTTAGACAAAACACAAACCTAGAATGAGAAATCGAATCATCCTTGTCTGTCTAGAAACTAGCGTTGGTATAACCTTTTACAACCAGCTTATCTTCTCCTCCATATACCAAGAATTGATCTTTAGTCCTCTTCAAGTACCTAAGAATATTCTTGACTGCTGTCCAGTGACTTTCACCTGGATTAGACTAGTATCTACTCGTGATGCTCAAAACATACAAGACATCATGACGAGTACATATCATTGCATACATTATGGAACCAATTGGTGAAGCATATGGAACTTTACTCATATGGTCCTTATCATCCAATGATTTAGGACTGTTATCTTTTGAGATAGATATCCCATGAGACATAGGAACAAATCCCCTTTTAGCATTTTGCATCCCAAATCGATGCAAAACTTTATCAATGTATGTACTCTGACTTAGGCCGATCATTCATCTTGATCTATCTCTATAGATCTTGATAAAAAGAAAGAGCTATCAAAAATGAGGAGAAATAATTCTGAAATTATCTAAAAAGTCCTTTCAAGGGTAAAGAGATCCACTGTCAAGTCAGACAAAAAGGCTTTGAGAATGATTGAAGATGTTCTAAGGGAGAAGCTGGCAGAAGAGTCGATGCATGACACTGACATAGTCAAAGGTTTTCCAAAAAGGATAACAGTGTTCATGTTTTCAAAGAGACAATCTCTGGCCTTCGATTCAATCTCCAATACAAACTCAACCGCTTTTCTCACTGAAGTTTTGAAGAAGTTAGAAGAACCACCTCCAATCAATACTCTTGAAGTGGAAGCTAGAGATTTAGTGAAGGCAAGGTTGGAGCAGAAGGAGGAAGAGCTAAGAAAGCATTACTCTGAAACAAGATCTAAACACAAGCAAGACTCAGTACAAAGAAGCAGAAGATCATACGATTATCTGTTCAGGCTAGAGGAACAAACTTCTATTGTACACAAGAAATCTGGAAATGTAAAATCTAATTCAGAATGTAATTAATATTATTTACTGTGTTTCTGCACTTTACTTTTTCTTGTAAGTATCAGTTGAGTTATCCTCTCACAGGATTTGTTTGTCGAACTTTAACAAACAAATAAGGGGAGATTGTAAAGCATAATGTAACGTAGTATGTAATAGTGATAATGATAACTCAACTAAGAAACAAAGACATATAAATAATAGTAATATGTAGCACAGGAATCTAGAAGGACATACAAACAGGAATTATACATACATCATTACAGAGCATTAAAGATGAAAAAGTTTACTGAACGACAGTGAGAGAAGTTCATTAATATGTTCAGGCCTCAGCAACAAATAAGTGTTTAGTAGATTTCAGACTAAAGATAGTGTAATGATTCAAGTATAGTTGTCAAAGGGTTTCGGTGATCAGAAGCAATGGAACAGTCCAAAGTTAGTCAGCTGAAACAGAACAGAAATTAAGGGAATTCAATTCAGTGTTAGCCATTTGTGAACCAGACCAGTGAACTAAGCGTCAGCACAACAAGAAAAGAATTGTCTTAATTAATCAGAAGAAAATCAGTTGATCAAGCCAGAAGAGTGAAAATTAAGTAGTAAGTACTTCAAGCACTTCAAGAAATATGTTAAGGCAAGTAGTATTGCATTTGGTGGCTCCTACACTCTTGAAGTACTCTAGAGGCGCCACCAACCTTGTACAGGAGAAAAAACCAAGAATAAAGCTAAGTGGAGTCAAGAAGATGGTTTGTGACACCTGTACAAGGGATTGGGAGTGCAGGCGCAACAAAACCTGTTGTGACGCCACAGAAGGTTAAGGGAAAGGTTTGTGGTGCCTACACACTGCATCCAGTGTGCAGGCGCAACAAAGAAGAATAAGGCGCAACAAACCTTGATCAAAAGCATATCTTAAGTAACATGAAGGTTTGTGGTTCCTTCACACTACTTCCAGTGTGCAGGCACAACATAACTTGTTAGAGGCGCAACAAACTTCTAGAGGCACAGCATACTTCTTTATGGCACCTACACACCTCCACCACTCTTGTAGGCGCAACAAAGGACTTGAGAATTGTTGGAAATCATTTTCCAAAAAGTCTACAAATTATATATGGGTGAAAATCAATATGGACAGTAAGGTAATCATTCATCTTCAATAAAAGAGATACAGACGGGAGCTCCATTAAAGATAGTCATTTATATGACTCAACTGTATTTCTATTGTAACATTGCTTGAACCCATTGAAGCTAATCATTTGATTAGAAGTATAGCACCTCAGAGATTTAATAATACATTGTTATTTCCCCGAATATTTGTATTTCATTAACTGTCATTTTTATATCTCAAGTAGACAAACACTTAATCCGCATTTAAATGAAAAATCTACCACATCATATTCAACCCCCCCTTCTATGATGATTTTGGACCTAACACCCTGTACAAATGAATAGCTATTAGATTATCAGTAACATGTTTAAAGTGCTATATGAGCTTCTTTGACATATATCTTGATAAAAGTACAATTAGATTGATATATCTAGCATGCTTCTAAGTTGTAGTTACATGTTGCTTATATTTCATAATACATTCACTCTTATATGTTAAAGGTTTGTTCTGCAACTTGATAATGTGATTATTTCCCTCACAAACTTATTAATATAGTTGCCATGATACAAGTATTTTTTACTCTTGCTATATGCTTGAATTTTACAAAATAAGTACTATATGTTAATTGCTACTCTGCTCATGTCTACATTATCTTAGAATAATGCATGCCTACTTCTAAGTACCCCTACTATAATTTCTAATAGGTCTTTGTATTGCTATTTGTTTCCTCACAAATACTAATTTTAATATAGCTTGCAAAGATATGCTTGCCCTGCATTGGTTTGTTTTACTTACCTATGACTGATCTAGGCTGCTGATTTATCCTAGTATATTCTTACAAATTTGTTGTGTGCTACTCTTATAACATGCTACAATGCCTGACTTATTATTTTTATCTTATAGTAAGTAAATTAAGCCTGAAATAATTGTCCAAGTAAATGCGTTAAGTGTTAATGTATTAATCACATTTTATCATGCATAAAAATTTATTAAACACTACACACACTTATCCTGGTTGTAAGAGCTATCTTGAGGGTCATAAGAGCCTTCCTGAAATTGCATACCTGCTGTTCACGACCACATAGTATTAGCTTTTGGTGAGATTACGAAGTTGTATGAATAGTAATCGCGATAACTCAACACTAGAACAAGACAAGTAAATAATACTGTGCCTACACAAAAATCAGGAAGAAATGAAGATAAGGCAGATACAGTGAATAAAGATATTAGAAGAAGTATTGAAGTCTACTACAGGTCACTGAAAGAAGTTCATTAATATGATCACGCCTCAATGAAGAATAATGTGTAAAGACTTTCAGGATTTCAGAAGTGTTGAAGATTCAGTATAAAAGTGTCACTAGAAGATTTCAGTGCATAAGCATTGAAGACAGGGTAAAGACAAAGGTTAAAGAAGACAGCTACATTCTTGAAGTTATACTCACTCAAAGAAGTTCGTTTGTATGTTCAAGCGTCAGTGAAGAACAGAGAATGAAGTATTCAAGATTGTAGTAGTAATGAAGACATTGTCTAAGTACCAGAAAAGATTCTAGTGAAAATACAGTGTTTATTTATAATCAGCATTCGAAGCAATAAAGGACTGCTGCAATCATGTCAATTGATTTAAATGAGATGTGAACATCAAGATCGGTGTTAGTCGTTTGTGAACTAGACCAGTGCACTAAACGTCAACAGAAAGATAATGGTAATTACATCTATGAAGTAGAGTATTGACTAAATGTGTGGAGTGAAGGAAATGGAAGAAAAGGGTCGAGGATTGAAGCACTTGTAAAGGTTCAAGGGTACAAAGAAAAAAAGTTGAACAACTCTATAGTCAAACAACCAAACTGTAAGTGACCAAATCGCAAGTGACCAAGCGCAAGACATGTAAAAGGTTGGTGATCAATTGGTAATTTCAGCAAGTCAAATTAAAGTTCGACACTTAGCTTTGAAAAGAAACTGAGTATATACTATGCAAAGTGAATTCAACGCATAGCTTTTAAATATGCCAAAAAGAATCTAAGTGATGTATACATGGTGGAAGAAATCGACACATGCTATACAAGGCTAATGAAATCGATACATAGGTTCTTGGAATCATGTGATTTATTCTAAGGCATGTACATGGAGAGTAAACTTGACATCAAGCCATACATTGAAGTCAAATTCGACACCAAGCTTACATGAACATAGAATTTGACACCTACCTATTTTGTGACTAAGGGAAGAATACATGGACTAAGAAATTCGACACATGAAGTATTTTCTAAGTCTTAATATATGGAAAGAATATTCGACACCTAGAAAATATCCACAGGTTTCTCAAAGTCAACTCAAGTCAACATACAGGGGAGAAGAATTTGACACTCATAAATGTAGGTCAATTATTGTAAATCTTATATAAACAAATGAATCTAATTCATTTGGTGTAAAAATACACACAACCACACATAGAGATACAGAGAGAAACTGAAGTCGGAGAAGAAGAGATAAAAACCATATACATACCTTTTTCACCGGAGTTATATAATTTAGTTGGCTTATTATGTTGTAAATATATAGGGCTATTATAGATATTATCTAAATATAATAGATATATGCAATTATTAAGGTTTTTTTTTATAAAAGACATATTTAGATGTTCTTTTTCTATATTAATATGTCTATATGTATAATATAGTATATATGTTCAATAAAATTTTAATATGTATTTATATTATTCCATCTTATCATCACACTTCCCACTCAATATATTCATGAATGTTTATCACCGAATTTTATTTATTTTCAAAAATACTCTTCTATAATTGCCATAAATTGAACCAGATTTAGGTAACGTTTATTTTATTTCAAAACTAAAAAATCAAGGTTAAATTTATTAAATATTTTTAAAAAGGGTTTTATTTGTAAATAATTAAGAACATATGGTAAAATTTACTAATTATTTTAAAAAATGTTTCAATTGTATATAGTTCAAAAAAGTAGGGTTAAATTTATTAAATATATTAAAAAATGATTTTAATTGTATATTGTTAATAACACAGGGTTTAAATTGTATTTAAGCCATTTCTTAAACATATTTTGTCCATTTTTTTTCCAGTAGCACTCGACCATATTTGTTAACCAGTAGATTTTCTTGGCCAACAGCTTTCCAGGTTAATTAGATTGGTTGGTCAATGTGACTAGTACTTGTACTGCACACACCTGGCAAGATTACATGTAGTGTACAACACGCGCTGCTATTTGTTAGTATATTAAAACTGTTCCAAGTTTTATGCACTGCAGCAAATTATCGATACATTAAAACTGTTCCAAGTTTTATGCACTGCAGCAAATTGTCGATACTTACCTAATTTGATTCCAAGGCAGTAGTACACACATCGTAAGGAATTCGGCACATACACCAAAATGCTATTTGGTATCAAAAGTTTTTATTTTAGATTTATTTATTTTTTCAGAAAATTTAAAATTCTTGAAAACTAAATTTTTTCTTAAAATATTAATTTACGGATTTTTAATTTTTAAGAAATTACAAATATTCTTGAAAATTAATTATTTGTAAATTTTTATTTTTAATTAATTTATTTTCTAAGAAAATTAAAAATTCTATAAATTTAATTTTTTCTTAAATATTAATTCGAGAGTGCTCAAGATTTGTTGTAGTTGAAGATTTTGACTCAAGAAAACCAAATGAAGTTAATTCTGGAACAGGTTGAAGAAGAGGTGGTGCTAATTTTTTCAGAGTTTTACTCCATATGATCCCACTGGTTATTCGGATGCTGAAAAAGAAGAGATTAATTTGGATATAGTTTTTGGTTGATTTGAGTCATATTTTTGGATGAAAAAACTTAGGGGTTAAAGTAGTGAAGGAGAACAGACTGGACTACCTGACATCTCAGTACAAACCATAAAAATTATTCTACAGAGAGATTAAAGAGGAACTTCATGCTAACACTGCAGATCATCTGGAATGTAGGGTTACATCCATCGGGAATCTAAGGATACGACCACATCATCCTTAGAGGAACTATTAGTGTGCTGAAAGCCTATGAACTAGAACAAAAGCTGAAAAATATAATATCTGGTAAAACAGGTTGTTAGCATATCCACTGTATTTGTGACCCAGGAACCAAATTTGATTGAAGTCAAGGTTGAGAACCTCTGAACATAAATGAAATGATCCAAGAAGCTGAATTGAAGATGAAGTAGCTCAAGGTATTGGTCAAAGTGTTATAAGTGAATCATACACTTTAAAATAACTTGAGAAACTGGACAACAAGTCAAGCCTGCAAGGCAAATAGAAGTTCAGTGACATTAGATTCAGACGGAATCCCAATTCTATATCCAAGGTCATTACCAATAGATTCCATAAAAGAAATTTTCAAGAACAGTGCAAGAGGCGGTTTCAAGACATAGATGGTTTATTAAAGGCATACAAGATCATATTTTACAATTGTAAGAATCTGAGGGTTATATGCTACACAGTTTGAAGAAGCCTGAACAAGCAAATGATGACAGACACTGTGTTAGGTGGAAGTAGGAATCTCAAGCATTAATGAGGATGCAACAAGGGAAAGTATTTGTTGTTGAAGTTAAATGCAAGGTTGATTCTATCAGTGATAGTGATGAACCATATGGGTATCTGGAATCAATGACCAACATTGGAGATGAATCATTAAACACTTCACAAGTACACATTCTAACTAGTATACTTTTATCTAATTCATGTCAGCATGTTAGCATTCATGACTTTAAATTAGTACATTTCATACTTGATTTTCTATGCAGTAAAATGAATATCTCGAATTAGATAGGTTGTTCTAGACGTTTAGGAGTATCCCTGAACATGTGCTGAAATTTGAATTTGAATCTTAAGTGAGTTAATACCTATGATAATGTTGCGAAAATTGCTAAATAGACAAACAGGTCATAGATCAAATATTTTATGTTTGTTCTTATTGTGATAAATGACTTGTTAAGTGTATGTGGAATTTGATATTGCTTATAATGTTTTATTCAAATATTCTGCATATTCTTGAAATTGTTCATGTGCTAATTTTCAAATGATTTTCTTTTACTCACATAGTTGCACTTAAATATCATATCACTTCATGTATTGCTTGTTAGGGATAAGATGATTAAAAGATGGTAGAATTATCTATTCGAGGATTAATCTAAAACTGACTTACATAATTAGAGATAATTAAAATGTTAGACCTCAACATAAATGGATTAGGAAGAATTAGTAATTAATTTATTCGTTCTTCTATCCATATGCTTTTAGAAAATTACTGAATATCTGTTTTACATCTGTTACACTTGTGTAGAATGATTAAAGTAGATAGTACTGAATTTTTTAATATGTATATTGAAGCAGTTGTTACCACTATTGAAAGCAATATCTTTAACCCATCCGGACTCAATTGAAGTTGAGTACCAAAAAGCTTAATCATTTGTGATTGCAGAGTATGTAACAAAAGGCAAAATTTATGTAATTTCTGGACATTTTTTGTACTAGGCATATGATTAAGATTGAAGCTCTAATATCACAGTTGATTGAGCAGGCCTACCCAACGGTAACCTTTGGAGATGACATCAAATGATGCACAAGGGATTTGGCTATAATGATTTTTGTATTGTCATCATTGGAAGCATCTGTCTTGTCAACGAACTTAAGCACTAGGAAATTCTTTGTCAAGGGTTTTCTGGAAAAACATTGAAAAAGAAAAGTGTTTGATCTCAGACAAGAAGGTTGGAAGCTCACTCAACTGGGAGTGAGAAGTTTGTTCGTAGATGACATGGATTCTATATGAAAAGGTGAAGTGAGGTTCTTAGTAAAGCTTCATCAGTAAAAAGTTAGCTATGACTAGGGATGTAATTTGAGCTGAGCTTAATTGAGTTCGAACTTATTTTAATCGAGCCGAGCCAAAAAATAATCAAGAATGAAATGTGTGTCCGAGTTCGGCTCGATTATTATATGAGTCGAGTTTGAGCCGTTCGTGAGTTTTCGAGCTTAACGAGTTTTCGAGCTTATCGAGTTTTTCACGAGTTTTCGAGCTTATCGAGCTTTTAAAATGGTTTCGAGTTTTTGGGTTTTTATCGAGCTTATTGAGTTTTCGGGTTGTTATCGAGCTTGTCGAGTTTTAGCTTAACATTCATAAAAATTATCCAATTATATTTTTCAACTTAAATCTAAAAATATTTTTCTTTCTATTAAAAATGATAAATAAAATTTTAAAATAGTACACTTATATTATTTGAAATAACATATATTTGAATATAATTTGGTTCTTTTTTGAGTTAATGTCAATAATATTTTGATAGTTAATTTTTCAAATAATCTAAAGAGTTAATTGCATTTTGCCTCCCAATGGTTTGGACTAATGTCACTTTAATACTTATAATTTAGATAATTGCACAATATATCCTACAACTATTTTGGACACTGCACTTTGTACTCTTTCTGTTAAAATGCTAGGGGTAGTTTAGGACATTAAAAAAATTTAATTATAATTGACCTTTGTTTGAGTTTTTTGACCCTCTAAACGATATTATTTAGAAAAAATTAAAGAACGAAAGTTGTAGAGGACAAAAATATCTTTTCAAGATAATAAGTTTCAAATTTTTTGGAATATTTTTTATATTTTTTTAATAAATTTCAAATTCAGTAATCTTGTAAAATTCATAATAAATTCAATTCAGTTTGATTTTGATGAATTTTGATGATTCAAAAATTATTTTTAATTATTTATAACTTTCATTCATAATGTTTCCTCATATTATATTTTGAACTATTCTCAAAATAATAAAAAAAATTAGAAATTTTTTTTAATTTATAAATTTATTAAGCGTTGTTTTATTTAATTCCCCCAAAAAAATTTAACCTTATTATTTTGAAAAATCCTTTCCAGAAAATATCATTTAGTGGGTGAAAATAAATTTAAAAATTCATTAAGCGTATGTTTTATTTAATTCTTATTTCTTTATAATCCTGAAAAATTTGAGCCTTATTATTTTGAAAGGATCTTTCGCCCTCTCCAAATTCCGTTCTTTAAATTTTTCCAAAAAATATCATTTAAAGGGTTAAAAATTTCAAATAAAAGTCTGATTATAATTAAATATTTTTATTTTCCTAAACCACCCCTAGCATTTTAACGGAAAGGGTGCAAAGGGCGGCGCTAGTTCCTCAAGTAAATTATATTATTGTAAAATTGGAAGGGTATTCATTAACAATTAATTACAAATTCACAAGTGATAAGTATAAAATATTTGTTTTCCCAGTTGCACAAGTAGAAGGAGGGATTGAATACTTGTGTGCTTTTTGTGCCTGATTAAATCTACTCAGTATGAATTAAAGACTTGAATACAGAACAAAGATTAAACACAAAGATATGAATGAAAACTGTTTGTATTATTGATGTGTAAATACAAACTCTCCTAAGGTATACACAAACCCTAGCAGCTTCTCTGTATTTCTTACAACAACTCTCTCTATCTCCATGCTCTAAAAAACTTCGACTTATTTCTCTTTTTTTTAATTAGGTTACATAGAGTGTTTATATAGAGAGTTGCCTATCAACTAATAACAGAAAATTAAATTACAATAGGAATATAATTCATAATCATTAGCTGACAGTTTCCTTCTGTAATTCTCCTTCCTTCCCATAGCATATCTGCAATATTTTTTTGCTTTATCTTCAAAGACTTCCCTTTTCTGTAATCATCATCCAAATTCAGCTTTGACTTCATAGACTCTGAAATCTTCAGACTCTGCAGACATAGACCCTGATAGACTATAGACTTTGATCATTTGTAGACTCTCACAGATTGTAGACTCCGATAGTCTATAAACTTTGATCACCTCCCAAACTATGATCTTCATCTAGACTCTGGTTTCACTTTCTACAAAAAATCTTCTAAGTACAACAATGTTGACTAACTAGACTATGATTATAAAATTTCAAAGACTAGAAAGACTTATTATAAATAAGTTATGTTAAATCCTGTTCTAATATTTTGTACATCAACAAATGAATATATTCCTAATAATCTCCCCTATTTTTGCTTTATAAAAAGTAAGCATAAATCAAGGTTTGATGATGTCAAAACTAAAGAATCAAACAATTAATCTAGAACAATAAATCTGTATAAGGAAAAAGAATTACTTCTTACTTACTCTTCTCAAAGGCTGGATTATTCTTCAAAAATGAATTCAGCATATTTTCTTCCGCAATAGCAAGAGCTTCACCAAAATACTTCTTTAATTTCTTCATTTCTTCATTTGAACATTTGATTTAACTATAAGCTGCTCTCAAATCATTTGCACTGCTTTCTTGTTCCTTCAAATCCTTTAACATCAGAACACTACCTTTCCCACTCATAGGTTGAAATCCAAAGTAATGACCCACACCTTCTTGAAATTTAATTTGCTTTTCTTCCACTGGCATGACTTGATCATTTCCTTCAACATCATCATATTTTAAAGAAAACATGGCCATTTGTCGATTTATCTGTCTGTGCAGAGTCAAATTTATGTCAATCTCCTTGAACCATTTGTGTGTGACACCTTCTTTGTTTTTATTCACTTCATAAGCAATTTGTAGGAGAAATCTAATATACTGTAATTCCCCAGCCTGCTTGAAAAAGATAAAGTTTGATTGACTACTCCATCTTGCAGATCCTACTTCTAAGAAATATACCAGCATCTCATTTTGCACCTTTTCTATGCCTCCATGTCCTCCTTGCATCTTTCTTTCAAAAACATTATAAACAATTTGAGCATATACCACTTTGTTCAAGTGTTTTTGTGTAATCTTCTCAAACTGCCTATCTGTCAAGGATTGATGATCCCTAGATAGAGTTTTTGATGTTCAGTCAATGTCTGATTCTTCAAAGCCTCAAAGTCATGTCTTCTTTTTGGCTCTCAGTTGCAGATTAGATTGACTGCATTGGCATTAAGTAGGTACTTGAACTTCTTCAGAGTTTGACTTCTTCCTTTGCTTATCAGAGTCTGTCCTAGACTCTGATTTCCCATGTCTAGTCCCTGACTGGTGTGTTTAAGATTTTGATACTACAGCCACTCCAGACTGCTTTTGTGGCACACCACCAGGACCCTTAGGACCATGAGAACTATCATAAGTTTCATCATCATCACCATCTCTCCTCCTTTTAACTCCCTTTTTAGCCTCCTTGCACACCTCATCCTTATTTCTCTAGGAGGAATCACCAACTTTCTTCTCCCCCTTTTTGACATCATCACCACCACATGTGACAACAAAAAGAAGTTGTTCAAGTACTATGGAAATGTTGGTTTTTGCTACAATGACCGAATCAACCTTGTTGTTTAAAGCAGATATTGTAGATTGGAGATTGGCTTGAGTAGTAGTGATATTAGCAATAGCATCCTTGAAAGCAACTTCTTTGGATAATTGAAGCGAATGAATTCTGTCAAATCTAATCCTGAGAAGAGAAGTTGTATTTTCAATACTAGTAAGTTTGGCTTGAATATGAGATATGTCCTTGACTACACTGGCTAATTGTGTAGTGACATTCTCTGTCTCAGCCTTAATATCTGCATTGATAGTTCTGTCATCTTCAAGGAAAGATGCATCAGTGTCCTCATTAGGATAATGACCATGTTCTTGTCGAAAAGACTTCTTCTGAAAAGCCTTTAGTCTTTCAGATTGGTGAATGGTCAAGATGCACTCAAAAGAAACTTTATATGTAATACCTTTGAGCTGTGCAGATTCCCAAGCTAGAGGAAAAAACTGATCAAAATAAATAAAAGATTGATTTACTAGTCCATCATCCTCAGAAATACAATCCTCCTGCTTATCAGCATCAATAGGCTCAATCTTTGTAGTTGGAGGTGTAGACTCTGGAGGTGGTGTAGACTTTGAAACTGTAAAAGGGACTATAGACCCTGACTCTTTCTTAGAATGATCAGAGTTTGTAGACTCTGGAAGCCTAGCCCTAATAGGTATGATAAAGATTGGTTCTTCTGACTTCAAGATTGTAGTTTCAAATTGAATACTTGAAGAATCCACCAAAACCTCCATAACTTTTTCTACTCTCCTGGTTAAAGAATCCACTAAGTGTTGTTGTGGTCTTTGAGTAAATGATTTCTGAGTAACTAGAGCCTCTTCCTTTTTGCCAATCTGCATTATTAGGACAAAAGAATTTTCATCCATCCCCTGCTCTAACTCATTGGACCAACTTTATGAAAAATCTTGATCCCAATAAGTGAATCTAGATTTAGGATATCCTAGTTTCTCATCATCATAGTGGGGTTGGACACCCACTCTCTCATTCTCACTCAGGCTCTCTACAGCCTTTTCTACCTCTCCTTTTGCCTGGTCAAGTGCCAACCTCTCATTTATTTTTTCTCACGATTTAGAGGGTGCACTCAATAGAAATTGCGACATGCTTTGCTTCGCCAAGGGAGC
This sequence comes from Oenanthe sinensis, assembly GCA_028671895.1. Taxonomy (NCBI): domain Eukaryota; kingdom Viridiplantae; phylum Streptophyta; class Magnoliopsida; order Apiales; family Apiaceae; genus Oenanthe; species Oenanthe sinensis. The sequence goes on from CM053803.1 coordinate 33,154,640, forward strand.
TTGTTACGCCTACACTCTTGTTGTAGTGTGTAGGCACCGCATAGTACTTAAAAACCTTCAATAGAAGTTTCCTTGCGCCTATATGTCTTTTTGTTATGCCTGTACTCTATCTACCCTGTGTAGGCGCCACCAAATGCTTAAGATAAACCTTCCAAGTATTTCCTTGCGCCTAGAGGTTGTTTGTTATGCCTGTACACCCAATTCCTTGTGCAGACACCACTAACATCTTCCCTTGAACTTTTGTTGCGCCTTGTACTTGGTTTGTTGTGCCTACACTCTAGTTGCAGTGTGTAGGCGTCACCAAATCTCGCCTTAGAAGATTGTTGTGCCTTTAACTCCACTTAAATAATATCTTGAATTCTTGAAGTATTTCACACTTGGTTTTCACTCTTCTGTCTTGATCAACTGAATTTCTTTTGATTAAACAAGACAATTATTTTTTTGTTATGCTGACGCTTAGTGCACTGGTCTAGTTCACAAACGACTAACACTGAATTAAATTCCCTTGACTTCTGTTCTGTTTCAGCTGATTAACTTTGGACTTTTGTATTGCTTATGATCACTGAAACCCTTTGATAATTATACTCAAATCATTACACCGTCTTTATTATGAAATCTTCTAAACTCTTATTTATTGTTGAGGCCTGAACATATTAATGAACTTCTCTCGCTGCCGTTCAGTAATCTTTCATCTTGAATGCTCTGCAATGATGTATGTATGATTCCTGTTTATATGTCCTTCTGGATTCATGTACTGCATATTAGTATTATTTAACTGTCTTTGTTTCTTAGTTGAGTTATCATTACCACTATTACATATTACGTTACATTATGCTTTACAATGTCCCCCTATTTGGTTGTTAGAGTTTGACAAGCAAATCATGTGAGAGGATAACTCAACTGATACTTACAAGAAAAAGTAAAGTGCAGAAAGACAGGAAATAATATTAATTACATTCTGGATTGGATTTTACATTTCCAGATTTCTTCACAAATACAACAGAAGTTTGTTCCTCTAGCCTGGACATAAATTTCTATGATCTTCTACTTGCTTGAACTATATCTTGCTTCTTTTTAGATCTTGTCTCGGAGTAGTGTTTCCTCAGCTCTTCTTCCTTTTCTTTTAACCTTGTTTTGACCAGATCCTTAGCTTCAACTTCAAGAGTGTTGACAGGAGGTGGATCTTCTAGTTTCTTCAAAAATTCTGTGAGAAATGCAGTTGAATTTGTCTTTGAGATTGACTCAAAGGCCAATGATTGTCTTTTTGAAAACACGAACACTGTTATTCTTTTCGAAAAGCTTTTCACTCTGTCAATGTCATGCATAGACTCTTCTGCCAATTTCTCCATCAGAACATCTTGAATCATCCTCAAAGATTTTTTGTCTGATTTGATAGTGGAACTTTTAACCCTAGAAAAGACTTTTCTGATTATGTCAGAATTGTTCCTTTTCAGCTTTGACAGTTCCTTTCTCTTCTCAACTTCATTTTTCTTAAACAAGAAGTACTTTGTTCCATTTGGTTAAGTTTGTATGCAAGGTTCAGAATCCTTGATGGTTTCAAGTTCTTCAGTGTCATCCTCTTTTCACACATATACTGGATCTTGGTAGTATCTGGTTGTCTCCATAAGATATCTTCCTGATGTTTTTATAGCTCTGTTCAGCCTGAATGCATAGATTAACTCAGCAGCCTTTAGATCTTCTTCAGTTCTGTTCTTCTTTCTTCTGAGTCTTCCTTCTACATACTGCATGAACATTACTTGGCTTGACTCCAGACATTCACCTGACAACGTTAGATTGTGAAGAGTTGTTGCTTTATAGTACTTGACCACCGGAGGCTTCTCAAATGCTTCGACACCTATCTCAATAATCTTCTTTTCAATTAGATCTCTTAGTATCTCATTCGACTTATTTCCCCCAAAGATGACTTTCCTCTTCAGCACATACAACTCCACTATATTCATTTTCTTAAAACTCTTTGTCGACAATATTCTCGATCCCAGTGTTGTTGAATTGATATACATCTTCCAACCGAATTTAAATGCACTGACTGACACATTTGTTATTTCATCTGATAGCACAACATAAAACTCATGAACATCTTCAAATTTTTCCCTTATGGTTCTGAAAAGGTCAAGGACTTCTTTGTCTTTCTTCTGACTTAGAGTTAATTCCTTCTTCTCCAACAGACTCCTTACTTCATCCCATTCAGGACCAACTTTAGCTTCAATATCCTTAATTCTATTTCTTCTTTCCATTACGTATTGAAATCTTCTCCACTTTCTTTTCATCAACTCTTGAGCTTGAACTATATCTTGAGTAACAACTTCATCTACACCAACTAGAAGACAGTCATTATCAAAAGCATACTCTTCAGCAAATTCCTCCTCGACATCTATAACTGCAGCCTTTGATGTTTCCTCTATCTCATTCTCAGTAGGAATATCCATTGGTATGTAGGATTCAAAGATTTCTCTTTCCTCTAGTTGCCTCGCTCCAGGCCTGTAAAAGATATATGTCTCCACCTGAGTTGTATATTCCATTATCATTTCAGCTCCAACTTTTTCTTGTTCTCTTCTCTCCCCCTCTGTTGGGTTATCCTCCCTTCCGACCAGAGTTATCTGAGCTATTGAAGTTGATTGACTAGTAGCAGGAACTTTCTGAGTCAGCAGTTGTTGCACTAAAGCCTTGATTTCTTTCATTTCATTGAGCTACTGCTCTTGCACTTCCAAGATTTTCCTTATAGAGTAATGAATTTCTGTGACTTGGGCCTCCAGATTTAGAATTCTTTGGTTGTGTGATGCGTGTGCATTGTGTGGGGTGTTTATTTGTTCAGTGGGTGTCTTACTGCTCACTATTACTATTTTTACACATCCCTCAACACTCACACTCGGCTGTTCAGAGTCAGGGAATTGAAGATCAGTCAGGTTAATTTTTTCACTCATTTCATTTATAGCATCCTGATCTTCTTTACCTGCAAGAAAATCCTTATCCCTTCTATGGGTAGGTTGCCTCTCCGCCAGACCACTTTGAATGGGGAGAACTCCTTTTTCAAGAACTGGGGGAATTAGACCCAGTGTGGTCACCACTATGGATTCTGTAATGATTGGCAGAGTTGAAGAATCTGTGATCCCAGCTGAAGCTATTAAAAGCCATACCTGCTCAGAGTCACCCTGAACAGGTTCTACTACTGAAGCAGAAGATAGGCTAAGTATAGAGTCCACATCCCTCCTATGGGTGTGTTGTCCCTCCGCCTTACCTGAAAAGGTGGGGATGACCTCTTTTAAAGGAGCTAGATTTGTAATCTCCAGGGGGTCACCACCTCAGGAAATGTAATATATAACAATTGAGAGCCTGTGGTGCCCCGCAACACCTGTGAAGGCAATACCACTTGAAGTGGTGATGCTGCTGATGCAGCTACTCCATGAATGGAGACCTCTTCCCTTCTAAAGGAGAGTTGCCTTTCCAATTCATCCACTTAGGGAGGGAAAACATCCTTAGTAGGATTTGGAGATGTTAAATCCAAGGGAGTCACCACATTTGACAATATAATGAATGGCTCTTGAGAGTTAGTGATGCCCTCTTCTATCTATAAAGACAGGTTCTGAATTGGATTAACCAAAACAGTACTGGCCACTGAAGTAGTTGATTGTGTTACCATCTCTGTTTCTGTTCCCGTACCTTTCAGGATTTTGTCAATTTCATAATTGAGGTCATGGTACTTTTTCATTTGAGTTCATCTTTATGGAGTAAATTGTCAGTGTTTCAGACCGGTCAATTCTGTTTTTATTTGTAATAGTCTATATTGTATGATATTTGGTGTGTGTGATATTTTGAGTAAGATATTTTCAGTTAATTAGTGATATATGATTGATTTGGGAGATTTGGTAAGACCTCCGTCATGAGTGCATATTCTCGTGTTTGGCACCACCTATATGGTATATTTAAATAGTACGGACGAGTCGCCGGAGTTATGGGACATGTATAGACGCGACTAATTTATGTATGTTTGGTCATTTGGGTAACATTGTACTTAGTGCCTTACAAGCCCCTATAAAATTTTGGGTATCATTTTGCTTTGTGCTATGCAAGCCCTTATAAATTTTGATGCCTACATATTTCTACATCATAGAAAATGTAGGACATTCTGTAAGTGTAATATTATCTCTCGTTTGAGTTAGTTACGCTTTCCGTTAAATTATTGTGATGATTGTTAATAAGTATAAAAGTAAGATTATTTTAACTGGAAAATCGGTGTGTTGGTTTTGTAAGTATCTATCCAGTTATCAGATTATTTCCATTTTATCGTTGTATCCATCTCTTGTTCACTTAACTTGTTTTATATCTGTATATGAGTCTTTTCGCTCACTGCCGATTTATGTTTCTTTGTTTCCCCGGCATGTAATCATAATTAGATGGGTTATCTTTTGGTGAGAGTGCGAGTTGTTGACTTTGAAAAGTTTGGTTAATTCTTAGTTTTTATCTGTTAGAGTTAATAAATATGGATTTAGATTTGAATATTTAGTTTTATATTTAATTTCTCGGATTGTAAGATGTTGAATATTGAGCCGTTGTAATTTTTTATTGAATTTTTGTAGAATTTTATTTAAGTGAATATGTTTGAGATTTTAAATGCACACTTTCAGAAATAACAAAATGTGACCATGTATCTCCATTATTTATCATTCTAAAGTTCTAAATGTTATTTAGATGCTAATCAAACACTTTTCTGATTCCTCCTAAAACTAATTTTCATTTCAGGTACACATTGATATCTGTGATTTAATTTAATTTGTCTTGTTAAAGACACAAAATGTTGATGATGTTGCAAAAACAGATTGGAGATATAGACAAATTATTAAAGGTGCTAGCTTTAGTTTATTCTTAGATGCATATGGTTAAATCAACGGACAAATTGGAACCAGAGTAGTACAGTATGTCTGCATCTGAATTTGACCACTTGGTTATTATACAATCCTTAAAAAGACTGGCTCCTGGTATGCCTTTTGCTGAGTTTATGATATAGACAACTATGCAATATTGATATTCAAGTTTGAGTTATTAAAAGTGTTAGTTTTAATTTTTTGCTGGATGCATATGGTTGAATCAACGGAGAAATAGGAACCAGAGTAGTATAGGGTATGTCGGGATCTGAATTTGACCATTTTGATGTTATAATGCAACTTAAAGAGACTGGTTTATGGTGCGTTTTGCTGAGTTTATGACTGAAGAAGACTATACATAAAACCTTAAATTCTTCTCTCTCTTTGTATCTCAGATGTGTCACTAGTCACTACCCCCAACTAGCTCCCTTATTCTCTCATTAGGATCCAATAATGACAGTTTAAGCAAACTCTTTATGTTCACATTGATGGGTCATTGATTTTATAAACATTGATTAGTCGTATCTCTGTAAACGTACTTTTTATATTGCAAGTCGAGTTTAAATGAAATTCTATCTTGTAGCTTATTAATTTGCCGCTGATTATGCATACCCTTCTTTTTTGTAGGTCAAGGCCAATGAGCTGGCTGGCAAGGTGGTTGACTGGTTGTGTTACATTTTGTGTCATTAGTATATGGATGTTACACTTGGCGTAAACTGGTAACACTTGTTAGACATATACAGTAAATTACACCCGACAGGGAATTTTGAGATCATCTTTGTTGCCATTAGGGATGATGCTACCGACGAAGAAAAGCCAGCGCAATCTACTCCTAGGAAACGTTTTCTAGAAAAAATTTCTACAATGGCATGGCCTGCTATACCTTTCTCAGATCTAAAATCCAGGAAACGCCTGGAAAGAATATTTGGTATCCGCAATGGTGTGGATTTAATGCCCCACTCGTATGTTATTGACCAGAGAGGTGTAGTTATGCAAAGGCAAGGCATCCCTTGTTCCTTTCACCTACGAAAGAATGGAATTTCTTGATTCTGAAGATAATGTAGCCAAAATGAAGCCTTCCTGACAAATCTCTTTGCCTCTCCTGAATCTGATTATCTCATCAACAACAAAGGAAACCAGGTATACATTCTATAGCACCAGGTGGTGATTTTGACATTAGAAATTTGCCTGTAATGCAGTATTATTTGCACAAGTTAATGTATTTAGATTATTATTGATGTATTCCATTACTATGCTCTACTTCCCTTGGTAGTTACCTCTTCATAATCTTGAAAATAAGGTGGTATCCTTGTACTTCTGTCCAGATTTGTTTGATAAATGCTTCACAATGAAACTTAAGATGGCTTATGAAGAGTTGTCAGAAAATAAGGAAAACTTTGAGGTTGTGCTCATTTATACACATGGCTGGTGGGGCGCTTATCTCCACACAAATGAAGATTCGTTCTGGATAGCATTTAAGACAATGCCTTGGTTGGCACTCCCATTTGAAAAAACAAATAGCAATAAGAGGTTGCAAAGGATATTCAAATATCCCCAAGAACTGTTAGGGCTGCAGCCAAATCCAAGGCTGGTGATTATCGGATTGGAGAATTCAGCGAACCCCTTGGTGCCAATATATTGTTGAACTATGGCGTTACAGCATACCCATTCACCATATTTAATGTTGCTAATTTAGAGCTTGAGATGGTAAGAAAGTGATGCCTGATATGTTATGGGGTCTAGATGCCATTTTTATGAATAAAAATATGTCCCAGGTGAGTGTTTTCATATGTTTTAATCTCTCTACTATTCTCTTTGTAAGTTCTCAAAATTTTCTGTTAACTCAATCCAAAATTTAACCCCCCCCCCCCCCCAAAAAAAAAAAAGAAGAAAAAGAAAAAAGGGTACTAGAAACATTGCTTAAAATTGCTACAAAGGAATAAAGAGTATATATGTTTTGATTATCTATTCTCATTGTCCTCAAACTTTTGTAAACTTTCTTAATCATATGTCTAATATTGGCTGGTCTATTCAACTTTACAGGTTCGATTTCAAGAGAATGATGGTCCTATTACAGGATCGGAGGTCTAAACTGGACCGTACATTGAGGAAGCTAAAAGCAAGGTATTTTAGGATTAAAGGCACCACTGATGAATTTGAAGTGATCCACATTTGTAGTGGGGAGCAATCTATGTGGATTGCAGTAGCTATGCCATGGTTTGTTTATCCTTGTTTTTTATGAGAATACGTATGCACGCAGGTTCATAAAAAGTGTTTTTTGTGGTAATTATTATGGACTTCTTGCATTTGATCATGAAGGAGCGGTTGTCTGAAGGACATTATTTCCTGTAGTTGGAGACAATATGTTCTTTCCCTTTCATTATGAAGGGGATATGAAAAACGAGGTATTGGGGACTTGAAACATATATTTAAGGACAGATGAATTGACAACTAGGCTCTAATTTAGGCATATTACTTCCTGCCTTCATGTTTAATTATTGTAATTGTAATGTCTATATAATATATTAATGGTTAAGTTATTTCCCTTGTAGTTGTTGATATTATATTTTCTTGATTCCCACATATATGCTCTCTCTTGGGCTTGAACATTGTTTTTGTGTCATCATTGTTTGGAAGATTAGTAGACTAAGGATGTGTATGTGTAATGTATTTTAGGAATAGTAGCCTAAAATGTATACATGTACAAGTAAAATGTAGTTTCACATGTAACCTATATAATTATCTATTAGGTGTTCACTGTTCAGGATTGTTAAAGTAATTTGTGTCGAATATTTTACTCGATATTAACTTGAGGTTCATATAGTGGCTTTTTAATAAAATCTTATCGTTTTTCGCCCAAAGGCATGCATGTCAAGCTTGCAGGTTGTCACCAGCATACATCTAGTGAACATAAACTTGAGCTCAAGCATACATCTAGTTAAGAGTATAGCCGTTATATAACACGGGTCATCTAGTGAACATAAACTTGAACTTGAGCATCCATCTAGTGAAGAGTATAGCCCTCATATAATAGGGGTCATTATAGTGAATAGTTGGAAAGTTAAAAAGTATAGACCTCAATAAATCTTTGAAGCCTATTCATTGGCGGCATTGCTGATTCTTGTCCCTATCCGTTTTGTTCTATTATTCTCTTTTCTTCGACATGCCCTAAAGTGAGCCTCAGATATGCCAAGTGAAGCCCAGGTATTAGATACTTATGGCGATGTTGCAGTGTTCAAATATTTGAATTTCATATTACAGGGGTTTGTTAACAGATGAACCTTTTTTATTTATAATTAGCAGAATTGTTAACAGATGAACTTAACTGAAGGGGAAACAGCATGAACATGTTTCAAGTTGTTAAGGGTTGCAATGAATTCATTATTAAGAATATTTCTGATTCTGTTAAGAGTATCTGTGATTCTATTAATAATGATTGATTGGAGCTCTTCCGAGGAGAAGACAATTATTGAACAAGTAGAATAGATGAAAAAACCAACAAATGACTAACAAATTTACTATTGGGTAAAATTAGGAGGAAAAAAGAACCTCTGCCTCTTGCTCTTTGCACGATAGCTAGAAGAAGTAGACGAAGTAACAACTCTACTCAATACCACTTTTAGGGATTGTTTGATTGTGTTCGCGTCACCAGCCACATTTAAGCTCTCGCTGTCCTTTGTACAAACTACAAAACTGCTTTTTATTCGGCCTCCCAGACAAGACATATCAGCTCGAATCATCCTTAATTTTAGGCTTTTAATCGCTTGGCTCAGCTCCCCAAATAGTTCTGGCCTGTTGTCACAGCAAATTGATACCCTAATGAACAGAGTGTTACTGGTATTGGAGACGGCTTCTTGATCAGAACGACAGTCTGTGATAGTTATTTCATCGCTACCGGTTGGAATTGTTATGTGTTCGCTAACTTCTAAAGTCTTTCTCTTCAATTCCTTCAAATGTTGAACTGCAGTTCCAAGAAGAGCTGCCTTGTCCATCTGTATTTGGTTTAGTATTTCACTTTTTGTTAAACTTGCCCATAAACCAAAGATACCGGTATGTCCCAATCGGAACCTAGAAGATTAATATGTACATAGATCTTACTCTGTTTCAATAAGTAAACTTGGACATCACAAATACAAAATAAAACATGAAAATGAAATAAGACTTAAAACTTAATTTCCCTTGACCCATTGTCTTTTACATGGTTTAGAAAAGGGAGTGGTAATTTCCTAGTTTTAACCTTTCCAACTTATCTGCAATAGTTTCCTTGTAATAGTTAATCCATTTATTTATTTCTGACAAAGTGGACAAACCTGACATTCTACAAGTCACGTTCATGAACAACACTGAATCATGCATGACCACATCTTTTGCAATATCTAACTGAAGATGGGCGATCATTGGTCAATCCAAGACCCACTCACTAGTAATATATGATGATTGATGCTGTACTTAATACTTTTTCAGTAACACGTAAATATTAGAAATTATCCTGGCATAGTATCAACATTCATAACTGTATGGTGAAATTATATTTTCGAGATGAAACTTTAAAAACAAATCTGTCCATATGACTTAGAATCAGTTATTTACCTTGTCGGATTTGGGAATTAGCTTCCGGAGAGTAGCAAGTTGTGCATTAATTCTGTCCCTGCGTCGCTTTTCAGCTTGGCTATGGCTCTTGGAAGCAGACGCAGTAGATCTGTCTTCTTCCACTCCTTGAAAAGATGTTGTCAGTTGAGACGATGAATAACCATGCATGTATAAATTGGAATCATCAGGTGGAATAGGAAGGCAGTTACAAGGATATTGCAATGAACTAATACTTCCAAACTCTTCATTCACGGCAGCAACTTCAGATTCAGGATACTGCCAGGCTTCTGCTGGTGCTTCTTCAGGCCAATAATAATTTTCCATTTTCTCCCTCTCTCAAATAGGATATAACATGCAGGATTATGTACCAGTGCCGGCTTAACTGTGTAATAATTAGTTTAATGCTCCTTTATTCACTTTTAGTTGTACCTTTTAAGAAAAAATAAATTTGCCATGTCCTATTCTTTTTTCAAAACAATTTTATTAATTTTTTTAAAAATACATTTAAATTATCATTTTCAATATTTGACTAATTTAAATATACAAATATTTCAACTCAATTTAATACAATTATGTGGAGTAATAAAGAAAATAAATTATTCAATTAATATTTTCCGAAAATATGTGATTTTTTTTAAAAGACAAGTAAAAGGGCGGAAGAAGTGTTCTACAAATGTAGTAGATGTTTCTTGGCGAATTACTTATAAATTGAAAAATACATATATTTTTTAACTTATATACAATATTATTTATAAAATAAGTCAAATCAACCTTTAATTACCTTTGATTGTTCAAACCATAATAATGATTCTTGGACTTATCCAGCTATCCTCTCTTGTCACATTTACCAATTGAAAAGCAGTATACGTTCAACGAAGGCGTGGCCGCATTAAGTCATTAACCCTCAAAATTCATTGGATGGATGGAAATTTTAATAAATTCTCGAGCCTTTTTTCTTCTTTTACAAAGAAAAAGCTAAAAAAATACATTAATAAAGGGTTGTTATAATAGTAAAAAAATTGTACTAATTTAGAAGAAAAAATAAGAGATGGAGAAAAATGAGCTAGAGAAAATGAATTGTTCGGTGCGAATTTTTCATTCACAGAGGCATGCTATTTATAATAAATTAAAGGGAATAAGTAATTAATGTGCAGGTAAAATTTCTACTCCTAGATGTTAACCATACTATTACAGCTTTGATGAAATGACAATTAGTTTACAACACTCCCATTGATTGTCATTTAGTATGGATCATAGATTGTCTCGTTAAAACCTTTAAGAGACAAATTCAGTGGGATAAAAATTTTAATGAAAGAAAAAGAATACAATCTTCATTTGAAATAAACTGATCATTCTTTGAAGTTTTGTTGCAACATATATTTAATTTGACGCATTCATATGTTCTGTCCCAGTTTTCCAAATTTTGAATTTGGTAATGATTTCGTGAACAAGTCAGCAATGTTGTCACATGATCGAATCTGTTGTACATCAACTTCACAATTCTCTTGGAGTTCATGAGTGTAAAAGAATTTTGATGAAATGTGTTTCGTTCTGTCTCCATTGATATATAACCTTTATTGAGTTGATCAATACATGCAGTGTTGTCTTCAAACATAACAGTTGGATTTCTTGTGATGTCTGGTAATCCACATGATTCTTGAATATTCTTAATGATGGACCGCAACCATACACATTCTCTACTAGTTTCATGAATCGCAATTAGTTCTGAGTAATTTTATGAGGTTGCCACCGAAATTTGTTTTGTGAATTTTCAAGAAATAGTTGTACCACAATATGTGAATACATATCCGGTTTGTGACTTGTCAACATGAGGATTTGACAAGTATCATGCATCTGCATATCCATCAATTGAGATGTCGAATTATTTGGATAAAATCAATTTTTCCACGAAGATAACAAAATATATGTTTGATCTCATTCCAATGCTTGTCTACTAGAGTAGAGCTGAATCTTGCCAATAAATTTATGACAGATTTAATATTCGGCCTTGTATTATTTACCAAGTACAAGAGTGCACCAAGATATGGAATTTCAGGTCCAAGAACTTTTTCACCATATTCTTGTGGTCGGAGTGGATCAACTCAAGGAAGGTTATATCAGAAGAGACATAACGAAACATATTTCACCAAAATTCTTCTACCCTCGTGAAATTCATTCTGAAATTGATATACAACATATTCAATCATGTGACAACCTTGCTCTGTTGTTCACGAAATCATTACCAAATCCAGCATTTGAAAAACTGTAATTGGAATGCGTGCACTTAAAAATATGTTGCAACAAAACTTCAATGAGTGAGTAGTTTATTCCAATGGAAGATTATACTTTTCTTTTTTGGTCAAAATTTTTATCCCGTTGGATTTTTTTTTGACAAGGTTTTAACCACAATCAAGGGAGTGTTGTTGTAAACTGATTACCATTTCGTCAAAATTGTAATAGTATGGCTAGCATTTAGAAGTAGAAATTTTACCTTTACATTAATTACTCGTTCCGTTTCATTTGCTATAAATAGCATGTATCTGTGAATGGAAAATTCGTACCAAGCAATTCACTTTCTCTAACTCACTTCTCTCATTCTCTTGCTCTTTCTTCTAAATTAATGCAGTTCATTTACTATTATAGCTAGTATATTATTACAATAAATAATTTATGTACAAAACAAAGTTCATCACACTTATTTTTGGTGATGTTGAAGGGAATAAAAGGTGAACAGAAACATTGACAACTATGAAATTGGAGTAATCACTATCCTTTGATATGCAAAATCAGCTAAACGATAAAATAATTCACCTCAATCACTTCATTGCACAACTAGCTCTAACTTCTGCGCAGCTCAAGTAATCTCTTCTGTACATCCCACCAAACCCTGAAATAATTTTTTAATGATAAATTGGAGGGACCATGAACTCACATCAGGAAATTTATATTTCTCCATTCCATTTTGTGTTTTCCAAAAATAATGTTTATTCTTTAACTTCTATATATTTATATCACTAATGTAAGAAAAAAAGAATATTTATCAAATTTTTTAATTTATAAATATATGATCATTTATTGATTTCGAAATTCCCTTAATTTGACTCCAATAAATAATTTATAAAGGTTCATTTATTTAGATTAGATATTTAAATAAAAATTAACATATATAAATAATAATTGAAAAATATTTAAAATCTAATTTATGAAATTATAATAATACCAAACATTACGGAAGAACATATGTTAACCGATATAGTTTAGAATATAGTATAAAATATATTAGTAAAATTAAAAATATTAATAAATAAATGATTTCTCAATTTTTCTACTTGACGCAAGTTCCCCACACATACACACATATATAATTTATATTACTTTATTAATTTTCCCAACATGAGTTGGAATAATTACGTGAAGACAATAATTGTGAATTATTTTTGACATTATTTAATCTGATGGAGGAGGAAAAAGTGAAAAATAAGTGTGGTCTTAACTCTTAACATATATGTTGAGATTTAAAAAATAGAGTTATGCTTAGTAAGAAAGTTTAAATTTTATATTAAATATAGTTATATATCTTTTATAACTTAATTATACGTATTAAAAACTAAAATAACAATTATTTATTAAAATATATAAAAACATTAAAGGATGAAATGATAGTATCTCACAGATTTATAGGACCGACTTTAAAAATGAGAAGATTTGTATAAGTTATGCATAATTGAAGAATTATTTTATGCAGAAAATATCTTAAATAATTGACTGATATTATATAAAAAAATATAGCAAAAAAATTGTATATTTTAGAAAAATGGTTCCCCGTTTTCTTTTTTATTTCCATTTTTAAATAAATTTTATTCTTAAATATTAAATTATTATAAATTATAATATGATTTAAAAATAATATAAAAATTTAAAATTCAAATCTTATTTATAATATATTAAAATTTAATAATTTCATTCATTCAATCTAAAAATTCTAACTAATGTCAATTATGTTAAACCAAACACTTAAAAAAGTATATATATTTTTTAATAAAAGTATCGAATTTGATATTTATTTGAGAACATGGTATGATTTATATAACTATATAAAAAGCTATAATGTTAGGAATTATGAGTTCAGAAGTTTGGGGGGGGGGGGTGAATGTATACTTCAACCTTTTCTTTTCTTCTTCTTCTCTTTGATGAACTTAAGGAAGGTAGATGAACTGTGATTCTATGAATGAATTTTAAACAGGTTAAGTGTTTATCAAAACATAGAACATGAAAATAAACACAGGATGTAACTTTCAATCTAATTTGTATTAGAAAGAATCTTTGCTACAATCTGAAATTCAAATTGAATTTCAGCTTCTTGTTCTAGGAAGATTACAATTGTAAAATTACTCTAGACATCTATCAAATGTGGCTGTGCATAAAATATATAGACAACATGTCCTGTGCACATGCTCACATGAGACAGTTTAGCTAAAACTAGAAATAGACAGAAACTGCTTTACATTTGACTCATATCTATTTCTAGCTAACACTGTTGCGACAGACTGCTATATACTGCTTTATATCTTTTGTCATCTGTCTTGACTATCTTCTCAGCTTCATTGTAGACTTGTCTCTATCTTTGCAGGCTTGTCTTATCCTGCAAAAACAGAGCTGCAAATTATCTGTCTTGTTCTGCAATTCTCCTTGAAAGTAGCTCCTTGGTGTAGTCGAGTACTCTGTTAAAATTCGTTCGAGAAGTCATAGAGATTGATTTCTCGATTGAGTACTAGCTGTGACTTCTCGATTAGTCCTTGAATGATTGACTTCTCGAATGTCTAGACTTCTCGATTGCATACTATATTTGATGACTTCTCGATTAGTATAAACTTCTCGAATGTAAACTTGAAACTGTGACTTCTCGAATGACTCAGCTTTACCACTTCTCGAATGCTCCTTTTGCTAACTTCTCGAATTGATTTTCTGGACTTCTCGAATTGAATAACATTTCACACTACTCGATTGACTTCAATATTTTTTACTTGCGTTGTCACAATCAACTGATATTTTACTGTTAAGCATATCGATCGATCCTTTGTATTCATCAACTGATATTCTTCTTCGATTGATCTTTATATTCATCGATTGATAAATGATGACTTATCGATTGATATATGATGACTTATCCGTTGATGACTTCTCGATCGGATACTGAGCCAATGAGTGTGTTTTGAGACTTTTCGACCAGTTGCATATTCCTGACTTCTCGAATGGGTGACTTCTCGAATGGGCAATTGCCTTAGTCGAATTCTCAGACTGCATTCCTTATTTCTTCAATAAGCCTTCTTTGTCTAGTTGCATGATTCAACTTGAATCTTCTAACAGACTTTATTCTTTGACTTAAATTACAACTTGGAATTACAATTTGATCATACTTACTATCTGCAATAATACATTGAAATATCTAAGTCACTACCCTATTACAGAAGTACTAAATATGTTACAGCAAGACAAATAATTAAATAGGCTAGGCTCGATTTAAGTCCAACAATCTCCCCCAATTTGGGAAATGATGAATTTTACAAATTAATACAAGATATCAAGCCTACCTATGTTGTTGTTGTTGGTGGTGAGCTGCCTGGTCATATTTCTCTTTTCTTTCTCTTTCTTCCCTTGCCTTATGTTCTTCAATGACTTCCAAAAGCTGTTGCCTGGCCATAACTTCCTCTATCAAGATAGAATCCTTTAACATGTCAGCAACAATCTTGAGAGTTTGCATAGGATAGTCTTGAATAAACTTCAGCCTGATTTTGATTGTGGATCCACTTCTTAGTTTAAACTCAATTCTATCAGGGTCATTGAACACCCTGCATTTTCCCTGCCTTCTCAGCTCTTCAGACAATTTCTCTATTCTCTCCTCCTCCTTCCTTTTCTTTTCAACCATCTCCTCCATGTACCTTACCTTATCAAGCTTTTTCTGATACTTCTTTTCTAAATACTGAGCCATTTCCATCATTCTCAACTTGTTAATCATGCTTTTCTTGTCAAAAAGGCTTATCACTCTCCTAATGTCATGAGCTGTAGCACTATTGTTATCATGATGAAAACCTCTTTCTTCCCCATCAACAGTTGTGATAAACATCCCTTTGTCCCTGATTTCAACTTTGGCAATCCTATTAGCCTTCCACTGTTTTAACCTCTGTTTGTTGACTTCTGAAATTTCTTGGATAGGCTTAACTTGCAGACCCTTATCTGGAACAATAAGTTGTTTTCTCCACTTAGGACATCTAACTAGCAATGAGCTAGTAGAATTCTTGAATTTAGTTGTTGTGGCAGTGTTGACTTTGAGATGTTGACTTGGCTTCAATTTTCTTGACTGGTCCTTTTTAATTTCTCTCCTTATTACTCCATGTGCAGTTACTTTCATGAACATCCTTCTTGGAGATTTGGATTTGATGGCAGTTGCAGTTTTAGAAACTGTTAATATCACACTAGTAACCTGAGATTTGGTAGGTGTGCTAGAGTGAGTACCAACACCTTGCTGCTTAGAAGGATTTCTCCTTTGATACTATTTCTCCTTTTCAGAAATATCTCTTTTCTTCTTTTCTGCATTCTCCTTTTTCTTGCTCTCCTTATTTTCATCCTTATCACTCCTGGATTCAGGCTTTTTATCTTTCTTGTCCTAATCCATGTCAGCATCATCTTTCTTTTGATTTTTCAATTCTTCACTTGCAAAATCAGATAGTTGATCTTTGATAAACTTCTTCATCTTTTCCACTATCACATTGTCTTCAACTTGTTTTACTTTCTTCTTTTCAATTAACTCAATCAGGTTTATGATTTGACTTCTATTTCCTGAGTTGAGATGTTGAGAAAGTTTGAAATGAGCAAGCTTTTCTCCTCTAGTCATAAACATCACACCATCTGGGCCACAGTAGGATTCAGGCAAAGCAAGAGGTAGGAGAGGTCCCAAAATTTGCTTATTCAATTCTTCATCTTCCTGGGTTACCAACTCCACTGCCTTGTACAGACATTCCAGCTCAGTGTATGATAGTCTTTTGAATAAATCAACTGAGACTTTGAAATAGCCTGACTCCATTTGAATTAGAGGCTCTTTGAACATTTGTCCATTATGTTCAAACTTAACTCCCCTCACTGCAACAATAGCATTATCAAGCATCTTCTTATAACTCCAATGATTTCCCTTGACTTTCTTTTTGATATGATGCAGAAGGTCAAGAAAATCCTTGTCAGAATTGGGCTTTAAAATTTCACTCCTGAGCTTTTTCATAACTGCCTTTTGCCTTTCAGCCTCTATCTCTTCTCTCCTTTCCTTCTCCCCCTTAGGGTTGATATCTTGACTTTGGAGAAAGGAAGAATGACTTGGCTTGATTTGAGGTGGCAATTGTTCTGGAGGAGCCTGACCAGTTGTGCCTAACTTAGAAATTAGTGATTGTAGAGAAGTGAGTTGAGTAGAAATGTTAGCTAGTGAGGCCCTTTGATTTGCAGAGGAATTGACAGACTCTTTCTTCATGCTTTGGACATCTGAAACAACTTTGGATACTGTGGATGTGAGAGAATCCACTCTGGCATTTAAAGTGTCAATTGTGGAGGCCTTTGCAGCTTCATCTTTGGCCTTGGACTGGTAGAACAGATCCACTTGAAATGGAGACAAGGTATGAATGGGCACATCCTCAGACAGCCTGTCTACATGCCTGTTTTTGTACAATACTTCAACCATATTGTTGATGTTCCTTTGATTATCTAGGATGACTGTGTTACTGTGAATTATTTCCTTAAACACTTTCTCTAGGGAGTCCATCTTGGAATTGAGAAGTGAAGTCTTCACAGAATATCCATTGGCATTGCCCCCATACATTCCTCCAGTCCTGAGCTTGTTTTCAATAGCCAGCAATGTGCCCTCTACCTTGGTTCTGTGATTTTGAATTTCAGATTGAACTCCCTTGGCAAGGTAGTGGTTGGACTGAAGCTGAACCTTGGCAGCTTCATGAATTGCATCATATATAGCACTTGGAGTGAAGGTCTTCACACAGGATCCAAGAGAAGTAAGATATTTCTGCCTTGTCCACTCCAAAGCTTCCTCCATACTAACTGCAGATTTACCATCCAGCCAGGCATCCATATTTGTTTCTACATTTTCAGCTAGATCTGCATTCTTCTCCTTTAATTCCTCCTGATCCTTTGCATATTCAAGCAAGATTGCAGCATAGTCTTTATTTGGCAAATGAGAAGTCACAAGTTGTTGAGCAATGTGATAGAACCCCTCTAATTGATCTCCATATAACTCCATTAATTTCTCATCAGAAAGTGACCCACCATGAGATGATGATCCTGAATCCCTGTCATGTTGCACAGGTTCCAACCATTGTGACAAAGAGTGAGAGCTAGGGCCACTTGTTACAGTGGTCCCCTCAGTATCTATTTCCTCATCCAATTTCTCAGATGATTCATTAGACACTGGATGGATAGGTGATTTCTCCTGAGGAGACAGTCTTTGAATGACTGGGGAGTGTCTAGGGGATGCCATTTGCATGGAGTGGAGGTCCCCCAGATTTCCCACAGAGTCTGAAGTAAAAACTCCTGAAACCTCTGTGGTTTTGATGGTGTCATCGGGATATGCCTCAACATGCATTCCCTCACCATCTAAATGTATTCCCTGAGTGGTGAGCAAGGTGTCATGCACCAAGTCACTTGAATGGGGCTCACCAGGAAAATGAGAATCTTGATGATCAACAACCTTGTGTGTTTGGCTAGACACAGCTGGTTGAGAAGAAATTTGAGAGGTTGAAGAGAGATTGTGGATAGAACTGAGTGTTGGCAACTCCCCCTGAGAAAATGGGGAAGTTTCCAGAGAAAATCCTACTGGTGCACAGTGTGTCTCCTCTTCAACTAACACTTCTTCATTGACAGGAGTGAATTCCTGCAATGGTGCAGACTCTGTACAATGTGGAGTGGGTTGGCTCCCAATTTCAATAGATGCACCTTGTTGAGAAAGTGCACCTAGTAGTCGGTTTAGTCCCTTGTTAATCTCTACATCCTGTTGAGAGGATGTAGAGTGGTCAGTTGTGGCCTTTTTAATTTTTCTTCTCCTGGCTAAAGGTTCCACAGGTGACTCATCCAGTTCAGTGTTATCCTCTACAACAGTCTCTAGTACCTTTTTTCTTACAGTTTTCTCCTTCTTCTTCTTTACAACTACACCCTGTTGAAAGGATGTAGAGGTTGGTTGACTAGCATCTATTGGATTCATAGAATGGCTAGCAGTTGGGTTGGAGGTCCTTGGGATAGGTGCACTTGGTTCTTCTACAACCTTAGGATCCCCTACTGCATCAAGATGGCCACATTTAGGCTGCACAAGTGGGTACCCCTTAAATACACTCACCATGTGAGGTGTAATTTGAAGGGGCACATTCACTGTGTTTCTCCTATGCAATGTAGCAAAAATAATTTTTGACATGTATTTGGAATAGCCAATTCTCTGTTTGTTCATTCCAGGCAATTCAATTAAACTAACATTCTTATAGTTGAGAATTAATTGAATAAAACGAGGAAAGAAAATCTCATTACCTCTCCTGGGAATCCTGGTTATGAGCTCCCCAAGAACTAGCTTTCCAACATTGAGCCTTTGATTGTAGGCTAATGAGTAGGCCAGCTTCATGGCAATGAGGCTAACCTGGTCAAATCCTGTCTTTCTGCAGGTGAAAACTCTTAGTACAGTATCGAACAGAAATGACCACTCCTTCATCATATATTTCTTGTTAATCTTTCCCAGTTTGAACTTCTCCCCTTCTTTGTCCACAGTATCAGAGTACTTAATGATTTCCAGAAAGTCTAGCAAGTCATCGTCAGTTGGCTCATTATGAAACTCTTCGGTTGGAATTTTTAAGCTTTTGTTGACATCCTCTTCATCAAAGCTGATATCTACTCCTTGAATTTTGTAGGTTACCACTATTTTTGAACTACCATCCTCTAGTGCTATGCTTTCCCAGTTCGCAGTAGCCCAAAATTGCTCGAGAATGTCCAGGTAAAGGGTTGGGTTTGCTAACAGGGTTTCTTTGAGGTATGAATCTATAAGAAATTTGGTGAAACATT
This sequence comes from Oenanthe sinensis, assembly GCA_028671895.1. Classification (NCBI taxonomy): domain Eukaryota; kingdom Viridiplantae; phylum Streptophyta; class Magnoliopsida; order Apiales; family Apiaceae; genus Oenanthe; species Oenanthe sinensis. The sequence goes on from CM053803.1 coordinate 33,174,202, forward strand.
TGTATTGAGGTTGTGCATCAGCATCTCTGAAAATGGCCAAAAAATTTGTTTCAGGAATGACAAAAACATCGGTTGGAACTGAGCTTGAGGACGCCATTGAATTGGTGTATAGAAATAGTGAAGAGAAGAAGCGAAAGTTTTAGAGAGAGAGAGAGAGATACAAGAGTAACAGTTGAAATGCAAGGGTTTCTTTGAGTTTGTAGTTAAGCGTAGAAATGAAATGTTAGATCTACTTTTCTATTTAAATGACAAAGACAACTCGACTAGAATAGTAATCGTTTTTAGTGATCGAGAACTCAGAAAAGAGTAAAACTGTTTTAGTAGAGAACTGTCAGACTTTGATCGAGAACTAAGACAATCGAGAACTCATTCAAGCTATGGTCGAGAACTCTGAGGGTTCGAGAACTCTCAATAGTACTTGATCGAGAACTCAGAAAAAGAACTGTTCGAGAACTCCAAGCATTCGAGAACTCTCAGAAATGAACGATTCGAGAACTCTCAATAAGACTTAGTTGAGAAGTCGGAAAGAATGGCCACTTAACTACAAACTCCAGTTTTAAGAAATTACTCTATTTTCTCTTGGAAAACAAAATAATAATTTACCAACTACATTTCTTAGATAAATAAAATTTATATATTCATCCTAAAATGAGAAATGAGTTTAATTGATATTCCTGAGATTTTAATTATCACACTTGTTATTTAATGATGCACAAGCATAATAATTCTTTTCAGGCTTTCTCAGAATAAGAAAATAGTTCCAAGTTAGTTTTAAAACATTCATCAACAACATGTACAATAATATAACTGACATATTCATAAATATACACCAGTTTTGTTTCACTTAGATAAATCACTTGGGTTCATGTCTGTGAAACAATTGTTGTAACAGTTGGAGAGATATATTTATTAGGCCACTTATCCTCAAGAATTTAGCATTCCAATTTCACTAACCAACCTGTTGAAGGTGGCTTCATCAAGTGGTTTAGTAAATATGTCAGCCAACTGTTTTTGTGTAGGAACATAGAACAATTTAATTACTCCATTTTCTGCATGTTCCCTTATGAAATGATACCTTACATCAATATGCTTTGTCTTGGAATGGTTGACTGGATTTGCAATAATTGATATAGCACTAGTGTTGTCACACATGATAGGAATTCCTTCCAACACCAGTCCATAGTCCCTTAGTTGATTCCTGATCCAAAGCACTTGAGCACAACAACTTCCAGCAGCAATATATTCAGCCTCAGCTGTGGAAGTAGAAACTGATTGTTGCTTTTTACTAAACCAAGACACCAATCTCTGTCCAAGAAATTGACAGCTTCCTGAGGTGCTTTTTCTATCCACTCTGCACCCAACAAAATCAGCATCTGAATATCCAACTAAATTGAATCCTGTTTCTTTAGGGTACCATAATCCCATAAATTGTGTTCCTTTGAGATATCTCAGAATTCTTTTGACAGCAATGAGATGAGATTCTTTTGGATTTGCCTGGAACCTTGCACATAGACATGTAGAAAACATTATGTCAGGTCTACTAGCTGTGAGATAGAGGAGAGATCCAATCATTCCCTGTAGGTCTTCATGTCTACACTTTTTCCTTTCTTGTCTTCATCAAGTTTTGTAGCTGTAGACATTGGAGTCTTGGCAGTTGAACAGTCTTGCATGTCAAATCTTTTGAGTAAGTCATTGATGTATTTTGTTTGACTTATGAAAATGCCATCATCCTTTTGACTTATTTGAAGGCCTAGAAAATAATTGAGCTCTCCCATCATGCTCATCTCATATTCACTTTGCATTAGCTTAGAGAACCTTTGACACAATTTTTCATTAGTAGACCCAAAAATGATATCATCTACATAGATTTGAACAAGTATGATATCCTCACCATGCTTTTTGTAGAAAAGAGTTTTGTCAATAGTTCCTCTAGTGAATTGATTTTCTAGAAGAAATTTTGACAAGGTGTCATACCATGCTCTAGGGGCTTGTTTGAGTCCATATAATGCTTTGATGAGTCTGTACACAAAGTCTGGAAAGTTTGAATCTTCAAAGCCAGGTGGTTGTTGCACGTATACTTCCTCTTCTAATTCACCATTGAGGAATGCACTTTTCACATCCATTTGATATACCTTAAAATTTGAGTGTGCTGCAAAAGCTAGGAAAATTCTAATTGCTTCCAATCTTGCAACAGGAGCAAAAGTCTCATCATAGTCAATGCCTTCTTCCTGTGAATAGCCTTTTGCAACCAACCTTGCTTTGTTTCTTATTACTATTCCATGTTCATCCATTTTATTCCTGTAGACCCATTTAGTGCCAATTACTGATATGTCCTTTGGTTGTGGAACTAGTTCCCAAACATTATTTCTCACAAATTGATTTAACTCCTCTTGCATGGCAATTATCCAGTCTGGATCCAACATGGCTTCTTCATTCCTTTTTGGCTCATTCTGAGACTGAAAATAAGCAAATAAGCATTTATTCATAGTTGTTATTCTTGTCCTCACACCCTCATCAGGATTTCCAATGATTTGATCAGCTGTGTGAGCTCTATTCCATTTAGTTTGATGAGCTACATCTCTATCATTTGAACATGTTTCCTCCTTATTGAAGGGATTGCCATTTGTTGTAGATCCTTGAGAATCTCCCCCTGAGTAAGTGCCAGGGTTGTGTGGAGAATTCTCAAGTTGAATATGACTGAAATCTTCATTCTCTCTTTCCACATTAGTTCCATATGAGATGTCTACATGTGACTCTTCATGAGTATTGACAACATTTTCAGTTGCAAAAGTTTCAGGCTCCATTTCATTTTCAAATCTCAATGTGTCACAGTTCTCACCTTCCAAATTCATAGCAGGGAATTTGAAATCATCAAATGTCACATTTGTGTTTTCCATAATCTTTTGTTGATCAATCACATATACTCTATAGACAGTTTTGTCCAAAGAGTATCCCACAAAAATTCTTTCATATGCCTTGGCCTCAAACTTCCCAAGGTTGTTGACATCATCTTTGAGAACAAAGCACTTGGTTCCAAACACATGCAGGTACTTTACAGAAGGTCTTCTATTTGTCATGATGTGATAAGGAGTCTTTTTAACTGGTTTTGTGATGAGTGTTCTGTTTTGAGTATAGCATGCAGTTCTAACAGCTTCAGCCCAAAAACTAGTTAGTAGATTTGCTTCTGCTAACATGGTTCTTGCAGCTTCAATGAGAGTCCTGTTCTTTCTCTCAACCACTCCATTTTGTTGTGGAGTTCTTGGGGCTGAGAATTGCTGAGTGATCCCCTTTTCTTTGCAGAATTCATTGAGTATAACATTTTTAAATTCTGTACCATTATCACTCCTTATGGCAACTACTGGTGTAGGGCCTTTATCCAATCTTCTCAAATTTTCAATGATGACCTCAGGAGCTTCATCTTTTGAGTGCAAGAATTCCACCCAAGTGTACTTTGAAAAGTCATCAACCATGACTAGAGCAAATCTTTTCTTGGACATGGACATCACATTTACTAGTCCAAACAGATCCATATGAATCAATTGTAGTGGTTTGGTGATTGAAGTGAATTCCTTACTCTTGTGACTTGATCTCTTCATTTTCCCTTTCTGGCATGCCTCACACAATCCTTCTATATAGAATTCAAGTGTGGGCAGGTCCTTCACTAATTCTCTTTTGACTAAAGAATTAATGTTTTTGAGATTTAAGTGATATAACCTCTTATGCCAAAGCATACTTTCATTTCCTGATGCCTTTGTGTAGAAACAACAAATTTTCTCCTTGTTTGCAGAATTTAAATCTGCTACAAACAGGCTTCCTTTTCTTACTCCTTGCAGAGCAATTTCCTTGGTCTTTCTGTGTGATATGAGATACAATTCCTTGTCAAACTCCACCTTCAAATCTTTGTTACAGAATTGAGTGATGCTGAGAAGATTATGTTTCAGACCACTAACCATGGCTACATCTTCAATGACAACATTTCCATGAATCAACTTGCCATATACCATGGTGAAGCCAATGTTGTTGTCTCCAAAGGTTACCATTGGGCCAGCCTCTTCTTTGAATTGTGACAGCAGGGCTTTGTCACCAGTCATATGCCTTGAACAACCACTGTCCAGAATCCACATGACCTTCTTCTTACATGTGCCCTGCAAATACACACAAATCAAGTTTCCTTTGGTACCCAAACAAGGTTGGGTCCTTTATGCTTAGTAACATGAATGTCATTCCTGATTCTAGCATTTGTAGTTGCCTGCACATGCTTGTTCTTATCTTTACTATTCTAATTTTTAGCTTGATTAGTACTCTCAGAACTAAAAGCATGCTTAGGTGACATGGAATGTTTTCTATGCTTTACAGGACTTGTAGATTTAGGCCTAGTGTTTGTGTTCAGATTCTGACTCATGCATCCATCAACAAACTGTCTCCTGAGCCTAAAGCAGGTATTCATGATATTCATGTTACATGGCATGCAATCAAATTGGTCACAAAATTTATGATCATCATGCATCAAAGATTTTACATATCCACAGGTAAATTCATCATTTTTAACAACAGGTTTCTTGCACATAAGAGTAAGATGATTTATTGAACCACAATTTTTACAAATCTTCCTAGGTGCATTATGAATATGTGCATAATTGTTGTGTTTGTTGATGCCTATTTTTCCATTTCTGTTTGCCTTTTTCTTTTTAGCATGCATGGTGTCATTTTTCTGTGAATTCTATTTTGTTTCATTTGGAACAGGAATGGACTTGGTTTTGATTGTGGGTTCTTCTTTTTCAACAGAAGGCACACTTCTTTCAGTTGCTTCCTTATCCTCATCATCCAACTGTTGTTTGATGACCATACTTGCTTCATCAAAATCCATAGTTGCTTTCTTAAAAATTGGTTCCTTGACATTTTTCAAAATGTGAGGATTTCCAAGGATTTCAACTTTCTTGCCTTTTGATGAAACAGATTTCTTCTTCTTGAGATTCTCATAATCAAAGCCAACTCCAATCCTAGAGTTTTCTTTATGCTTCTTATGGAATTCTTGAACAACAGTAGCTGAGTTTTGATAAGATTTGATTTTTAACTCATTTTCAGAAATTTGTTCTTTAAGAAAATTTTCAATTTATTCAGAAAAAACAACCTTATTTTTTAAATACTCATTTTCCTGTTTCAAGATTTCCAGAGTTATCACAGATAATTCCAGAGTTTCATTCCTAGCAGACAGTTCATCATTGGCTTTCACTAACCTAGCAATCTCCTCATAAGCAGCAGTCATACTAGTGTGAATATTAAACATTTCAATGCTTAAATCTTCCACAGTTTTCTTATATTGTGAATTTGACATGTCAAGAGAGATTAGTGTGGGTACCTGAGAGTTTGAGGATGAAGATCCATTGTCTGAGTTGGCCATGAGTGCCATATTCCCATATTCTTCTTCCTTATCTTCATATGTATCATCCCAACATTTTCCTTCAACAATATAAGCTTTTCCTGTCTACTTTTTGAGCAGAGCTTCATACTTAGCTTCCAACTCCAAGTAGTCCTTGTCCTTCTTGATTGACTTAGGCTTTCTGCATTCTGTTGCAAAATGTCCAAGATCATTACAGTTATAGCATCTTATCTTGGATCTATCAACTGTTCCAGTTTTGTATCCTCTATTGTTGGAGCTTCTTGCTGGATTCTTTCCTTTGCTTGAAGACTTGAAGGCTGGTCTTTGTTTAAAATTTTTATTTCTTTTGAATCTCAAATTTCCAAACTTCTTTGCCATGAAGGCCATTGCTTTGTTATCCATGCCTTCAAGTTCTTTAATGGTGTATAAGTCATCTTCTTCTGACTCACTCTTGACAGAGTCTTTGTCTTCCTGTTCTTGATCTTCAAACACCTCAGATTTCAACTTCCTGCTTGTACTAGTCTTTTCAATTGTTGATGGTTCCTTAGCAACCAGGGCATTTGAGACATTTGCCATTTTTCCTCTATTTGCTAGTATGGCTTTCTTCTGATAGAACTCAACTTCATATGTCTTTAGGATTCCATACAGTGTCTCAAGTGAAAGCCTTGTTAAATCTTTTCCTTCTCTTATTGCAGAAATTTTATGCTCCAGGTGTTCTGGGAGAGTTAACAAGAACTTCATGTTCTTCTCCTTTGTTTCATAATGTTTCCCATGAAGTTGAAGATCATTGATCAGTTTATTGAACCTCTCAAATACTTCAGTTATGCCCTCATTAGGTTTTGACATGAACGCTTCATACTGAGAAACAAGGAGCTGCCTCTGATTTTCCCTTACTTCCTCAGTTCCCTCGCACAGAATTTCTATTGTCTCCCATATGTGTTGGCAGATGTGCAATTGACAATATTGTTGTACATCACAAGATCCAGTGACTCAATTAATATTAGCATTAAGCTTTTGTCAAGAGACACCTTTTCCTTCTCTGAATCTGTGTACTGAGATGGATCTTTGGGTATCCATGTTGCAGGAATAACTTCAGACCCACTAGTAGTTTTAGGAACTAGAGTTACTGGCATGAAAGGACCATTCTTTAATATTTCTGGATACATGGGGTCTGCAGCCTTTATGAACATCAGCATCTTCCTCTTCCATAGGTTGTAATTCTCTCTGTCAAATGTAGGAATTTTTATGCTGCTTAGCTTTTGAGAACTCATCTTGATCTTTAGTCTGTATGTATGTGTACAGCCTTGCACTGATACCACTTGTTAGGAATTATGAGTTCAGAAGTTTACAGAGGGGGGGGAGAGTGAATGTATACTTCAACCTTTTCTTTTCTTCTTCTTCTCTTTGATGAACTTAAGGAAGGTAGATGAACTGTGATTCTATGAATGAATTTTAAACAGGTTAAGTGTTTATCAAAACATAGAACATGAAAATAAACACATGATGTAACTTTCAATCTAATTTGTATTAGAAAGAATCTTTGCTATAATCTGAAATTCAAATTGAATTTCAGCTTCTTGTTCTAGGAAGATTACAATTGTAAAATTACTCTAGACGTCTATCAAATGTGGCTGTGCATAAAATATATAGACAACATGTCCTGTGCACATGCTCACATGAGACAGTTTAACTAAAACTAGAAATAGACAGAAACTACTTTACATTTGACTCATATCTATTTCTAGCTAACACTGTTGCGACAGACTGCTACATACAGCTTTATATCTTTTGTCATCTGTCTTGACTACCTTCCCAGCTTCATTGTAGACTTGTCTCTATCTTTGCAGGCTTGTCTTATCCTGCAAAAACAGAGCTGCAAATTATCTGTCTTGTTCTGCAATTCTCCATGAAAGTAGCTCCTTGGTGCAGTCGAGTACTCTATTGAAATTGGTTCGAGAAGTCATAGAGATTGACTTCTCGATTGAGTACTAACTATGACTTCTCGATTAGTCCTTGAATGATTGACTTCTCGAATGTCTAAACTTCTCGATTGCATACTATATTTGATGACTTGTCAATTAGTATAGACTTCTCGAATGTAAACTTGAAACTGTGACTTCTCGAATGACTTAGCTTTACCACTTCTCGAATGCTCCTTTTGCTAACTTCTCGAATTGATTTTCTGGACTTCTCGAATTGAATAACATTTCACACTACTCGATTGACTTCAATATCTTTTACTTGCGTTGTCACAATCAACTGATATTTTACTGTTAAGCATATCGATCGATCCTTTGTATTCATCAACTGATATTCTTCTTCGATTGATCTTTATATTCATCGATTGATAAATGATGACTTGTCGATCGATATATGATGACTTATCCGTTGATGACTCCTCGATCGGATACTGAGCCAATGAGTGTGTTTTGAGACTTCTCGACCAGTTGCATATTCCTGACTTCTCGAATGGGTGACTTCTCGAATGGGCAATTGCCGTAGTCGAATTCTCAGACTGCATTCCTTATTTCTTCAATAAGCCTTCTTTGTCTAGTTGCATGATTCAACTTGAATCTTCTAACAGACTTTATTCTTTGACTTAAATTACAACTTGGAATTACAATTTGATCATACTTACTATCTGCAATAATACATTGAAATATCTAAGTCACTACCCTATTACAGAAGTACTAAATATGTTACAGCAAGACAAATAATTAAATAGGCTAGGCTTGATTTAAGTCTAACATATAAGTATAATAAGAATTTTTTAATAATTAATATATATATATATATATATATATATTAAATTAATAAAAACATATGAAATAATTAATTTTCGTACAAAATATAAAATTTATACTTTAAACACGAGTACATAATTTATTCATTGATAAAAAGTAGAGACCGTAAATAAAATATATCATGGAATACCCATTTAGTTTATTATAAATTATAAAGATATATATTCATAAATTTATTTATTATTACTATAGAATATAAGGACAAATGACACAAATAAATGGCAGTGAAATTACTACTATACTCCTATTTAGGAGAAAAATAATAAAATTTTCCTTACTTATTAATTAATATTATTTTTGTTTGCCCAGATCATAATCTATTGTAGACGGGGTTGAATATAATAGACACCAAATAATCGTTCAGGAATATAAGTATATAAAAGAAACACGATTTTGTATTAATAATAAACTATGTACAAAACTCTCTAAAAAAATTCACTGTTCTTAAGAGCTGCTAGGTTATGAGAATAATATATCTTGAATTAATTAATAATGTTAACCTATTTCTGTGTTTATATAGACACGGTTACAAATCAAAGTACAAAACAGATAATGAAAAGAATAGTTTTAATAAATTAATTAGACTTGTATTTGAATTTCTTTTTCACTTTCCAAATCATATTCTGATTTGTCTGTTTTTTTTTCACAAACTCTGATAATAAACTTTGTCGGTTATTAGTCTCTGATTTAGCATTCTCTGTTAGAGTATCCTCTGTCCAACAGCTTCCTAAACTCTAATGACGTCAGCAACATAAACTTTTTTCTGATATTCTCTGACAGCATTAGTGTTTGTTTTCTAACAATCTCCCCCAATTTATGCTTTACTAAGTAAAAAATAAATTTCACTTATGACGTCAGAAATATGGACAAATGCATCAGAGTTTGAATCTTCTTTCTTGACTTAAATCCTTCTGTAGGAGAAGTCTTCTTTTAGAAACTTATCCAGCAGCTTCTTCTCAGCATTTTTGAACAGTTCAACTAGCTTTTCCTTCAGTTCTTTCATTTGCTCAGTAGAATCATCAATTTGGAATATAGCAGCTCTCAAATTGTATATTAATGATCTCTCCATTCTTTCATCCAAGAGAATGCAGCAGGCCTTGTTTCCATTAGTGTTTAAAATTAGTGTTGGAATTCCTAACACCATCTTGACCTTTGCATCTCCTTTTGCAATCTTTTTTTTCATAATTATCTTCAAGTACATAACCAGGTTTATACTACTTAGAGTTTATCATGAGCAGCCTCTCAGTCTCATTCTTTTCATTTATCACTCCTTCAAGAATTTTTACCCACCTAGAAGTGGCTTCATTTTCATCATTAAGAAGATAAAGAACATATTCAAGTTCTTTGGATGCTTTGTGAATCAAATCTTCTTCAACAATTTTCATTACTCTCCCATCTTCTAAGTAATATAGTAGCTTCTTCTTGGCTTGAGTACCATCAAAGATATCCTTCACTATGTTGACAGATATTATCCTGTCAAGATGTTCTCGTGTCAGATTTTCATCAGGCTTGTCTTAACAAGCCTTTTAATGAGAAGGGATCTCAGAATGTGTTTGCTTCACCCCTGTAGACTTTATCTTGAAAATCACCAATACCACCCTTGTTTTTACCAAGTCTGGCATTGAGAGTCAGAGTTTGAGTTTTTGTCCACAAAAGATCAGGCTTTTTTCTTTCTAATCAGAGTTTGTTGTTCCTCTTCTTCATCTTCAAAACTTGATCCACCTGGGAGAAATGTTGTTCTTGACATAGTGAGAGGAGTTCTTGATTTGGCTGGAGCTTTCTTCACAATTTTAGGAGTAGGCTTTAAATGAGAAATAGGCTTAGGAGTTTCAACAGATTTAGCTTGGACAGGCTTATATGCAATCTTCTTTTGTTGAGCAGGTGCCTTCCTTTGAACAAGAGCATTCTTCACATATTTTCTTTTCTTCTGGACTTAAGCATTGTCAGTACCAGACTTCTTCAATTCTTCCTCTACAACAACTGGATCCATTCCTGGATTTCCTTCTTCAAAAAGCTTTCTTGCCAGTTTTGCATCATTCAAGTTTTGTTCTTCAATTTTCTCATGCTTCTCTTCTTCTTCAAGCCTTTTAGCCAATTCCATATCAGCATCCATCAGAGTTTTCTTCTTATCAAAGTTTATTTCTGAGGTTGTTGGAATCAGAGTTTGAGATGCCATCAGAGTTTGTCTAGTCATCAGAGTTTGTTGAATCAGAGTTTGTTCCCATCCTTATGACTCCCTTGATCATTATCATCATGTTTTTCAGATTTTTGTACATCATCCTCTTTGCATTTTTCTGTAGACACCTTTCTGAAAGTGTTTGACCTAAAACCAATCATGTATGATGAGTTAGGAAAAACTTTCTGCTACTTTTATTTGATTTCATTTGATAATAATAAAGTATTTATGTTACGGGCTTAATCGATTTGAAGTGTATTAAATAAGATGTTCCATAATTTAGAGCAAAGCTTCTAGAATTATAATGAGATTGTAATAATGAGATCTAGAAGATAATAGCTTTAGACTTAAACAGTTCCTGATCATAGGATAACTAATTGGAAATTGGTAAATCCGTAAAGATCAGTACATACTATGCTAGCTCTCTTAGGAGGATGTCTGTTCTCATAGACATTTGTGTGGTGACACTATAGCTAGTATGTAGGTGCTTATTAAGGAATAAGTTCACTGAACATGACTCGATAAGTAGAACAACTAATGGAGTTTACTCACGTGTCGATAGTTGTTTATTAAGTAAATAGTTGTACAAGTATCCTTAGACTTGAGATCGTTAGAGTAATCTCGTACACAATGATTTATGCTTTGTTTAGTCCTTAGTCTCTAGGACATTCATTAGGTCAATTCTGGGCATAGTGATTTGTGTATGGAGATAGTTAACGGATCAATAAATGTTCTGCTCCTTCCAGTAAAGGAAGTGAATACCCTATGTTATTCTTAGATATGCAAGTTCAGGAATATCTGGCCAGAGTGAATGAAATTAGAAGGAGTTTCTAATTTGCATTAAAAGGAACTTTGCATTATGAATAAGAAATCATATGATTAAATTAGATAGGCTTGACACGAGTTCCATGCCTTGTATTTAATCGGGATATTGAAGAGTAGAATGAATTAATTGTACGGTAACTAATTACTGACAGGTTCTAAGTATTTTAAGCAATGATTTCGTATTATCTGGATAGTTGCGATATGTTGAGAAGCATCACTCACGATGTAGAATAAATATAATTAATCAGATTAATTATATTTAATGAATTAATAGAATTCATATAAATAATAAATAAAATGTTTATTATTATTTATTTCTACTACCGGCTTAATATTGAACCTAAAGAGTCACACCATAAAAGAGATTAAATTATAAATGAAGAAATAATGAATAATAGCTAGTCATTATTTATTTATGAAATAAATAATTACTTAGCAAATTTTATAAATTAATTAAATGAGATTTAATTGATTATAAATTATTTAAGATAAGATCTTAATATTATTAATTAAATATTTAATTAAAGTAATTAAATATGAAGAGTGAATAATTTTCTAAAAGAGTTTAGAAAAAAGAATTAATGATTAAAATAGTTTTAATCATTAACTAATTAATTAATAAGATTAATTAATTAAAAAGGGAATTAATAATAAGATATTTATAGAAAATATCTCAGCTGAGATATTTGTCTATAAATATAGGATTAGAAACCCTAATACTTCAACTCTAATATTTGTGAGAAATATTTTAAAAGGGAGGCAACCCTAATTTCCTCTCTAGCCTCCTCCTTCATCTTTTAGTTTGATTCTTGGTGGATATCTTTAGAGCACTCCACACTTGAGGGGTGATTGCAAGGATTGAAGAACAAGATCTTCTCTAGCTGTTGCCGGAAAGCAATCGAGGTATTCTTTAATTTATAAAATAGTTTTTGTATCTATATGTATGTATACATAGGAATATATGCAAATAAATGTTATTCAATGTTTCCGCTGGTACATAAATTCCTTCACTTCCCCCCCTTTCTGACATCATTGCCTTTTCTTATTGTTAAGATGTCAACAATTGTATATAGCATATTCTGCATAGAGGTGACTACAGTAGAAAGAGTATCAACCTTGACTTCCAAAGCAGCTTGTTTTGCTGAGACATTCTTGAACTTTAATTCCAGAGCATGTTGAGATGTTGTAACAGCAGTCTGAACAGATGCAGTGATTTTGTTGACTGATTCCTTTAGATCACAAACTTCATTATGAAGACCCTTGGTCAACACAGTAGTAGCCTTCAAAACTGTTTCCATTTCATCAGCCTTCAAAACTGTTTCCATTTCATCAGAGTTTAATTCCTTGTCAGCTTTGTTAATTAAGTCATGAACATGGGACTGTGAAATTTCCTCATTAGGGTATTTCCAAGACATATCCCAGATGGATTATATGTGAGAGTTTAACAAATCTTCCATAGATGGTTCTGTCTTTGAAGTGAAATCTCTCTTTACACCTTCTTCATCTAGAACAACTTCAATTTCACCTTTGAGAGTTTCTACCACCATGTAATCAGGATATGCCATCCTCAACCTCTCATGAGCATCAAAAGAATCAATAGGCCACTTCTTTGTGTTGTACCTCTGAGTGTAGGGAATAAAAAGATTTGTAACTTCTTCATCCAAAAATATTGGTTCATCAGAGTTTGTGTCCTCCCCATCAGAGTTTGCAGCATTGTCAGAGATTGGCAAATCAGAGTTTGTGGTTACTTATAAAATCTGAGTACTTTGAGTTGTAGATGTAGATGTAGTTTCCATAGGCCGTGCAAAGAGTAGTTGCACCATGATAGCATCAGATATTGTCAATGGAATGGTCTTAGAGTTTGACTTCTCAGCATCAGCAACAACAGAATCTTCAGTGATAGTTGTAGTGCCTGCATCCAAATTTTGATTGGAGGGTTCTTGTGGGGAAGGGGCCTTAACAACTTTTTCAACCCTTTGAGTTGAAGGTTCTTGTGGGTTGTACCCCTTATTCATGTTGGCTTCATCTACTTCATTGATGGTTGCTTCAATCCTTTGAGTTGAAGGTTCTTGTGTTCCTGGCCTTGCAATAACTGCTACCTCACTTCGAGAGGTAGGTTCATGTGGGTCTTGGCCAAAAGATACTGACTTCTTTTTCTTCCTTGAAAATTTCTTTTAACTAGGAGAAACTGCAGTTGATTTTGACTTCTTTTCTTCCTTCTCCTTTCTTACTTCTTATGCAAGCTCCATTACCCTTTCATAAGATATCTCCTTAATTATTTGCTTGGGGGAATTAACAGGAGAATCAGATATGGAAAATAGAGCTTCTTCACTTGCAGAAATATCACCAACATTTGCATTTTCACCAGCTAACTCAGGTTTTGCCAACTCATCAGAGCTTATCAAGGCATCATAGATTGTCAGGTTTTCAGAGAATATTGGCTCAGAGTTTAAAATATCTTCAGATTTTAAGGCTGCACCAGAGTTTATGGATAGAGGTTGATCAAGTGTTTAAAATATCTTCAGATTTTATATTTTTCATGTATTCTACAAGTGTTGTAGATCGTCCAGGTATTTTTAGAATATTTTTCTGAGCAATAGATTATTTATTATGGATTTTTAAAGTTGTTTTTAATTAATTCGTAATTAAATAATAATATCTGGAAAAAAAAGGTGTAACGCATTCTGCGCATGCGTTACAAGCTAAAAAAAGGGTTTTTGGCTTGTAACGCATACCCGAGATGCGTGACAGGGTGTCTTGCATGCGCCTGACGCGCGTGCGCGCATGGGGATGCGTCAGAAACTTCTCGGGGAGCGTGTGGGCGCGTGGGAGCTCAGAATGGGGCGTGTAATATACCGTTGGATTCGTTTTTCCGAGACGGTTCTAATGGTATATTATGATAATTTTTCTGAAATTGTTTCGGACTGTTTAGAGCTTCCAAAAGTGTTTTAAAGCAAGTTTTAACTGTTTTAAGTTGCTTTTAAATACACCATGTGATACATAGAGATGTATAATGCTTATATGTTGTAATATATGATTTAACATGCCTACCTTATGTTTATTCGTGATTATATATATGTGATATATGCTTGAATTATCATGAGATGATAGATTTAGGTGAACTTAATTAACATAAGGCGTATGTTAGACAATCTAGAATAATGAAATTGTTTCGTGACCTTTATTTACATATTATGAATACAACCATGAGATTTTTGTGTTTATGAAACACGTGATTGAATATGAATTTTCAACTTAAGTGAAATAATGATTCTGTCAAATAACAGATGTTCTATCTCTAAGAAAGGGGGTTATTAAGAGACGCCTCTTGACAATGCTCCACCCCTGGCCTGGGATGACTCCCAGTATCAATAGTTGATTTGAAATATTTAATCCAATCTAAAAGAATCTCTTTATAATATGATTATGATTGTAACATAATATAATCCCCTAAAATATAAAGAATATCAAGTAGTAATTGGCCATAAAACACAAAGGGCTTGTGTTGGTCATAGCCTTCCAACATAATAGAAAGTATTTCTTGTTTTTGAAACTCTATCGTTTCGTGCTACAGCCGAGGGCATTGTTTCCGAAAGAAGAGATACTTGTCTATAACATGAGATGTGTATGATGAATTGGAATCTTATGGTCGTTACATGCTACAGCCGTGGGCTATTTGAAACTAGTTTAATTATACGAGATGTTGGGATTGACTTGACTTAGAATATTGAGTTTGTCGTGCCACAGCCGTGACTCAAGTATTCAAGTGGCTAAAGTAAGATTAGGGAATAACATGAGATGTAGTTGACAAGAGTTGTCTGCCTATTGAACGTTACATGGCGTTTCGTGCTACAGCCGAGGTTGTGTGATGGAATGTAGGATCACTATCCCACTATCATTATGAATGCTTAATTTCAATAAGGGATATAGAAATTAGATAGAATAGTGGGAGGCACTTATGAATAAAGACCCGATTCATATGGTGTTTTAGATAATGAAATAGAGTATTTGCTAAATGTTGTTATGTGTTTATTATTTGCAGATTTACTATATACATAATGTCTTCTGCACTATCACTCCGTTGCATGCTCGATGCCCACAAATTAACTGGTCCCAACTATGCTGATTGGCTTCGAAACCTGAGAATTGTTCTCAGGATTGAGAAGAAGGAATATGTACTAGACTCACCTAAACTTGCTGAACCTGCTCAGGATGCACATAATGATGAACATGTTGTGTATCGTAATTGGATATATGATGCAAGAGTTGCACAGTGTGTTATGCTGGGATCCATGAATGATGAGCTCCAAAAGCAACACGAGCATATGGATGCTCATTCTATCCTTATGCATCTACAAGATTTGTATGATGTGGCAGGAAGGACAGCTCGATATGAGATAACGAAGGAGCTGTTCCGTTATAGGATGACTGAGGGATCATCTGTGAATGTTCATGTGCTCAAGATGATCAATTTGATTGAGCATCTTGGACAACTTGGATTTGTCATGGATGGGGAGCTGAATCAAGATCTGGTCTTACAATCACTTCCAGATTTATTCTCGCAATTCGTTGTGAACTTTCACATGAACAAGTTGGATGTCAGCTTGCCTGAACTCCATAACATGCTGAAAACTGCTGAGTTGAATTTTCCCACAAAGAAGAGTTCTGTTCTTCTAATTGGTGAAGGCTCTAACCCTAAGAAGAGGAAGAGGAGCCCTCCTAAGAAGAAGAAGAAGGTAGGTGAGAAAAGGCCAGTTCCTCCAAAAGCTGAAGATCCCAAAAGCAAAGCTGTTTGCTTTCACTGCAACAAAGTGGGGCACTGGAAGAGAAACTGTAAGGCTTACCTTGCAGAATTGAAGAAGAAGAAGGGTGGTGAGACTACCGCTTCTGCTTCAGGTATGTTCATGATCGAACTAAATATGTCACTTAATCAAACTTCTACTTGGGTATTAGATACCGCCTGTGGTTCTCACATTTGCAATTCGTTGTAGGGACTAAGGAAAAGTAAGACTCTTGAAGAAGAGGAGGTGATTCTACGTATGGGCAATGGAGCAAGAGTTGCTGTTGTAGCTGTAGGATCGTTTGATTTACTTATGCCTACGGGCAAGACTATTATTTTGGATAATTGTTATTTTGTTCCCTCAATTGTGAGGAATATTATTTCGATTCCCATGTTAGACTTGGATGGTTTTTCGTTTATTATTGAGAATAATAAATGTTCAATTTTTAGAAATAATGTTCTTTATGGTGTTGGTATTTTAAATAATGGTTTGTATGTATGTGACGTAGAACATAGTTTACTTCAAATTGAACATAGTAATAAATGAACATAGTTTACTTCAAATTGAACATAGTAATCATATCCTACATGCGAGTCTTGTCTGTTAGGCAAAATGACCAAATCTCCATTTATTGGACATGGAGAAAGAGCTGCAGAGTTGCTTGGATTGGTACATACAGATGTGTGTGGGCCGATGTCCACGCAAGCCATGGGTGGATTTTCATACTTCATTACTTTTACAGATGATCGATCTAGATTTGGATATGTGTATTTGATGAAATACAAATCCGAATCCTTTGAAAAGTTCAAAGAATATAAGTATGAAGTAGAGAAACAAACGAAGTATAGTATTAAAACCCTTCGATCAGATCGAGGAGGTGAATACTTAAGTGGCGAATTTCTAAATTATCTCAAAGAAAATGGTATAGTCTCTCAATGGACTCCTCCGGCCACTCCTTAGTTGAATGAAGTATCCGAAAGGAGAAATCGAACTTTGTTAGACATGGTTCGATCCATGATGAGCTATACAGATCTTCCAGTATAACTTTGGGGTTATGCATTGGAAACATCAGCATATATATTGAACAAGGTGCCTTCCAAATCTGTTCCTCAAACTCCGTATGAGATATAGAAAGAAAGGAAATCGAGTCTTAAGCACGTTAAGATTTGGGGATGTCCGGCTTCTGTCAAGAAAGTTGACCCCGATAAGCTAGAATCTCGATCCGTGAAATGTAGGTTTGTAGGATATCCTAAAGAGATTTTAGGGTATTACTTTTACACCGAACAAATGGTGTTTGTCTCCCGACATGCTACCTTCCTGGAAAAACAGTTTATCCTTGAAGGGAATAGTGGGAGCAAGATTGAACTTGATGAAGTTCAAGAAGAACAAACTACTACGGTTCAAGAGGAAACACCTGTTCATATTGAACAACCTTCCGTAGAATAGCCCATCCGTAGATCACAAAGGGTGTCTCGCCAACCTGAGAGGTATTATGGCCTTGTCATTGAGAATGACAATGAATTGGCTGTCATTGATGGAGACGACCCTATGACCTTCAACGAGGCTGTGAGTAGTGTTGACTCAGAGAAATGGCAGAGTGCCATGAAATCCGAAATGGACTCTAAGTATGCCAACCAAGTATGGACTTTGGTAGAGGCACCCAAGGATATGAAGGCTATAGGGTGCAAGTGGGTATACAAGAGAAAGATTGGAGCAAATGGCTAGGTAGAGACCTACAAGGCTAGGCTCGTGGCAAAAGGATTCAAACAAAGACAAGGGATTGACTTTGATGAAACTTTTTCGCCTGTAGCCTTGCTCAAATCAATTCGGATTTTGCTTGCTATTGCAGCTTACTATGACTATGAGATCTGGCAAATGGACGTAAAGACGGCCTTCCTCAATGGGGAACTTGAAGAAGAAGTGTATATGACACAGCCAGAGGGTTTTATTTCCAAAGGAAATGAACATCTAGTATGTAAGCTACTACGAACCATATATGGGTTAAGGAAAGCTTCTCAAAGATGGAACATCCGTTTTGATGAGACAATCAAAGAGTTTGATTTTATCAAAAACATAGATTAACCAATTGTCTACAAGAAGGTTAGTGGGAGCGCAGTAACATTTCTTATTTTGTATGTAGATGACATACTCTTAATAGGAAATGACATACCAATGCTGCAATCAGTAAAAATGTGGCTATCAAAGAACTTCACCATGAAGGACTTGGGAGAAGCGTCCTACATTCTTGGTATGAAGATCTATAGAGATAGATCAAGAAGAATGATAGGTCTAACCCAAGGTACGTACATCGATAAGGTGCTTAAAAGGTTTAGCATGGAAAACTCCAAGAGAGGTCTCATACCGATGAGCCATGGAGTCTCCCTTTCTGACAAGATGTCTCCTAAGACACCTGAAGAAAGAGAGCGTATGAGTAGGATTCCTTATGCGTCGGCAATAGGATCTATCATGTACTCGATGTTATGTACTAGACCTGATGTTGCTCACTCAATTAGTGTGACTAGCAGATATCAGCCAAATCCAGGTGAAGACCACTGAAAAGCAGTGAAGAACATCCTTAAGTACTTGAGAAGGACTAAGGATATTTTTCTTGTTTTTGGTGGGTCTGAGTTGAAAATAGAGGGTTACACTGACTCTAGTCAGAGTGTGATGATAGTACATCCATGTCAGGGTATGTGTTTACTCTTAATGGTGGGGCGATTAGTTGGAGAAGTTGTAAACAATCTATGACGGCTGACTCCACAGCAGAAGCAGAGTATATAGCTGCAAGTGAGGCTGCAAAGGAAGCTGTTTGGATGAAAATTTTGTTTCTGAGTTGGGAGTAGTTCCTGGCATAGAGGGGCCTATTGTGTTATATTGTGACAATAACGCTGCAATAGCTTAAGCCAAGGAACCGAGGTCTCACAAGAATACCAAACATATATTGCGACAGTTTCATTTGATTAGGGAGATCATTGAAAGAGGAGATGTCAAGATCGAAAGAGTTGACACACATAACAACATAGCAGACCCGTTCACGAAGCCGCCGTCTCAGTTAAATTTTGATCGTCATAAGGAACGGATGGGTATTAGATACCAGAGTGATTGGCTTTAGGCCAAGTGGGAGATTGAAAGTGTTTGACCTAAAACCAATCATGTATGATGAGTTAGGAAAAACTTTCTGCTACTCTTATTTGATTTCATTTGATAATAATAAAGTATTTATGTTACGGGCTTAATCTATTTGAAGTGTATTAAATAAGATGTTCCATAATTTAGAGCAAAGCTTCTAGAATTATAATGAGATTGTAATAATGAGATCTAGAAGATAATAGCTTTAGACTTAAACAATTCCTGATCATAGGATAACTAATTGGAAATTGGTAAATCCGTAAAGATCAGTACATACTATGCTAGCTCTCTTAGGAGGATGTCTGTTCTCATAGACATTTGTGTGGTGACACTATAGCTAGTATGTAGGTGCTTATTAAGGAATAAGTTCACTGAACATGACTCGATAAGTAGAACAACTAATGGAGTTTACTCACGTGTCGATAGTTGTTTATTAAGTAAATAGTTGTACAAGTATCCTTAGACTTGAGATCGTTAGAGTAATCTCGTACACAATGATTTATGCTTTGTTTAGTCCTTAGTCTCTAGGACATTCATTAGGTCAATTCTGGGCATAGTGATTTGTGTATGGAGATAGTTAACGGATCAATAAATGTTCTGCTCCTTCCAGTAAAGGAAGTGAATACCCTATGTTATTCTTAGATATGCAAGTTCAGGAATCTCTGGCCAGAGTGAATGAAATTAGAAGGAGTTTCTAATTTGCATTAAAAGGAACTTTGCATTATGAATAAGAAATCATATGATTAAATTAGATAGGCTTGACACGAGTTCCATGCCTTGTATTTAATCGGGATATTGAAGAGTAGAATTAATTAATTGTACGGTAACTAATTACTGACAGGTTCTAAGTATTTTAAGCAATGATTTCGTATTATCTGGATAGTTGCGATATGTCGAGAAGCATCACTCACGATGTAGAATAAATATAATTAATCAGATTAATTATATTTAATGAATTAATAGAATTCATATAAATAATAAATAAAATGTTTATTATTATTTATTTCTACTACCGGCTTAATATTGAACCTAAAGAGTCACACCATAAAAGAGATTAAATTATAAATGAAGAAATAATTGCTAGTCATTATTTATTTATGAAATAAATAATTACTTAGCAAATTTTATAAATTAATTAAATGAGATTTAATTGATTATAAATTATTTAAGATAAGATCTTAATATTATTAATTAAATATTTAATTAAAGTAATTAAATATGAAGAGAGAATAATTTTCTAAAAGAGTTTAGAAAAAAGAATTAATGATTAAAATAGTTTTAATCATTAACTAATTAATTAATAAGATTAATTAATTAAAAAGGGAATTAATAATAAGATATTTATAGAAAATATCTCAGCTGATATATTTGCCTATAAATATAGGATTATAAACCATAATACTTCAACCCTAATATTTGTGAGAAATATTTTAAAAGGGAGGCAACCCTAATTTGTTCTCTAGCCTCCTCCTTCATCTTTTAGTTTGATTCTTGGTGGATAACTTTAGAGCACTCCACACTTGAGGGGTGATTGCAAGGATTGAAGAACAAGATCTTCTCTAGCTGTTGCCTGAAAGCAATCGAGGTATTCATCAATTTATTAAATAGTTTTTGTATCTATATGTATGTATACATAGGAATATATGCAAATAAATATTATTCAATTCTTCCGTTGGTGCATAAATTCCTTCATTTCCCCCCCTTTCTGACATCATTGCCTTTTCTTATTGTTAAGATGTCAACAATTGTATGTAGCATATTGTGCATAGAGGTGACTACAGTAAAAAGAGTATCAACCTTGACTTCCAAAGAAGCTTGTTTTGCTGAGACATTCTTGAACTTTAATTCCAGAGCATGTTGAGATGTTGTAAAAGCAGTCTGAACAGATGCAGTGATGTTGTTGACTGATTCCTTTAGATCAAAAACTTCATTATGAAGACCCTTGGTCAACACAGTAGTAGCCTTCAAAACTGTTTCCATTTCATCAGAGTTTAATTCCTTGTCAGCTTTGTTAATTAAGTCATGAACATGGGACCGTGAAATTTCCTCATTAGGGTATTTCCGAGACATATCCCAGATGGATTATTTGTGAGAGTTTAACAAATCTTCCTGAGATGGTTCTGTCTTTGAAGTGAAATCTCTCTTTACACCTTCTTCATCTAGAACAACTTCAATTTCACCTTTGAGAGTTTCTACCACCATTTAATCAGGATATGCCATCCTCAACCTCTCACGAGCATCAAAAGAATCAACAGGCCACTTCTTTGTGTTGTACCTCTGAGTGTAGGGAATAAAAAGATTTGTAACTTCTTCATCCAAAAATATTGGTTCATCAGAGTTTGTGTCCTCCCCATCAGAGTTTGCAGCATTGTCAGAGATTGGCAAATCAGAGTTTGTGGTTACTGAAAAAATCTGAGTACTTTGAGTTGTAGATGTAGATGTAGTTTCCATAGGCCGTGCAAAGAGTGGTTGCACCATGATAGCATCAGATATTGTCAATGGAATGGTCTCAGAGTTTGACTTCTCAGCATCAGCAACTACAGAATCTTCAGTGATAGTTGTAGTGCCTGCATCCAAATTTTGATTGGAGGATTCTTGTGGGGCAGGGGCCTTAACAACTTTTTCAACCCTTTGAGTTGAAGGTTCTTGTGGGTTGTACCCCTTATTCATGTTGGCTTCATCTACTTCATTGATGGTTGCTTCAATCCTTTGAGTTGAAGGTTCTTGTGTGCCTGGCCTTGCAATAACTACTACCTCACTTTGAGAGGTAGGTTCTTGTGGGTCTTGGCCAAAAGATACTGACTTCTTTTTCTTCCTTGAAAATTGCTTTTAACTAGGAGAAACTGGAGTTGATTTTGACTTCTTTTCTTCCTTCTCCTTTCTTACTTCTTCTGCAAGCTCCATTACCCTTTCATAAGATATCTCCTTAATTTTTTGCTTGGGGGAATTAACAGGAGAATCAGATATTGAAAATAGAGTTGCTTCACTTGCAGCAATATCACCAACATTTGCATTATCACCAGCTAACTCAGGTTTTGCCAACTCATCAGAGCTTATCAAGGCATCATAGATTGTTAGGTTTTCAGAGAATATTGGCTCAGAGTTTAAAATATCTTCAGATTTTAAGGCTGCACCAGAGTTTATGGATAGAGGTTGATCAAAGTTTACTGGATCATAGATTAAGGCATCAGAGATTGCAGCCCTGACCAATCTTCTTCTCTTCTTTTTCATCTCAGGCATTGGATTTACTATGAATGGCTTCATGAATGGTGCTGGAGGAATCTCAGAAGCCTTCTTTACAACTTTCTTCACTGAAAAACCAAACCTTTATTGTTAACTTTAGAATCGTTATTTTCATTTTTCAACTTCCTTTTCTTTAGAGAAGACTCCTTTATTGATTTTCCATTTCTTTTGCTTGAGCCTTGTTGTTGAGTAGTTTGTTATACAACTACAGTCTTTTAGGAAACTGTAGAGGTTGACAATAGTGTTTGGGTATCAGTGTCTGGATTGTGACTTGGATTAGAATCAGAGGGTGCCAAACTCTGATTCATAGTCACTGACAAGAAATCCCTCGCATACATAGTAGGCATTTTCTGATGTAAGAAAATCCTGACCCATGTGGGATAAAACAAGTTACATAGTTTACCTTCATTATCCTTCTTTTGGTCTTTTTGACATAAATCAGCAAAAATCCTCTTGTTCATGCAAAAACTAACTAAACATTTATCATTTTCAAAAGTTACATCAGGCAATAGATAGGAGAAAATTAGCTGTAAAAATCTAGCAAAGTAAACTGTATGTGCATAATCATCTATTTTGCTAGCTATCCGCCTAATTAACAAACATGGAAAATTAAAATTTTTGTTATGGGTCAGAGAATACCCAATCTGTTGAGATAGTTGTGGAATGACATCAAAATTCGTGCATTTAGCTGTGAAAGCCCTTGTAACGCAATCGAAGAAGAAACTTCATTCTCTTTTTAAATGGGGCCTTGTCAAACTCCCCAACTTAGATAGACTTCCTCCATAGCCTATTGTTCTAAAGAACTCTTTGATTTGTTCATCCCCAACAATATTATCATCATATACAACTATTTCAGGAAGATGAAGAGCTGTTCGAACAACCTCTGGAGTTATTGAGTGGGTTCCATTACATTTGAATGTAATGATTGGCTCCTCATCATCACTAGCATTATTAAACTTTGCAGTAGACCATTACTTTATCTGTGATTGAGCAGAAAAATTATTGGGTTCTTATAGATCATACCTAATGTAGCTTTGCTGTAGGAAGTCCAGAACCAAATGAAATTCTTGAGGAATATCAGCTTTGGATAAATGAGAGATGTAATTTATTGCAGCAAATGTTTAGTTTTGGAAAGAAAGTCCTTTGGATGCCATTGAAACAGAGATTTGCAGGTTCAAGAAATTAGGATTTTGAAGAAAATGAGAGAAAAAACAAGATGCAGATAGTGAAAATATGAAATAAACTATTCCCTCTCATTTGTATATACTCTAAAGTGGGACACGTGGCAATTTTTGAGTGGTTGACTAATGAGTAGTGCAATTCTCAAAATACAAAATGTATGTATGTATATGTGTCTAAATATGAAACGATTTTCGTGAGATACACGCGCCTTTATGATTAGTCCAATCAGAGAATAACAATTATGATATCACAAAATGAAATATGATGTCATAAATAATATCCAGAGTTTAGCATGTAATCAGAGTTTATGTAAGTCAGAGTTTAGTATTTACTGTCAAAGTTTACCACATACTCTGACAGAGTTAACCATAAACACTGATAGCTGATGATCAGAGATTAGATGTTCCAATGATAAGAGTTTATTTCATTTTCCATCAGATTTTACCACATACTCTGACAAAATTTATCATAAACTCTGATTGTTTGCTACTTGCCATCTGTAGTTGAGCCACTTATATTAGTATTGGTGTCTTAGAGACAATACTTTTAATGTTTTATTGAAAACAATTAAGGATTATGTTTTATGTGATTATTTAATTAATATTTATTATGTCTTTATTTACTGCATCATAAATTGAAAGAATAATAAATGTCCTTGGAATATTAATATGTAATATATATCTTTAAGTATGTGACTTAAAAATGAGATTATATGAATAATATTTTAATACTTTGGTTCCAACACCACCTTCTTGACTTGAGATTTCCATAGCTTCAAAGGAGAATCAGGTTCATTTTCAGCTTTTGCTCTCCTCAGCTTTGAGATTTGTTGTTGGATTTCCTGAGAAATAGTCACATTGAGTTGGTACCTTTTGTTTAGAAGAGGTTGAATTGTCTTCAACACATTATAGCCCTGCTTCATAATCACCTTCATTGAGTAAGTGAGTTTATAACCATTTTCATACTCCGACCTCATGGATTCCTCTTGATTTGAAGTTGCAGGATGCATTCTAACTCCAATTAATCCTTTCTCACTTACAACTGGAGTTCCTTTTAATTGGTATCCTTCAAATGTCACTTCCTCCTTGAGTGACTTGATGATTCTCCTGAACCACCATCTTCTGAGATGAATCTGCCCTTTTCTGAGCCATTGCTATTTTTCTCCTTTTTCTCAATGGTTGCTCTGCCTGTAGCTCTTCCAAATGCCATTGCATTTCCATCTGTCTAGCAATCTCTTCATTCTCATTTTCTCTCCTTGAGGCATCTGAGATTCCTGTAGTGATGGCTCCTTGAAGTAGCTTTTGGCCTACTGGTTCAGTTTTCTTCTTCTTCTTTTCTTCAATCATTATTGCTTTCCGTTTCTTATTTTCTTTAAGAGCTTCAACATCCAATTGAAGAAAAACTTCTGTATTTGAGTTGCTTTCCTGAGTAGCCCCCTTTGCACTTTCATTTACTGCTCTGGTTTAAGCAATAAATTCATCTAATTTTCCTGACTCTGCAGCCTTTGCAACCAACTCAGTGTTCCTTTTTAGGGTTTCAAAACTTTCTCTTTCCCTCTCAATCATTAGTTGAGTTTCCTTTTCTCAGGAATTTCTTCTAGCTTCCACATCATCTTCAAATTTCTTAGCATCTCTCCTTTTCTGTTCCATGTCATCTTTGGAATATTTTAAAGATTGACCCTTATAGCTTCCACCGCCACTTGCACCACTTCTTGAGGTCCTGGTGTGACCACCCAAATTGACTCTAGGATTATCACTCCCAGCTCCTCCAACACCACCATCACCATCTTTATCATTATTATACTTTGTATTCTCCCCATTTTTGTTATCATCACAATTAGGAGGTGGTGGCATTCTGTCAAGAAACTTCTGAAGAATTTCAGCATGTAGAGCTTGTCCTCTAATTATAGTTTCCATCTTAGTTTTTATGGACTCTACTCTCCTTTCCCAGGCTGTAAAATGCTTTGACTCCTTAAATAATTTATCCTTAATTTGCACCAGAGTGTTCATTGACAGTTTCTCATCCAATCTTCTTTCCAATACATCCTTGTTTGTTGAGATTGAATCTTTGATGCTGTCCAATTCCCTTCTTATGCCAGTGACTGTCATTTTCTGCAATTTTAACTGATCCTTCATGCAGGTGGCAATTCTCCTGTGAATTAAGTCTTCAATGTTCACCTTCATTATTGCCCTTCTGTATTGTGATATGATCTCTGTTTCTGCATCTTCAAGAGAACCATCAATGTTACTCATCCATGGCTCCTCATCTGAATCACTTTCTAGGTCACCAGGAGTCATATGACAGACATCTGTGACATTGACCAAACTTTCCTTCAAGTTTCTAGTTCTATGTTCAGTATGATCAATGCCTAAGAGTTGTTCAGCATTCCTGTTGCTTGATGTGGCTAGTCCCTGGTACCTTGGATCGGGATGGACAAAGTTGCTTGGATCCAAGTCACCTGCATCAACTTCCATATCTTCAACAGCTATTTCCTCCAATAATTCAGCTTCTTTCTCTACACCACTTCCTCCTGCTTCATTTGCATTAGGGACTCCCCCTAACTCCTTTACTCCCTCCTCTTCAGACATCAATTCATTTTCCAACTCCTGAGCATATTCAAGAATTTTTCTGTCACTCTCACTCATCTCTCTATTTTTCATCAGGATCTCATCCTGGAACCTTACCTCTCCCTCACTCATTATATGTGCACCTTCTAAGGTGGGGCCCTCAAGTGTTTCACTCTCATTCCTGGAAAAAATAGGAATGACCTCACTCACTCCCTCTCCTTTTGCCAGGCTGCAATCCTGCCTCTCACTCAACTCACTCAATCCTATAAGTGTTTGTGCAACATCAATTGATTGGGTATCAATTGATGTTAAGAAAATATCAGTTGATGAGGTGTTTAGGATATCCATCGATTGATCTTGAGTATCGATCGATGGCTTATTAGTCGATGGCTGAATATCAATTGATGTTGAGACATCAATTGATGGAGTAGAAACATTTGATGTAATTATTTGAGAAGTTACATTTGAGATGATTTGGGAAATGGAATCCTGAACTTCCTGGGAAGAAAATTCAGAATAGAGTGTTGGCTTCTCCTTCAGTAACAAGGAAGGAGAATCTGAAAATGCTTGATTGTCTATCAAAACATTTTCTGAAGAAATTTGATGTGGATGAGAGAAAGGAATGGAAATAGATAAAGAATGGGACTGCAACTCCACATTTATTGGAGATGCATCAAATTGAATTTGGGAAGGCTCCATCACAGTTTCCTGTGATTTTGCAGTGTGTGAATCCCCTTGTGCAAAGGTTACTTTCTTCTTTCTCCTTTCATAGGATTTGGGGTTTTTGGCTTGAGTGTCCCCATCTTTGTTCAGTGCCCCTGGCTGTGGGCTCTTTTCAATATTGACATCTTTTTGGGAAGATGCCAACAGAGATGTGGTATTATCCTTGTTAACATCCACAGTCTTTTGGGAGACTGTGGAGTGGGTAGGTTTGGGTTGCACACCCTCTCTCTCCTTATCCTTCTGGGTTCTTTGACTTTTCTAAGTTCCCTCACCAGAACCTTCTCCATCTAATCTATCACCACCTGGAGTTTTTCTTTTCTTTGGTTTTACAACAACAGATTTTTGGGAACCTGTTGAGGTTAGTTTCTTAGATTTGATTGAGGAAATAGGTAGTGTGGCTTGGGTAGGAGGGTTGGGGTTACTGCTAGAACCCTCCATTGCCACAGAAGGCGAAGAAACTTGGGTTTCAGAAGAAGTAAGGGAAGAAATAAATACCTGAACAAAAGGTGGATAGATCAATTCCACATTGCTGTGAAGATTGATCCTGACCAAGTCTTTGAAAACCCTTTTGTTTTGGACACAGCAGTCCAAAGTCTCCATCTCTCTGGTTATTTCAATGTCCTTCACAAAATGGTTAGTAAACAGCATAATAAATCTAGCATAATATATATGATTTGATCTATTAGCCTTATTACCCAATTTTGCTACAATTTCATTTAGTATGATGGAAGATAGATTGAAAAATTTATCAAACAAAATACTATATGCTACCTCCTGCATACTAGTTGTTATTGCATCAAAATTGCTAATTTTACCACTAAAGCATTTAATTATGACATCAAAGAAATAAGACCATTCTCTCCTAAGATGTTTTCTAACCACATGACCTAGTCCTATTTCTGGTTCAACATAATTAACAGATTTTAGCATTAACCTAATTTCTTTATCTGTTGGGCTTTTATCAGTATTATTAGCAGGTAATTCTAAGCATTCATTAATAACAACATTAGTAACAGTGTACTTATCGCCTTTACAAGTGAATGTAATTGCAGAGTTGTCAGTTGTGATTTCAGCACTTGCCCAAAATTCTTCCACCAAGTTGCAGACGATCTTTGGAGCATCTTTGAGTGCCCTCTTTACCTTGCAACTTTCCAGAAATTTCATCAGAGGATGGAACTCCTGGGGTGCCTCTTCCACTATTGTACATGCTACGAAATTTGTGAGTTCGTAGATGTAACCACTCTGTGAAACTTTCTTTGATGAAGAGGCCACTGCTTTGACTTTTGGATAGAAATCACTTTCTTGACAAGGATTAAGTATTTGAGAGAGATTGAAAATTGAGAGATTAGTGACTAAGTTCCCAGATTGAGAGAGAGAAAGAGAGAGACATATAGAAATTAGTAAACAAAATGCAGGTAAGAGTAAAGAAAAATTTTAATCTCATTATTTATATTTACTAATTTCTCAATCGATTTCTTTCTCAAAATAGAACTTAATTGACCGTTAAAAAAAACGAATAAGTGAATTACTTATTTTGGCAATCGACTGTTATACATACAGGACTGTATGTATTTATCAATTGATAAGACAAGTAATCAACGGCTAGATTTTGTACAGGTCGATTGATGACATGGACCCTAAAACTTCCATGCCATCGATTGATAACTAATTTATCCATCGACCGTTAGTACTATCCATCGATAGACAAATACATCATCGATTGATGTAGTTATCAATCAGCAGATCAATATATCCATTGATATGTAAAATGCTTATCAATTGATTAATGAAAAATCAATTGATTAGCATTATCAACGGCTACCTACTAGAACTAAAACAGCTAACTAACTTATCAGGCATTTCAAATATTAATTAAAATTAAGCATACCTAAATCACAGACCAATCTATTAAAGGTAGATTCATCTAATGGTTTGGTAAAAATGTATGCAAGTTCTTTTTCACTAGGGACAAAATGTAATTCAACAGTACCATTCATTACATATTCCCTAATGAAGTGATACCTTATATCAATGTGCTTGGTTCTGGAATGTTGCACAGGATTTTCTGTTATTGCAATGGCACTTGTATTATCACAGTAAATAGGAATCTTGTTCAAGTTGAACCCATAGTCAAGTAGTTGATTCCTAATCCATAATATTTGTGCACAGCAACTTCCAGCTGCAATGTATTCAGCCTCTGCAGTAGATGTAGACACTGAATTCTGCTTCTTGCTAAACCATGAAACAAGCTTATTTCCTAGAAATTGACAGGAACCTGTTGTACTTTTTCTGTCAATTCTGCAACCTGCATAGTCTGCATCTGAATAACCAATTAGATAAAATCCAGAATCTCTAGGATACCAAATTCCAAGATTTGGAGTTCCTTTGATATATCTGAATATTCTTTTTATTGCAATCAAATGAGATTCTCTAGGATCAGCCTGAAATCTAGCACACAAACATGTAGCAAACATTATGTCTGGACTACTTGCAATTAAATAAAGTAATGAGTCAACCATGCCTCTATAACTTGAGATGTCTACCATAGCTTCTTTAGTATTCAGTTCAAGTTTAGTTGCAGTGGCCATGAGAGTTTTTGCAGAGGTACATTCACTTAAATCAAATCTCTTTAATAAATCAGAAATATATTTGGTTTGATTTATGAAAATGCCATTTTTGACTTGTTTGACTTGCAAACCTAGAAAATAGGTAAGTTCTCCCATCAAGCTCATTTCATATTTACTCTGCATCAACTTAGCAAACTTTTGACAAAGTTTTTCATTAGTTGAGCCAAAAATAATGTCATCTACATAGATTTGAACAAGAATCATAGAGCCATTTACATTTCTATGAAAGAGAGTTTTATCAACAGTACCTCTTGTGAAGTGATTCTCAATCAAGAATTTAGACAAAGTGTCATACCAGGCTCTATGTGCTTGTTTCAATCCATATAGTGCCTTGAGAAGATAGTATACAAATCCAGGATGAACAGGATCAATAAAACCAGGAGGTTGTTCTACATATACTTCTTCTAGTTCTCCATTGAGAAAAGCACTTTTCACATCCATCTGATACACCTTGAAGTTAGCATGAGCAGCATATGCTAGAAAGATTCTGATTGCTTCCAACCTTGCAACTGGTGCAAATGTTTCATCAAAATCTATGCCTTCTTCTTGCGAATAACCCTTTGCCACTAATCTTGCTTTATTTCTTGTCACTGTACCAGATTCATCCATTTTGTTTCTGAACACCCATTTTGTTCCAATGATAGACTTGTTCTTTGGTTTGGGCACCAGCTTCCATACCTTGTTTCTTTCAAACTGATTCAACTCTTCTTGCATAGCTATTGCCCAATCAGGATCATCCAAGGCTTCTTCAATCCTTTTTTGTTCTTCTTGAGACAAGAAGCTACTATACAAGCATTCATTTTGAGTTGCTCTTCTAGTTTTGACACCATCATTTGCATCTCCAATAATTAATTCAAAGGGATGGTTTTTTTTCCATTTCCTTTGAGATGGTAAATTTGTCCTTGAAGATGATGCTTCATGATCATTGGAAGTGTTATGATCATTGTGATGTGATTGACTATTTGAGAACCCTCCCCCTGAAATGGACACTCTACTTGAAGATTGTTGAGCAGAGTTGTTATCCATCGAATGATTATCAATTGATGTATTATCAGTCGATTGATGATTGTCAACTGATAAGTTATCTGTTGATGCATTGACATCAATTGATGGGAGGATTCTGGGTACTTGAATTCTTGAGATTTCCACATCACCATCACTATCTTCAATATTGCTTGTTGATTCATTTTCAAAATGCAACAGATCATGGAATCCTTCATCAACCAACCCTTGAATTTTCTTATCATCAAAGACTACATGCATAGATTCCATAACAATGTGTAATCTAAGATTATAGACACTGTATGCTTTGGTTGTTATTCAATATCCAACAAATATAGCTTCATCAGCCTTGGCTTCAAATTTTCTTAGATTTTCACCTTGATTTCTCAGTACAAAGCATTTGCATCCAAAGACATGAAGAAAATTTACTGTTGGCTTCTTGTCCTTCTTCATCAACTGATATGCAGTTTTACCTTGAATTTGATTGACTATGGATATATTCTGAATGTAGCAAGCAGTATTAATTGCTTCTGCCCAGAAGTATGTAAGAATTTTTGCTTCTTCTAACATAGTTCTAGCAGCTTCAACCAAGGTCCTATTTTTTCTTTCAAATACTCCATTTTGCTGTGGAGTCCTTGGTGCAGAGAAATGATGAGTGATACCTTTTTCTTCACAGAATTCTTTCATGGTTGTATTCTTGAATTCAGTACCATTATCACTTCTAAGTTTCTTGACCTTCCATTCAGTGCCATTGTCAACATTCTTCACATGATTGATAATTAATTTGCTTGCCTCATCCTTAGAGTGTAAGAAATATACCCATGGAAATCTTGTGAAGTCATCCACAATTACTAAGGCATATTTCTTTTTGGCAATTGACATGATGTTGACTAGACCAAATAAATCCATGTGCAATAATTCCAGAGGCTTATCAATTGATGATTCAGACTTTGACTTGAATGATGCTTTTCTTTGTTTTCCCTTTTGACAGGCATCACATAGTCCATCCTTGGTGAATTCCATCTGTGGAATGCCTCTAACCATATTCTTTCTAACCAATTGATTTATGGCCTTGAAATTCAAATGGGATAGCTTCTTGTGCCAAATCCAACTTTCATCTGTATTGGCTTTGCTAAGTAGACATGTCATAGAATTTGCCTTTACAGAGTGAAAATAAGCCACATAGACATTTCCTTTTCTTTCTCCAGTTAAGAGAATTTCACCAGTTTCTTTGTTGGCTATAATGCATGATCTAGTTGTGAACCATACACCATTTCCATTATCACATAGTTGACTAATACTAAGCAGGTTGTGCTTCAATCCATCAACTAGTGCTACAGGTTCAATGATAACATTTTCGTTTGCAATTGAGCCATATCCCAGAGTAAAACCTTTGTTGTTATCTCCAAAAGTAACTCCTGGGCCAGCCTTTTCCACGAACTTTGTGAGCAGGGACAAATCTCCAGTCATGTGCCTTAAACATCCACTATCCAAATACCAGAGATTTTTCTTCCTGTTTCCCTGCACACACATAAAACATTCAAGTTGTCTTTGGTACTCAAGTTGCCTTGGGTCCTCTTTTATTAGTTGCAACCTGAGCCCCTATTGTCAACTTAGGTTCCTTTTGTTTTGATGGGTTTAAATCCACTTTAAATTTGAGAGTTGACTTTTGAGGCTTTGACACCTTGAAACTCATGACAGAATTTCCATGAATTTTATTATCTACATTAGGCATGTTCCATGGCATACCAGGCATGTTCATATTAGGATATGCAAAGAAAGGATTATACATGTATGGAACTTGTGCATAAGGCATAGGAACATTAGGTGCAACCAAATTAGAAGACATGGCACTCATGAGCATAGGATTGGTAAACATGGCATTTGCAGTCATGGCATGTGCATTTAAATCATTTGGAGACATATATTTCTTTTCATTCTTGCATTGCATAGACAAATGATTTACACTACCACACTTAACACATACCTTTCTAGGTGCATACATATCAGGAGTGTAATTGTTGTGCTTATTTATGCATACTTTTCCATTCCTATTCTTCTTCTTTTTCTCAGACTTAGGTTGAATAACTTCTACAGGTGCTATCTCTTCTAATTTTGCTTTTAATTGATTATTGGATAAACTACCTGTTGGTGTAGGTGCCCTAGATGCAATACAATGTTTATTTTGATAAACCTTTATGTCAATTGATTATTCAATAAACGTATTTATTATGACTTTAATTACTGCGATATATTTGTTAGCATAATAAATGTCCTTAGAATCATGATACACATTGTATAGTTTAGTACATGACTTGAACTTGAGATTATATAATATATCATATTCTTAAATGTCCCTAGTCGAGTATTATTATTATAGGACAATAATAATACATAAATAGACTAGTATGTTGTTTGACAGATAACCACATCTCACTGGTTATAAGTATGGGGATACTAAAGTCAACACATAGGTACATGCAGGAGTACATGGTACTGGACAGACCTATAGTGAGATTCTTCATGTTTAATAAAGTCATAAGAAAGACTCACAGTGATAATGGTGTAATGATCCTCTGACTTGAGATCATTATATTTCTATACGAGGATTAATATACTTTGACTACATTAAAAGTTACCTTTGACCGGGTAATGATAAAAGTGGACATCGGGTATATCATGAGTCGTATGAGAAATATGAATGATAGATAAAGGATTTAACCCTCCTATAATTAGGAGAGATATTATTGGCCTCTTGATTAAGTGAGACTATAAAATGCATGGCCGTGCTCAAATAATGATTTGTTTTCATAGTCTACTCATGGATCAAGTAAACCTGGATTAAATGTTGAAGAGGATGACTAAATACATGCATCGAGTTTAATCTATAATATATATGGTTAAAGGGATTATATTACACGGAATCATTAATCACGAAAGGTTTTATCGAATCACGATTTAATTATTATTTAATTAGGTAGCAATGATGTATTACTAGATACCGCTCATTGTTTATAATTTTATTGGAGAATAAAATTATTGCTAATTAAATAATAGCCTATAGGGTCACACACATAGAGTACTTAAAGGAATAATTAATTTAAATTATAGATTTAAATTAATTGATGATTATTTGAATTTTATTATATTAATTAAGTGAGACTTAATTAATTGAAATAATATAAATTCGAATTTGAATTCTGCCATTAATAATTAAGTGTGACTTAGTTATTAATTAAATAATAAAATTCGGTTTTATTATTTAATCCTAAACCTACATGGGTTAGGCTTTGCTGTTATGGGTTGCTATTATGGGCCTATTAACCAACCATTATAAATAGATAATGTAGGGTTAATAAGGGTTAACGTTTTTATAAAAAAACCCTAGAAGAGCAGCCACATAGAAAAGGCAGAGACAAATTCGAAATCATCAAAGGAGGCTAGTACATCCATTCCGTAATCAAGATCGTGAGATGTTCTTGAAGGTGCTCGTGTGCATACCATAGAGGTGTTTTCGAGAGGAAGACACAAGTCGTGAAAGCTAGGATCTCCGTTGAGTTCGTGAAAGTCAAGACCAAACAAAGGTATGATTCCGTTTCACCATAATCAGTCCATGATTATACATGATCCTGCGTTAGGGTTCCAAAAATTTTTCGTTATATTTACGTTTAATCCGCTGCGTTTTATGCCTCGGAAACCAACACTACCTATGTTCATCTTCTCAACCTTAGTCTCAACTTGATTTTTGGTTTCCTTAACAAACTCGATAGGAGTACTAAATTTGTTCTTTTTATTAGCCATCGATGATTTACTTGTCAATGGATGCTTATCGATTGATTTAACATCAATCGATTGATAATCCTTATCGATCGATGAAGGATTAGCAGTCGATTGATCTTTATCCCTTGAAGCATTATCTAATGGCTTGCCAGTTGAACTGGGGGATTCTCCTAGAGTATCTACACCCTGAACATCAATGATTTGTTTGGCAGTTTTAGCAGACCTATTCCATCTGTTAATGGTTTCTATTTCTTCAGTTAATTGTTCTTTCAACAACTCTTCTCTTTTCAAACTATTTACTAGTTCATTCCTAGCATCCTTACTTTCCTGCTTGAATCTTTCTAGACAAACAAGTTCATTTTCAAGAAAAATATTCCTCTTAGTTAAGACATCAATGGTGTTCATTAGCTTGAGGTTTTCTTTGTTTAGAGACTTAAGAGTGACATGCAAATTGTACAATTCATTGGACATTTCATTAATAGTACTATTGCATTCATCAGCAGTAAGTTCAGAAAAGTTGGTAGTTAGTACCTGATTAGATGCTGAACTAGCTTCTTCATCTTCATGGTTGGCCATTAGAGCTAGATTGATATATTCTTCAGAATCACTATCCTCAGCAGCCCAGTCCTTCTCCTCAGTAACAAAAGCCTCTTCTTTCTGTTTCAAAAGGTCAAAGTATTTCTTTTTATAATCAATACTCTCATATGACTTTGCCTTTTCCTGTTTTGGCTTTCTGCACTCATTAGAGAAATGACCAGCCAATCCACAGTTAAAGCATTTGAATTTAGATCTATCAACCAAATTTCTGATTTGATTGTTGCTTCTAAACTGGGATCCAGGCCTTTGAGCATTTGGATTCCTCTTGAATTTTAGCTTTGAAAACTTCCTTGACAAAAATGCAAGGTGCTCATCAATCTCATCCAAATCATCCTGTGAGCATGTTTCATTTTCTTCACACTTGCCCTTTCCTTTTCCCTTGGATGATTCTTCAACAGCATCACCAGCCATCATGATGAATTCTTCTACACAGTCAGTTTCCTTCTTCTCTTTCTTGTCTTCATTCCCTTTGACCATCAAAGCCACAGTTTTCTCCTTTCTTTGATTCCTCTCAATCTCTTCATCTTGTTGAATCTCCAGTTCATATGTCTTGAGAATACCATAAAGTTTCTCTAGAGTATAATCCTTGAAGTCCTGAGATTGTCTAATAGAAACAGTCATTGGTTTCCATTCTTTTGGAAGAGATCTAAGAAATTTTAGATTTGTATCCTCAGTTGCATAAACCCTACCATATAGCTTCATTCCATTTAACAACTTCTGAAATCTGCTATAAGTGTCATTGATAGATTCTTCACTCTTGAAATGAAATGATTCATATTTTTGAATCAAGAGTTGCATCTTATTTTTCCTTACTTGCTCAGTTCCTTCACACAGAGTTTGAAGAGTGTCCCATACTTCTTTTGATGATGTACAATTTATCACATTATCAAACATATCTTTATCTAGACCATTAAACAAAATGTTCATGGCCTTCTTGTCATTAAGTACTTCTTTTTCATCCTCTTCTGTGAACTCAGAGATGAG
This sequence comes from Oenanthe sinensis, assembly GCA_028671895.1. Classification (NCBI taxonomy): domain Eukaryota; kingdom Viridiplantae; phylum Streptophyta; class Magnoliopsida; order Apiales; family Apiaceae; genus Oenanthe; species Oenanthe sinensis. The sequence goes on from CM053803.1 coordinate 33,210,002, forward strand.
TTTTGGAACATGTCTATCAACTGTAGGAGTTCCATCAGGGTTTACACCTGTAACTAGCTTCATGGGAATATGAGGACCTTTCTCTATGCAGTGAACATAGGAAGGGTCAAGAGAAAGAAGATGTAGATGCATTTTTACCTTCTATGGAAAATATTCATCTTTCTCTAAAACTGGAATCTTCACACCTGAATCTTTCTGGCCCATATTGACTGTTCTTGATCTTTAAACTTTCTGTATGTTGAAAGCCTGCTCTGATACCAATTGTTATTCCTTAGAACAATGTCAATATTTATAGAAGGGGGGTTGAATACAAATATTAAAAAATTTTGCTTGTTCTAATATTTGTTCTTGATGTTTGAGAATTAGAGAGAATATGTTCAAATAAATTAAAACTGAAAAAAAAAATAAACTGAACAAAGAGATTTAAAATTACTGATGGATTGGTTTTTCCATCAGTGTATATTTTTGCTCAATGTTCCTAGGTTAAAAGAAACCTAGCTGCACTTTTACAAGATTAGAAAACAAATCAACTGTTCTTACAAATATGCTATCAAACTAGAACAGTTGATTAAGAAATATTGTCTAACTTGTCTATTTTCTAATAATGCTGCTACACTTGTTTATATACCACAAGTGTGCTTTTACAATTCCTATTCTAGGATTGTTTCTACCTACCTTCCTTTTACCTTTTTCTATTTTAGAATAAAGGTTTGAAAGACAGCTTCTGATTGAGTCTTCACAGCCATCATAGACTGTCTTCCATAGGTGTTCTTTTGCCTTTTTTTTGGATCTCTAACAGATTGCCTTTTTGTCACAGTCAATTGATAATATGCTGTTAAGCATATCAATTGACTCTTCCTTTATTTATCAACTGATAATGTTCTTCGATTGATCTTGATATCCATTGATTGATAAGTAAGTTGCCTTATCGATTGATAAATGATATCAATCGATATATCAATCGATGGGTCTTCACATCAGTTGATGGTCTTCAACTCTTGAGTTGGTTTCTTCGATTGATCTCTCATCCATCGATGCTTCAATATCAATTGATCATCCTTCACTTGTGTAATTTCCTGTCTTCACATAATTACAATTTGACAGTTTAATTTACACATCAATTGATGATCTATATCAATCGACTCTACCATCAATTGATGAATAAAATATCAATTGATTTACACCTTATCGATTGAAATAGACTAAGTACACCTATGCTACAATCCAAATTATCAGTTGATTCAGATAAACATTTCAACTGATAAATGGTTTCCTGATCAATTGATATTTATAACTTTCATATCAATTGATCAGTTACATCAAATAAAATTTCTATGATTCTAAGATTAATGTTATCATAAAATTACATGTAGATTCCTAAAATATGATATGTTTATATAATCTGAGATATATTACATGTGTTATGTGATAACATGGTGGATGGTTATGGCCTAAAGACCCATAGGATAGTTGTTTTGTTTTATGATTTTGGTTTCTAAATACGACTTGCATGTCGTTTATTCATTGTAATTGTTAATCTCGAATGTAACTCGAGTTCTTCTTGTAATTTCATTAGAATAGATTTATTTATTATTCAATGTAATTGTTTAATGGAGACTTGGAAGCAAGGAAGCTAGGAGGCAATCCAGATGATGGAGTAATGAAAAAGATAAAAACATGTAATAGTGTAATATTTGAAACCACCATAGATTGACCTTGATAATTCCATTAGCCTGGAAATATCACATAGGATGGGGCCATAACCAAACACGTTTAATTTACGCATAATACATATATGTATATGAATGCATGTGTAGATACGTATGTGTTGGAATGATGTATGTATTGGATACGACACACATTCCATGCCTGCTTATGAAAGATAAAATCTGTAACGATTCAAGATTTTCAAATTAAACAAACGATCATGAGATTCTTGTGTTTATGAAACACGGTATTGAATATGAATTTTCTTTTTTTGATATGGGGAGATTTTTTCAAAAGATAATTATTATTCGTAAGAAAGTGGGGTTTTAAGTGAGACCACTTGTGACTTCTCCGACGATCTGGAAATCGAACAATTGATGAATATTGAAATGGATTATTTGATCAAGGAAAAATTGAAAATCTCTTTATGATGGGATCATGATCGTTCATATAAACATTAAAATCCCTAAATACATATTAAGTTAATCGGATGCCTTCCAATGTTTAATACTCGTCAAGATCTAGATTGAGAAGGAGTGAGTTTGCCAAAGCAAGGTATTTTTATCAATCATGGGAAGACATGATAAGTAAATGACTTATTTTGTTGAAACATTGGTTCTAACTTAACTAAATCATCATAATAGGATTGTGGGTTTAGAGGCATAGAGTTTGGTGAGATTTATTGGATAAATGTGTACAAAGTGTTGTTCCACCAAACTATCCAAGAGTTATATTTGATATAATCGACTAATGTTGTCTACCTAAGTAGTCGTATTTTGGGTGTATTAGCCAACACTATCTTAAAACATGGATGAAATATGGATCTTGGCTCACTAAAAAGATTTAATGAAATGCTTTCCGAATTAATAGTTAGGGCTATTGATTTGATAAAAATAGTGGGAGATATATATTATGAATGTATATGATAATCACTTGAACATAATTAAACTTCTGCAACTAACTAATATGCATTTTAAACATTGTAGATATTTAATGGCAAACAACACAAATAACATCTCTATGAGAGCAACCCTTGAGAAGGACAAGCTGACAGGAACTAACTTCCTTGATTGGTATAGGAATTTGAGGATTGTCCTCGGGCAGGAGTGAAAGCTTCACGTCATTGAAATTCCTTCACCTGCTCCTCCTGCTGAGAATGCAATTCGTGTTCAGCAAAATGCTTATCAGAAGCATATTGAAGATGCGAATGATGTTGCGTGTCTCATTCTTGCAACCATGAGTGCTGAGCGTCAAAAACAACATGAGCATATGAATGCTTATGAGATGATTGAACACCTTCAAAGAATGTTTGAGGGACAGGCTCGTCAAGAAAGGTTCGACACGAGCAAAGCACTGTATGCTTGTAAACAGGGAGAGCGTAAACCTGTTCAACCACATGTTCTAAAGATGATAGGTTATATTGAGTATCTTGATACTTTGGGTTTCTCGATTGGTCCGGAAGCTCAGATTGACTTGATCTTGTAATCTTTGAACAACAACTATACTCATTTTGTTATGAACTACAATATGAATGAGATAGACAAAACACCCACTTAATTGTTGGCCATGTTACGAACTGCTGAAACCAACATGAAAAAGGCTGAACCTGCTGCCATGCTGATGGTAGACAACAAATGTAAGGCTAAAAGGAGAGGCAAATGGAAGGGAAAGAAGAAGATTGGATCTGCTTCTGGTCCCAAGCCAAAGACCAATCCCAAACAAGCTTTAAAGCCTAAGGGTGCTGTTGCAAAGGGTGATTGTCACTACTGTGGTAAACCAGGTCATTGGAAGAGAAACTATCATGCTTATTTGGAAGATCAGAAGAAGTTGATCAGTAAGGGTCAAGCTTCGAGTATTAGGTTAGAATTGGAGTAAAGGTAGTTTCTCTGGTTGAAGGAACTCATTACTTAATTTTAGGCCTATAAGGAAAATTTAGAACTTGATAATTGTTATAACGTGCTTACAATTAGCAGAGACATTATATTAGTTTCTTGTTTTGACAAGAAATGCTTTTTCATTTTAATTAAATAACAAGAGTTTTTTTATTCTATTTCGATGACGAGGCTTATAATATTGCACAACTAGTTAATAATTTATATATTCTAAAGTGACTCAAATCAAACATTACCTTTGGCATTGTCGTTGAGGCCATATTAAATAAAAACGCATTTCCAGAATACATAATGATGCATTCTTGGATAAGTTTGATTATGAATTATATAAAAGGATGTGAATCTTGGTTTATTTGGAAAAATGACTAAAACTCCTTTTACCGGACATGGTGAAAGGGTCACTGAACGAGTATGACTTATACATAGTGATGTATGTTGTCATATGCGTACGATGACAAAATGTAGTTTTTATTAACTTCATGAAATTTACTAATAATTTTAGTAGATATGGATATGTGTATCTTATGAAGAACAAATCCGATTCTTTTGAAAAGTTCAAAGAATACAAAGCTGAAGTAGAAAAGCAAACTGGCGGAAGTATTAAGACTCTACGATCTGATCGTGGAGGTGAATACTTAAGCCATGAATTTAAGAGTTTATTAAAAGAGTGTGGTATTGTATCACAACTCATTCCTCCCAGAACACCACAATGGAATAGAGTTTTTGAAACGAGGAATCGTACTTTTTTGGATATGGTACGATCGATGTTGAGTCATGCAGATCTTTCAATTAGTTTCTGGGGCTACGCCCTGGAGACGGTTGCTTATACACTTAACCGAGTTCCTACTAAAATGGTTAAGAAGACTCCGTATGAGATATGGACTGAGAAACGTCATAGCATGTCATTTATGAAAATTTGGGGATGTGAGGCGTTTGTGAAACGTCTAACTTCTGACAAGCTAGGACCTAAATAAGAAACATGTAATTTTATGGGATACCCAACTGAAATAAAGGGTTATTCTTTCTATAATCCTTCAGATAACAAAGTGTTTGTTGCTCGAACTGTAGTGTTCCTTGAAAGAGAAATGTTGTCTAAGAAAGACAGTGAGAGGATAATAGATCTCGATGAAATTCGAGACCCACATGATAACATTGAACCAATGGAGGAACCTGAGCAAAATGTACAAGAAAACAATATTGCTCCGAAAACACAGGTTGTTCGTAGGTCTAGTAGGATTCACCATGAGCCCGAGAGATATTATGGATTTCTCTTGACTCAAGATGGTGATGTGATGTTTGTGGATGAATATGAGCCTCTCACATACCAATATTCTATGAACACTCTAGAATCTAAGAGATGGCAGGATTCCATGAAATCTGAGATGGAATCCATGTATACTAATCAAGAATGGACTTTGGTTGATCCACCTGAAGGGGTAAAACCTATAGGGTGCAAGTGGGTTTTCAAAAAGAAACCGACATGGATGGTAGTGTACATACCTATAAAGCACGATTGGTGGCAAAAGTTTTCAAGCAAATTTATGGTATTCACTATGATGAAACCTTTTCACTAGTGGCTATGGTCAAGTCCATCAGGATTTTTCTTGCTATAGCTGCTTACCATGACTATGAAATCTGGCAAATGGATGTCAAAACCGCTTTCTTAAATGGGAGCCTTGAAGAAGATGTGGATGTGTATATGACACAGACTGAAGGTTTTGTTGATCCAAAGAATGCTGGAAAGGTATGTAAGCTGCGTCGATCCATTTATGGATTGAAACAAGCCTCAAGGAGATGGAACATTCGTTTTGATGAAACTATCAAAGTGTTTGGGTTTATTCAAAATGAAGATGAACCATGTGTTTACAAGAACATAAATGGGAGCAATGTGGCATTCCTAGTATTATATGTTGATGATATATTAATAATAGGGAACGAAATTCCTTCTTTACAGGCTGTTAAGACTTGGAGAATTTCTCAATGAAAGACTTAGGCGAAGCGACCTATTTTTAGGTATCAAGATCTATAGAGATAGATCAAGAAGAATGATCGGCCTAAGTCAGAGTACATACATTGATAAAGTTTTGCATCGATTTAGGATGCAAAATGCTAAAAGGGGATTTGTCCCTATGTCTCATGGGATATCGATCTCAAAAGATAACAGTCCTAAATCATTGGATGATAAGGACCGTATGAGTAAAGTTTCATATGCTTTTGCAATTTGTTCCATAATGTATGCAATGATATGTACTCATCCTGATGTCTCGTATGCTTTGAGCATGATTAGTAGATACCAGCCTAATCTAGGTGAAGGTCACTAGATAGCAGTCAAGAATATTCTTAAGTACTTGAAGAGGACTAAAGATCAATTCTTGGTATATGGAGGAAAAGATAAGCTGGTTGTGAAAGGTTACACCGACGCTAGTTTCCAGACAGACAAGGATGATTCGATTTCTTATTCTGGGTTTGTGTTTTGTCTAAATGGAGGTGCTATAAGCTGGAAAAGTTCAAAGCAAGAGACGGTTGCCGATTCTACAATGGAGGCTGAATATATTGCTGCTTGTGAAGCAGCCAAAGAGGCTGTTTGGATTCGAAAATTTATTGCAGTATTGGTGTGGTTCTTTCAGTCGCAGATCCGATAGATTTATACTGCGATAATAATGGAGCCATTTCGCAGGCTAAGGAACTAAGGTCTTATTCCCAAACAAAGCATATACTCAGACGATATCATCTTCTTTGAGAGATTAATAATAGAGGGGATATACATATATGTAAAGTGCATACAAATGATAACATTGTAGATCCACTGACCAAGGCTTTATCGCAGCAGAAGCACGAAGGTCATACTAGTTCCATGGGTATTAGATACATGAGAGATTGGCTCTAGTACAATTGGGAGATTTTTAGTATTGGTGTCCTAGAGACAATACTTTTAATGTTTTATTGAAAATAATTAAGGATTATGTTTATGTGATTATTTAATTAATATTTATTATATCTTTATTTACTGTGTCATAAATTGAAAGAATAATAAATGTCCTTGGAATATTAATATGTAATATATATCTTTAAGTATGTGACTTAAAAATGAGATTATATGAATAGTATTTTATTCCTAAAATTCCCTAGTCAAGTATTATTATTTAAGGACAGTAATAATGCAATAAGACTAGTATGTTTATTGACAGATGACCACATCTCATTGGTCATAGGTATGGTGATACTAAAGTCAAGAACATAAGTGTATGTATCAATATATGACACTGGAAAGACCCGCCATGAGATTCTACATGATAAAAAGTGTCATAAGAAATCTCACTGTGATAATGATGTAATGATCCTCTGACTTGAAATCATTATATTTTTATACGAGAATTAATATACTTTGATTATACTCAAAGTTACCTTTAACCGGGTAATGATAAAGGTGGACATTGGGTATGCTATAAATCGTATGAGGAATATGAATGATAGATATATGATTTAACCTTCCAATTCTAGGAATGATATTATTGGCCTCTTGATTGAGTGAGACTATGAAATGTATTGCCATGCTCAAATATTGATTTGTTTAAATAGTCTACTCATTGATCAAGGAAACCGAGATTAAACGTTAAAGAGGATGACACTATACATGCCTCGAGTTTGATCTATAATATAAGGTTAAAGGGATTATATTACATGGAACATTATTCATGAAAGGTTTAATTGAATCACCAATTATTATTGTTACTTGGGTAACAATGATGTATTACTAGATGCCGCTCATTGTTTATAATTTTATTATTAGATAAAACCCTAGATGCTCAACATCAAGAGAGGCTAGAGAAAGAGAGAGAGAGACAAGCAATTCGGCTAGTACCGACTCCGGTGATCGTAGGACGATCGGGCGTTCGTGTGGACTTCTTTGGAGAGCAGATCTTTGCAACAAAGGGCTACTGTGATTCATCTTTTCTAGACCTCCATTAAACATCATATGGAAAGCTTTGTTAAGGTACAGACTTCTTCACCATAATCATCTAAAGTTATACATGGATCCTACGATAGGGTTTCATTTTTTTTATTGTTTTATGTTATATCCGCTGCATTTTCATGCCCAAAACTCTTCAACTTGTCACCATTCCTAATTCAGAAACCAATCTTTTAAATATTGCTTCACACAAAGGCTTGGTGAATATGTCTGCTAACTGTTAATATGAGGGAATAAAATGCATTTCAATTGTTCTTTCCATGACATGTTCCCTTATGAAGTGATATCTGATACTGATGTGCTTTGTTAGAGAATGTTGAACTGGATTTCCTGTCATTGCAAAAGCACTTTCATTATCACAATAAATATGAATTTTTGAAAAGTTCAAACCATATTCTAACATTTGATTTCTCATCCATAAGATTTGTGCACAACAGCTTCCTACAACTATATATTCAGCCTCTGCTGTTGATGTTGAGATAGATTCCTGTTTCTTACTGAATCGTGAGACAATTCTTCTACCTAGAAATTGACAACTGCCACTTGTACTTTTCCTGTCAATTTTGCTTCCTGCAAAATCAACATCTGAATATCCTATTAATTTAAAGTCAAACTCTCTAGAATACCATAAACCAAGATTGATGGTTCCATTGAGATATCTAAAAATTCTTTTAACAACAATCAAATGAGGTTCCCTTGGATTTGCCTGAAATCTTGCACATAAGCAGGTTGCAAATATGATGTCTGGTCTACTTGCAGTCAAATAGAGAAGTGATCCAATCATGCCTTTGTATGCTGTAATATCTACAGGTTCTTCAGTGTCTTGATCAAGCTTGGTTTTTATAACCATTGGAGTTGTTGTAGATGCAGAGTCTTGCATTCGAAACTTAGTGATTAGATTCTTTGTATATTTAGACTGGTTTATGAAAATAACTTAATTAGTCTGTTTCACTTGCGACCCTAGAAATAACTTAATTCTCCCATCATGCTCATTTGATACCTGGACTGCATTAGCTTTGAAAATCTTTTACAGATTTTCTCATTAGTGGAACCAAATATAATATTATCAATATATATTTGAACCAATAATAAATCCTTACCTTGAGTTCTATAAAACAAGGTTTTATCAATTGTACATGTGACGCCCTCCCGACCCGGGGGCTAGATCGGGGAGTCACTAACACTCTATCTGCATGCACCCTAAATAACAATAACAGAATATACGCATATACACGACCCCGACTACTAGCCTGGACCTTTCAAGGTAATGATATGAAACAAGCACACATCTACATTCATTTACATTTACATTTACCATAACAAAATAATATTATTACAACTCTTGCAACATCTCAAAATCTACTAGCAAAATACAAGACTTAACAAAGTCTTTTCCTTCCAACTCTGCCTTGATCCTACCTGTTCACTGGCAGGCAGCCTAGCATAGTTTATCTAAGACATGTTCTTCCTGGTAGTCTGCTTAATACGTACCATGATTCTCAAAAGTTGTAGAGGTTAGAAAATAAAAGAATGAGCCACAAAAGCTCAGCAAGTAACCATACAGGTAAAAAAAATAGTTCTACAGTGTTATATAAAATTTAGAAATCTTTTCTCGTAATCATGCTTGAAAATCATTACTGGGCATCATTGTCCCATAATTATAATCCACAATTCCAGTCAGGGTATTCATTATTCGTAAAACTTTCTTTCATGGTTTTCACTGGTAGAAGTACAAGATATTTGAAAAGTTTAGTTCAGGGTTAATGTTTGTAATAACTGGGGAGTAAGGTATTAAGAAACTGGTAAGTAATAATCATTACAAGGTTTAGGAACACTTTGCAGAGGTTAGATGGATAACAGGAAGTAATGTGCAATAAATGAAACGAAGTAAGAATCAAAATGTAACTGACAGTACTATGCTATATAAAGCAGGGTATTATAAGGCATTTCAATATTCATTACTAATCATTTCAATAAACATTCTTGTAAAACTATCATTTCATTAGGACTGAATTTTCCAAATCATTTTATAAAACTGTCCTTTCATTAGGACCTTGCTTTCCAAGTCATTTTATAAAACTGTCCTCTCATTAGGACATTTACTTATTAAAAACAAATCATTTTGATTGGAGTTTTCTCACAACGCCGGACAATACGGGTGATCGGCCATGCAAAGTCCCCATAACGGACCGAAGTCCCTCTGGACATAAGGAGTACTCATAAAGGCACTTATTGCCATTGGCCTTGGGCTATCTCATTATAGCCACTGACTATCTCATTATAGTCTTCACATAAAAAGTGCTGGACCGGCGTCACTCGGCCTCTTACGCCTCCAACCTATAGGAATCCGCAGAAACCATTTTGATCGGAATTCCTATAATATCAACACCATTTCTTTTTAGAAGTTACCAAATCATTTGATGAAAAAGACTTCTTGAAAGTCGAATTTCATATTTAAATCCATTTTAAAAGATCATAGACAGAGGTAAATTTTATTCTAAGATAAGTCTCAAAACAAGTCTCTGTTGTAATAAAGTAAGCAGAAATCATGAACTAGGGATCAGAACCGAACTATAGTAGTAAAGTCAGGTTGCAGGGTCAATTCACAGGTATAACAAGATGTTTTGAAAACAGTTGTAAGGCATCTGATTATAATAGTAGTTAGGCAATAGCAACAGGGTACTTTCGTGGTTAAAGTTCAAATAAACACAGTTAAAGAAATGGTGAAAACATAAATCACAATTCAAGGTTAATGGTTTAAGATTTTAAAAATAGTTTATAAGCTGTCAGTAGTAGCTCAGGGATTGAAAAGTTTAAAGTATAATTAAAAACTAGTATAAGGTTGCAGTTTAAGTAAAACAATTAAAGTAAGGCAGGCTGTAACTTAAAACAGTTGAGATAAAGTAAAATAATCGCAGGGTCATAAAACAGTTCATAAAACAGTGCTTTCGTTTAAAGAGGTTAGGCAGTAGTTACTTGCCTCAAAAAGGAATGCTACAGCTGCTGAACAGGTAGATCTCCATATACCAACACTAACTTTTTACTTTTGCTTTCCCTTTGTCTTTCACCTCAATGTCCTTCGTAGCTACACATAAATAGTACTATATCAGTATCATATACACTCTCGACGTTCTCTTTAACGTCTAACTATTCTACCCTTTACGAAACCATAGTACTATATTACTATAATACTCATCTTATCACGGAGTTAACAAACTTGCATCAAATAATAGCAGTCATATTCAGTTACTCAAACATTCACTAACTGGCACATCACATAACTCATATCAGACTTTGTTATTAGCAGAAAATCCATTTATTAAACAGAAATATATTGGCAACTATATAGCACATAGTATAGTAACAACTGCTTTAATCATTTACTACTATAACTATTCTCAACTGGTAGCATTGCTTTTATAGGGACGACGTGCCAATAATAATTTTAAAGAATCATTTGTTTTTAGAAAAATTCGGCAACATCTCCCCTGTAATTGAAGCTACCCGTCGGAATACAACCGACACAAACAATCATCCAATCGTATATATATCCAGCCAATCACATATTATTCCAAATCTAAGTCATACAAAGCAATGTCTATACAATTATATAATTAGCATTACTATTGCCATTTAATTATAAAATTTCGAATATATTATTATATATATATATTCGAAAAATAGGCTACTATAATACAAACTTCCAAGTGCTCAAGCAAATTTGTCCCAAATTCTCATATATCATTCGAATGTCTACCAAAAATTATTAATTAACATCAAACCTCATATAATACTCATATTACATTATTTTCGAAAACAAATATATATGTATATAATTATCATACATTCGAATTTACATAAACAATTGCAATCAACACTAATTCGGCTATATATCAACTAATTAATCCATTTTTCATATCAATGGCAGCCCCACCAAACTTAGCATGCTTCGAATAAAACATAATACATATGAATTGCCCGGAAAATAAATAATACAAACGGAAATTCAAGAACCAATCGGAATTCAACATGCAGTTCAAATTAATAGCAAGAATTGACATGCAAACCATATATGCTATGAATCGCTAATCAACACACTATTAGCAATTACAACGATCGGAAACGAGGCCAAGTTGAATGATTTTGGTCGGGAAAAAAATAAGAAACGAACCAAGAGTCTACATGCAATTCATATAAATTATAAAAGTCATATGTTTGCAGTCACTAGTATTGCTATCACACAAGAACGAAGCAGAACAAGTTTATTCCAGTCACCGGCTCGCCGGAGCTCATTGCCGGCGATGGCTGTGAATGATTAAAGGTCCGATTTCAGCCCTTTTTCACTCAAACTGCACCTAGGCCGCTTGTTCTAGCTTCACTCCAGCACTACCAACTCGATTATAAGCATGAAGAGGTTTGCATGCAAACAAAAATCCGATCGCCATCATATATACACACGACTAATATATATATATATACCTAATTTCCATCAAACAGTCATATAAGCAATACAAGTAGTAGACAATCGGGAAAACGAAGAATCGCAGTAAGAACACACACACACACAGCACGTAGCAAGGTAAGGAGAAAAATCGCAGCAAAGAGAGAGAGGCGACCTGAACAAACTGGTGCAGAGCAAGAATAGGGAGAAATGAGTGCTGCTGTTTTAATAAAAGGCAGGGGCAAATGCGTCATTTCACAATTGTAAATTTCTGATTTAAAAATGATTAATAAATCAAATTTTGATATAAAATGGGTACAAAAATAACTTTTATATTTGTAAAATAAAGAACATAATTTTAGAAGCTCACCCATATTTTTAAAATATTTTTCTGATGAATAAATATTTAAATAAAAATCGGGGAAGTTTAGGCACTTTAAATGGAAATAAGAGTAGAAAAATCCTTAAAAATATTTTGGTGTTCAAATAAAATAAACTTTTATTTTTAAAAAGTCTTAGAATATATAAAGAACATTTTGGAAAAGATTTCATGATTTTTGGACATTCCAATAATTAAATATGGAATTTAGAAGAGAAATAATTTCAGGATAAAACAGGACTGAGAAAATCATATAAATATATTGGGACTGAATAAAATCACACAATCATATTTAGAAAGTCTCTAAAATCACAGAGAAGCTACATATAAAATTTCATAATTATTGGACAAACCAATAATTTTATAAAAATCAAACAGTTACTCCATTCAGCATGAAAAATCAATTAATCACTTTAATAAGGCACATAAACACATTGTGGTCAAACAGGCAGTCAACTAGACATATAAAATAAACACATACCACATCTTATCACATTGGAGCACAAAAATATTATATCTTATATTAATTAAATATATATAAATATCTCAATCGTTACATTCTCCCCCCTTATAAGGATTCTGTCCCCAGAATCAGCCTAAGTAAACAAGTAGGGATACTTTTCGAGTATTTCACTCTCAAGTTCCCAGGTGGATTCCTCAACTCGAGGATTTCTCCACAAAACCTTTACCAGCCTAACAGACTTATTCCTTAAAACCTTATCCTTACGATCCTGAATCGCTACAGGCTGTTCTACATAAGACAAGTCGGGTAGAATCTCTAGGGGTTCATATTCTATTACATGACTCATATCGGGATTATACTTTCTAAGCATAGATATGTGAAAAACATTGTGAATATGATGCATTTGCGGCGGTAGAGCCAATTCATACGCGACCTTCCCAACTTGCTTCAAAACTTCAAAAGGTCCTATATATCTTGGACTAAGCTTTCCTTTCTTGCCAAATCTGCTAACACCTTTCCATGGAGAAATCTTTAATAATACTTGGTCCCCTTCTGCAAAACTCATATCCTTCCTTGACTGATCAGCATACTTCTTTTGCCTATAACAATCTTTTCTAAATTAGCTCAATCTTTTCCTTGGTTTGTTGAACTAACTCTGGATCCAAAATTTTACGTTCACCAACTTCATTCCAACACACAGGTGATCTGCACTTTCTTCCATACAAAGCTTCATACGGAGGCATTCCAATACTGGCATGATAGCTGTTGTTATATGAAAACTCCACTAACGGTAGATGCTCGTCCCAACTTTCTTCAAAATCCAGTGCACATACTCTCAACATGTCTTCAATTGTCTGAATTGTTCTTTCACTCTGGCCATCTGTCTGAGGATGATATGCAATACTCATATTCAACTTTGTTCCCAAACATTCTTGAAACTTCCGCCAAAATCTTGAATTAAACCTTGGATCTCTGTCGGACACAATCGATACAGGAACGCCATGTCGCATAACAATCTCTTTCAGGTACAAATGAACCAACTTGTCTAGTGAAAATCTCTTATTAATCGGTAGAAAGTGCGTTGATTTGGTTAATCTATCAATTATCACCCAAATAGCATCATGATTAGCCTTTGTCCTTGGCAATCCCACTACAAAGTCCATAACAAGATTTTCCCATTTCCATTCTGGAATTTCTAACGGTTGAAGTAATCCACTAGGTCTTTGATGTTCAGCTTTGACTCTCTGGCACGTATAACACTTGCTAATCCAATCCGCTACATCTCTTTTCATGCTGGGCCACCAAAACTTTTCTTTCAAATCCTTATACATTTTTGTACTTCCTGGATGGATTGAAAATCTTGAACTGTGCGCATCGCGCAAAATTTCATCCTTCAATTCCTTAATATCGGGAATCCATACACGTGAAGAATATCTTAAAATGCCTTTATCGTCCTTTTGACTTCTTAACTCTTCTCCCGTCAATTGAGCTCTGTCTTGTATCAATACTTGTTCTTGACATCGCTTGATCTTCTCTAACAACTCTGGCTGGAAGGTTATTGTATATACCATCTCTTCTACTGAATCAGAACTACATACTTCTATTTCCAACCTTTCAATTTCTTTGATTAACTCTTCAGATGAAACCATTATATTCAATTTCTCCTTTTTACTTAAAGCATCTGCCACAACATTTACTTTGCCTGGATGATAGTTAATCGTGCAGTCGTAGTCTTTAATCAATTCCAACCATCTTCTCTATCTCATGTTCAGCTCTTTTTGAGTAAAGATATACTTCAAACTTTTGTGATCAGTGTAAATCTCACACTTTTCTCCATACAAGTAGTGCCTCCATATCTTCAGTGCAAACACAATAGCAGCTAATTCTAGATCATGTGTAGGATACTTCAATTCATGAGGTCTTAACTGCCTGGAAGCATACGCAATTACCTTTCCGTGTTGCATCAAAACACATCCCAAGCCTTTGTGAGAAGCGTCACTGTAGATAACAAAATTCCCTTGATCGTCAGGTAATACCAATACTGGTGCATACACTAATCTTCGCTTTAGTTCTTTGAAACTTTCTTCACACTTTTCATTCCACACAAACTTTTCATTCTTCCTGGTTAAGTTGGTCATAGGGGTAGCTATCTTCGAAAAATCTTGAACAAATCTTCGATAGTATCCCGCTAATCCCAGAAAACTTCTTACTTATGTTGGAGCTCTTGGTCTTTCCCAATTCATTACTGCTTCTATCTTTGCAGGATCAACTTTGATGCCTTCGTTGCTGACAACATGTCCTAGGAATTGTACTTCCTTTAGCCAAAATTCATATTTAGAAAACTTTGCATACAGCTTTTCCTTTCTTAAAATCTCTAAAGTAATTCTCAAGTGTTCAGCATGTTCTTCCTCCGTGTTAGGTCCAATATCATCATAGAAGGGGGGGTTGAATATGATGTGGTAGAAATTTCAATTTGTTTGCGGAAGTGTTTGTGTTTTTAAAGAAATGAACTTGACAGTTAATAAAACACAAAGCTGGGAAATAACAAGTTATTATTAAATCCCTGTGGTGCTACAAATCTAATCAAATGATTAGCTGCAGTGGTTTCAAAAAAATATTACAACACACTACAGTTGGGTGAAATAAATGTCTAGCTTTAATGGAGCTTCCTGGCTGTGTGTGTTGAATGCTTGAAGATGATAACCCCTTTTTAAATCAATTGATTTGAACCCATATTTATTTGTAGACTTGATTGGAAAATTTCCCACAATGCTTAAGTCCTGAGTGGCGCCTATAGAGTGGTAGTGGTGTAAGGGCGCCACTTGAAGCTTGTTGCGCCTATTGTCCTGAGTTGCGCCTTGTTCATGTGAGTTGTGCCTGAGAGGTGTGTTGCGCCTGTACAGTGTCTTCCCTGTACAGGCGCCACTCGTGCCTTAGAGAAACTGTGCCTTGAGATGTATGTGGCGCCTGCACTCTATACACACTGTATAGGCGCCACACACATACTTAAACTTTGTATTGCACCTGTAAGACTTATGTTGCGCCTCTCCATTGCTTCAAGAGTAATAAACCACCAATTATAGTAATACATGCCTTAGCATATTTCTTGACTTCTTGAAGTAATTACCACTTGGATTTCACTCTTCTGGCTTGGTTTGATCAACTGATTTTCTTCTGATTAATTAAGATAATTCTCTTCTTGTTGTGCTGACGCTTAGTGCACTGGTCTGGTTCACAAATGACTAACACTGAATGAATTCCCTTAATCTCTATTCTGTTTCAGCTGATTAACCCTGGATTGTTGCATTGCTTCTGATCACTGAAACCCTTTGACAATTACATGGATCACTGCTCTGTCTTTAGAATGAAGTCATCTGAACTCTTATTTGTCACTGAGGCTTGAACATATTAATGAGCTTCTCTCCCTGACGTTCAGTAATTCTTTCATCTTGAATGCTCAGCAATAATGAATGTATTATCTTCTTGATTATGTCCTTCTGGATTCCTGTGCTACATATTAGTATTATTTATCTGTCTTTGTTTCTTAGTTGAGTTATCGTTATCACTATTACATACTACGTTACATTATGCTTTACAATCTCCCCCTATTTGTTTGTTAGAGTTCGACAAGCAAATCCTGTGAGAGGATAACTCAACTGATACTTACAAGAAAAAGTGAAGTGCAGAAAGACAGTAAATAATATAAACTACATTCTGGATTAGATATTACATTTCCAGATTTCTTTGTGTACAAAAGAAGTTTGTTCCTTTAGCCTGAACAAATAATTCTATGGTCTTCTGCTTCCTTGTACTGTGTCTTGCTTGATTTTAGATCTCGTTTCAGAGTAGTGCTTCCTCAGTTCTTCTTCCTTTTGCTTTAACCTTGCCTTCACCAAATCTGTTGCTTCTACTTCAAGAGTGTTAACCGGAGGTGGATCTTCTAATTTCTTTAAAACCTCAGAGAGAAACGCGGTTGAATTTGTTTTGGAGATTGACTCGAAGGCCAGAGATTGTCTCTTTGTAAACACAAACACTGTTATCCTTTTTGGAAAGCCTTTTACTCTTTCAGTGTTGTGCATTGACTCTTCTGTCAATTTCTCCCTTAGAATATCTTCGATCATCCTCAAAGCCTTTTTGTCTGACTTGACAGTGGATCTTTTTACCGTTGAAAAGACTTTTCGAATAATATCAGAGTTGTTTCTCCCAAGCTTTGAAAGTTCTTTCCTTTTGTCCACACCGTTTTTCTTGAAGAGAAAGTATTTTGTTCCATTTGGTTCAGTTTGAATGCAGGGTACAGAGTCTTTAATGGCTTCGAGTACTTCAGTGCCATCCGGTCTTCTTACATAAACTGGTTCCTGATAATATCTGGACATCTCCAACAGCTGTCTTGCTAACATACCAAATGCTCTGTTTAGCCTGAATGCATAGATCAACTCAGCAGCATTTAAGTCTTCTAGAGTTCTGTTCTTCTTGCTTCTGAGTTTCCCTTCTACATACTGCATGAACAACATATGGCTTGAGTCCAAACATTCGTCTGACAAAGTTAAGTTGTGAAGTGTTGTTGCTTTGTAGTACTTGACAACCGGAGGCTTTTCAAACGCTTCGACACCGATCTCCATTATCTTCTTTTCAATTAGATCTCTCAGTATCTCATTCGTCTTGTGCCCTCCAAAGATGACTTTCCTTTTTAGCACATACAGCTCCACTATGTTCATCTTTTCAAAACTCTTTGTCGACAATATCCTTGATCCCAGTGATGTTGAATTGATATACATTTTCCAGCCATTTTTAAGTGCACTGACTGACACGCTTGTTATTTCTTCTGATAGCATAGAATAGAACTCATAAACATCTTCGAATTTTTCTTTCATGGTCCTGAAGAGATCAAGGACTTCTCTATCTTTCCTGTGAGAAAGAGATAACTCCTTTTTCTTTAGCAGAGACCTTGCTTCATCCCATTCAGGGCCAACTTTCGTTTCTATGTCCTTCATTCTGTTCCTCCTTTCTATTGCGTGTTGTACTCTCTTCCATTTCCTCTTCATTAAGTCCTGAGCCTCAGATACACCTTTAGTAATAACTTCATCTACACCAACTAGAAGACAGTCATTATCAAAAGCATATTCTTCTGCAAACTCTTCTACGATATCTATCCCTTCAGCCTGTATTGTCTTTTCTATCTCAATTTCTGTAGGAATATCCATAGGCACGTAGGGTTCAAAGATTTCTCCTTCTTCAAGTTGCCTCACTTCAGGCCTGTAAAAGAAATCTGACTCCCCCTGAGCTGTATACTCCATTATCATTTCAGCTCCAACTTCTTTTTCTTGTGCTATTCTCTCCCCCTCAGTTGGGTTATCCTCCCTTCTGATCGGAGTAATCTGAGCTATTGGAGTTGATTGAGTAGAGACAGGAACTTTCTGAGCCAGCAGCTGTTGAACCAGATCTTTAATTTCTTTCATTTCAACTTGCTGCTGCTCTTGCACTTCCAAGATCTTCCGTAATGAGTATTGAATTTCAGTGACTTGGGCCTCCAGATTTATAATCCTTTGGCTATATGCAGTGTGTGTATCGTGTGGGGTGTTTGTTTGGTCGGTGGGTGTCTCACTTCTCACTGTTTCTGTTTGAACACGACCCTCAACACTCACACTCGGCTGATCGGGGTCACGGAATTGAAGATCACTAAGATTAAATGTTTCACTCATTGTAGCATCCATATCTTCAAGACCTGCAAGAAAATCCCTATCCCTTCTATGGGTAGGTTGCCTCTCCGCCAGACCACTGTGGGTGGGGAGAACTCCTTTTTCAGGAACTGGGGAGTTTAGACCCAGTGTGGTCACCAATATTGATTCTGTAATGATTGGCAATAAAGAAGAATCAGTGATGCCAGCTGAAGCCATTGAAGGCATGACCTGTCCAGAGGCACTCTGAACAGGTTCTACTATCGAAGCAGCAGATACTCTATGAATAGAGTCCACATCCCTTCTATGGGTGTGTTGTCCCTCCACCTGACCTGAAAAGGTGGGGAGGACCTCCGTTAAAGGAGCTGGACTTGGAATTTCCAGGGGGGTCACCACCTCAGGCAATGTAAAGATTGACAAATTAGAGTCTGTGGTGCCCCGTGAAGCCTGTGAAGGCATTTCCACTTGAAGTGGTGGTGCTGTTGACACAGCTACTCCATGAATGGAGACCTCTTCCCTTCTATGGGAGAGTTGCCTTTCCACTTCACCCACTTGGGGAGGGAAAACATCCTTAATAGGATCCGGTGATTTTAAGTCCAGGGGGGTCACCACATTTGACAATGTAATGAATGGCTCGTGAGAGTCAGTGATGCCCCCTACTGTTTGTGAAGACAGGTTCTGAATTGGATCAACCAAAACAGTACAAGCTACTGAAGTAACGGATGTTGTTGCAACCTCTGTTTCTATTTCCGAACCTTTCAGAATTTTAACAATTTCAGTATTTAGATTACGAAGAAAAAGAAGGTTTTCAGAGATTGGAGAATCAGGTTCCTGGCTTACAGTTGCCTTTGGTTTAAAATTCATTTTACGACGTTTTCGAGAAGGCAGAGCTGTAGGGGATATTTGAATAAATTCCTGATCCGGTATAGAAACAGTCCTATCATCTATTTCGAGTGTTCTTTTTCTGGTTTGGGGAGATGAAGGAACTGTTTGTTGAGCTCTGGCAGAGGTTAGAACTGGTGGGTTGCCAAGTTCATTGCCAGCTTCGACGGCCACTGAGGGCTCTAGTGTGTGCATTGCCGTTTGAGGTACAGATGGAGATATTGTGTCATGTTCATCTGAAAGAAAAGCAGAGAGATCAAAGTAAAGAAGTGAACCTTCATCCATACCTTCATCAGACATGCTAGGGATGTAAACATCTGTAGCTTGAGGTTCTTCTACTTCTGTCTCCACCACTATCTCCTCTGTTGGATTTATAGGGCTATTCCTTTGTTCTTCTGTAGGAATTTGGTCTTGCTCAGTTTCAGAACCAGCTTCTCTCATAGCTTCATCTTCATTATCAGTGCCTAGTTCTTCTTCCACTTCTTCTTTTTCTATTGCTGCTGAGCTTCCAGAATCACTTGAAGTTTCAGCTTCACTGTCCTCTGCAGAGATTGATGCTTCTTCTTCTTGATCTTCTTCACTTTCCTGTCTAAGAAGAGCAATAAAATCCCTTATGGGCTCAGTCATAGGTGCAGGAGCATACCTATTTGGATAGTCAGTCTCAGTATTGAGCAGCACCAATGCTCTTAACTGCAGAAAAGGTGACTCATCCAACTGACTGTTCTGAAACATCCGGAGTTGATCAGCTTCAAGAACTTCATTCAACACCAGCTGCAAGAATCTTGGGTACAGGCAGAAGTTCTCCATTTTGGCCTGATTCTTCAAGATCTCAGCCATGATCAACTTGCCGAAGTTAATTCTGGTGCCTGTTGCCACTGCATATCCTATCACCTTATTGAATTGAGTGATCCCATGAAATCCACCTGTCTTTGGTGCAAAGGCATGAGACAAAATGTTGAAGAACAGATTTCACTCCTTGGGTAGGTGATTTTTGTAGATCTTCCTTGGAAGATTGGAGTTTTCCCTGGTGCAGTGGATGAACAGGAAGAAGTTGTCTAGATCTTCCTGGGATGGATCCTCTTCAAAGTTCTCAGAAGGCAGATGCAGTGCTCTGTTGATGTCAGCTTCTGTGATCTGCACCCTCTGCTTCTGAAGTTTGAAAGTGAAGCTCAGGATTCCATCTGCAGATGAGTCTAGAGCAGACCTATAAACCTGTCTTAATAAATTTCTATTCAAAGGAACAGAAGTTGTTAGTGCGTAACGGACTATAGAATCTTCATTTAAAAACCTAGCCCAATTACCTAACTCCCCTGCTTCAGTCCAGTCATCTACTAAAATAGATAAATAATTAGTCTTTTTAATCTCAAAATGACCTGCCATTTAATTTAAATGGGAGATAATTTTTATGAATTAAAAATCACTAATTAAAAAATCAAAATTATTTTAGTAAAATATGAACTAAAACCCAAAAAAATTACTGGATTTTCTTGAAATTAATAACTAATAAACTCCTAGTAATTTTTAGCACACTTTTAATTTTAATAAAAAAATTTAATCGATTGAACACTATAGAACAGTGACCAAACAGTTTGAGTATTTGATAAAATGTGAATTTTAAAACCTTAACCAAATTGAGTGAAACCAATTGCAAATGAAAGATATGTTCAAGGTGATCACAAAACTGATTTTAGTTTTAAAAATGGACAAGAATTGGTCAAGATTTGTTCGATTAAAAAAGTAGATCTGAGTTTTGTGTTCGTGTGGCGCCTTTGCTGTGTAAAACAGTGTAAGTAATAAAATGACAACAAATTAACATAACTCAGCTATTTATAGGCGCAGCTTGGAAGAAGGAAAAAAAAAAGTTTAAGTGCTGAGTGGCGCTTGCACAGTGAATGCACTGTGTAGGCGCCACTTAACTAGCTAGCGCCACTTAAGATGGAAAAATTACTAAGTATTTGTGAGTGGCGCCTGTACAGTGGTTACACTGTATTGGCACCACTAGAGATAAAAACCAACTTAGCAAAATTTTACTCAGTTAAACACTTATGTTGCGCCTACACAGTGAATGCACTGTGTTGGCGCCACACATGTTGATTTAGCAAAAAAAAAATTAAGTGATGAGTTGCGCCTATACAGTGAATGCACTGTATTGGCGCCACTCAAAACTTGAGGCGCCACTTGAGATTTTTCAAGAAAAATTCTAAGTACTGAAGAATGAGTTGCACTTATACAGTGAGTATGATGTATAGGCGCCACTCAGTACTTGGACAAATTTTCAAGTGAAACCAAATTTTGTTACTAATTAACAATAATATTTATGAATAATTTGAATAATTAATCAATTAATAATTAATTACTCACAAATATTATTTTCACAAAATATTTATAAATAACAATAATAACATTAATTGTTAAAATTATTATTGTAAATAAATTATGCTTCTAATTATTTTACTTTTATTTTAAATAAGAGAATAAATGTGAATATTCATTCTTTTTATTTAAAATAATTTCAAATAATATTTAAATAAATAAGTGCCAAGAATTTATCATTTAAATACAAGCACTTAAATATTTTCTAAGATCAAAAATCAAATAAATACCAGATTAATAAATTAAACAGGCATGCACATGGTATTTATCTAAATTTTAATCTTAACAACTGGAAAATAATTTTTGGTAGATAAATTCACAAGTCCTAAAAATATTCAAATTAATCAACTAGTGAATTTATCAGCTTCAAATTGCAGTTTTTGATTACTAACTTATTAGTCAGTATAATTTAACATCCTAAGTTCACAAACCAGTCTAGTGAAAGTGATTTCATCCAGTGGTTTAGTGAAGATGTCTGCAATTTGCTGCTCTGTAGGTACAAAATGTAACTCTACAGTACCATTCATGACATGCTCTCGAATGAAATGATACCTGATATCAATGTGCTTGGTCCTTGAGTGTTGAGCAGGATTGTTGGTTATGGCTATGGCACTTGTGTTGTCACAGAATATTGGAATTTTGCTCAGCAACAGTCCATAGTCCTGAAGTTGGTTCCTTATCCACAGAATTTGTGCACAGCAACTCCCAGCAGCAACATACTCAGCTTCAGCTGTCGACATTGCAACTGAGTGCTGCTTCTTGCTATACCAGGACACCAACCTTCTACCAAGGAATTGACAACTCCCTGATGTACTCTTTCTATCAATCCTACACCCTGCATAATCAGAATCTGTATAGCCAACAAGGTCAAAACCTGTATCTTTAGGGTACCAAATTCCAAGATTCAGACTTCCCTTAAAATACCTAAAAATCCGTTTAACAGCTATAAGATGAGATTCTTTAGGTTCTGATTAGAACCTAGCACACAAGCATGTAGAGAACATTATATCTGGCCTACTTGCAGTAAGGTAAAGTAATGAGCCGATCATACCTCTGTAGCTTGTGATGTCTACCCTCTTACCAGGCTCATCTTTATCAAGCTTAGTGGCAGTTGCCATTGGAGTTTTGGCTGTGGATACATCTTCAAGACCATACTTTTTCAAAAGTTCTTTGATGTACTTGGTCTGGCAAATGAAGATTCTATCTTTCCTTTGACTTGCTTGGAGTCCAAGGAAATAGTTCAGCTCTCCCATCATGCTCATTTCATACCTACTCTGCATTAGCTTAGCAAATCTACTACACAACTGATCGTTAGTAGAACCAAATATAATATCATCTACATAGACTTGCACTAATATCATATCATTTTTATGCATTTTATGGAATAGAGTCTTATCTATGACACCTCTAGTAAAACCATTTTCAAGTAAAAATATAGATAGAGTGTCATACCATGTTCGAGGGGCTTGCTTCAGGCCATAGAGTGCTTTGAAGAGGAAGTACACAAAATCTGCAAATTCTGGATCTTCAAACCCTGGGGGTTGTTCCACATATACTTCTTCTTCCAGCTCTCCATTCAGGAATGCACTCTTCACATCCATTTGATATACCTTAAAGTTGGAATGTGCTGCAAATGCCAAGAATATCCTGATAGCTTCAAGCCTGGCCACTGGTGCATATGTTTCATCATAATCTATTCCTTCCTCCTGAGAATAACCTTTAGCAACCAGTCTGGCCTTGTTCCTCGTAACAATGCCATCTTCATCCAGCTTGTTTCTGAATACCCACTTTGTGCCAATAATAGACTTGTTCTTTGGCCTGGGTACCAGCTTCCACACCTTTTGTCTCTCAAATTGATTGAGTTCTTCTTGCATGGCAAGAACCCAATCTGGATCTTCTAGTGCTTCTTCCACTTTCTTTGGTTCTATTTCAGAGAGAAAACCAGAGAATAAACATTCATTTTGGGAAGCACGTCTTGTTTGAACTCCAGCATCTGGATCTCCAAGAATCAACTCAAAGGGGTGATCTCTACTCCACACCCTATGTCTAGGCAGATTTGCCATAGAGGATTCAGCCTGATTTTCATTATTGTGCTGGGTCCTGTTTGTAGATCCTTCAGTTGCTCCCCCTGAGCTGCTGCTAGGTTGAGAATGAGATTCTCTGCCACTACTAGTAGTTTCTGTGAATCTTCCACTGTTTCCACTACTAGGGTCAGAATCATCAATGTTGTTATTCTCATTTAGAGCTTGAGTTTCTGTTGCAGCTTCAGGTTCTACTTCACCTTCATCTGAGTTCAAATTTTCAAACTGCAGAGTTTCAGTGTCGTCTGTTCTTTGTAGACTTGGGAGCTTTAGATCATCGGAAGTTACATTCATGCTTTCAATGACCTTTTTGTGATCAATCGCATAAACCCTGTACGCCTTAGATTCCATTGAGTAGCCAAGAAATATGGCTTAATGAGCCTTGGATTCGAACTTTCCCAGATGCTCATCATCTTTCAATACGAAGCACTTTGCTCCAAACACATGAAAGTATTTCAGTGTTGGTTTCTTGTTGGCCAATACTTCATAAGGAGTCTTGTCATGTTCTTTATTAATCAGGGTACGATTTTGAGTGTAGCAAGCTGTGTTGACTGCTTCAGCCCAAAAGTATAGAGGCAACTTTGCTTCATTCAGCATGGTTCTTGCTGCTTCAACCAAAGTCCTGTTCTTCCTCTCTACCACTCCATTTTGTTGTGGAGTTCTGGGCGCTGAAAATTGTCTTGATATTCCTTTTTCCACACAGAATTCATTCAGGATTGCATTTCTGAATTCTGTTCCATTGTCAGACCTTATCTTCCTGACAGGCAGACCAGCTACCAACTCAATTTTCTTTAAGTGATTGATGATTGTTTGAGGGGCTTCATCCTTTACGGCTAGAAACAACACCCACGTGTACTTGGAGTAGTCATCAACAATTACAAGTGCATATCTCTTCCTTGACATAGACATGACGTTGAATGGACCAAATAAATCCATATGCAGTAGTTGCAGTGGTTCAGTAATGTTGGTTGAGTCTTTGCTTCAGTGAGATGCTTTCTTTGACTTCCCCTTTTCACATGCTTCGCATAACCCTTCTTGACAGAATTCCATCTCGGGCAGTCCTCTAACCAATTCCCTCTTTACTAAAGAGTTCATTGTTTTGAAGTTGAGGTGAGAAAGTTTCTTGTGCCACAACCAACTGTCCTCTGTTGAAGCTTTGCTGTAAAAACATTGAACTTCGCCTTTGCTTGCAGAGAACAAATCAGCTACAAAGAGATTCCCCTTTCTCACTCCATGAAGAGCAAGCTTCGTATCCTTCCTGCTTTGGATAGCACATCTTTCTTTCTCAAAAGTTACCTTGTATCCTTTGTCAGTGAACTGACTGATACTCAGAAGGTTGTGCTTTAATCCGTCCACAAGAGAGATGTTTTCAATGATAACATTCCCGATTTCCAGATTGCCATATCCCGTTGTGAATCCCTTGCTGTTATCTCCAAAGGTCACTATCGGGCCAGCTTTCTCAATCACATCTGTGAGCAGGGCTTTATCTCCAGTCATGTGCCTAGAACATCCACTATCAAGTATCCACATGACACGTTTGTTCTTCGCTGTACCCTACATCCACAGATTGATTACTTTTTCTTTGGTACCCAAACTTGATTGGGTCCAAGAGATTTAGATAAGTAAAAAGATTTAGTTACAGAAATTTTCTGGTCCTTGTCCTTCTCATCGACTGCACCCTTGCCCTTTGGTTTAGCCTTGACAGGAGTGCCTTTAGGCTTAGGGACAGGGGTTTCCTTCCTAACTTTAGGAGGACTGGCAGTCTTTGCCCTAACATGCTTTCTAGTCATGTTCACATCTGTATTCATGCAAGTACTTGATGAAGAGATCATTAAGTTTATATATGCAGACATGATATTGAAAGCACATGGAATGCATCCTACTTTACCGCATGGTTGATGAGGAATAGACATGGCAGGCATGGCAGGCATACTAGAAGTTTCTGTTTTAACTACTTTTATCTTATTGCATGCATGCGTAAGATGACCAGTAGAATTGCAATTATTACAAACTTTTCTAGAATTGTTAGCACCTACCTTACCATTTCTGTTTGATTTCTTGTTTTCATTTTTATTGCCTATTTCAATTTTAACCAGTTTCTTAGGTTCTTCAATCTTAACAGATTTCTTAGGCAAGTTCTTCTTATCTACAACCTTTTCCTCTTTCTCCTCAGCAAGGAGTTCTTCTTTCATTAAGAGATCATCTTCATTTAGGGGTTCTATGACGAACTTCTTATAAAGGGGCTTAGCTACATGCTTCAATACATGTGGAATGTCTTGCTTTATAGGACTTTCCTCAGCAATAGATTCTACATGCATTTTTCCTGCTTTCTTATCATAGTCAAAACCTATTCCTGTTTTCTGACCTATGACTTGTTTGTCTATAGCCTCCTTTACAAGATTCGCAGACTTCTTATATGCTTGAAGTTTTAACTCTAAATCAGAAATTTTACTTCTTAGAGCTGCTTCTACTTCCTGGTTGCACTTATCTCTATTCTGAAAGTATTCTATCTTCTGTTTAAGATCTTCTACATTAACACATGCAAGCTCTAGTTCTTCGTTTTTAGCTTCTAACAGTTTATTCTTAAGAACTAGTTTAGCATTTTCTTCTACAGATGCTAGCATGCTTGTATGAATATTAAACATTTCTATGCTTAGATCTTCCACAGTTTTCTTGTACTCAGAATTAGACATTTCAACGGAAGAAAGAAATGATACCTTGGATGATTGAGGTGATGCCTCTGAAGAGTCTGCCATTAACGCAAGATTTCCATAAACCTCCTCTTCATCATTATCTGAATCATCCCAGCTCTTTCCTTCAGCTATATAAGCTCTTCCTTGATGCTTCTTCACCAGCGCATCATACTTCTGCTTTAATTCATCGTAGGACTCCTTCCTTTCATTCCCTTGTTTTGGTTTCCGGCATTCTGTTGCAAAATGACCGGGTTCTCCACAATTGTAGCATTTAAACTTACTTCTATCTACCATCCCTGTCTTATAGCTTCCTCTGCTGTGAGACCCTGAAGACGAATTACATCGGTTATTGGTTTTGACCCTGGAACCACTGTAACTCGAGTTACTCTTAAATTTGTACTTAGGTTTCCTCCTAAACCTCAGGTTCTTGAACTTTCCCGCCATGTAGGCCATAGTTTTGTTTTCCAGTTGTTCAAGTTCTTCTAATGAATAGAAGTCGTCTTCATCACCCGGTTGATTAGATTCTGATAATTCAGCTTCTACAATTTCTTCCTTTTCAACTATAGGTGCTTCTTTGTTAGTCTCCTTGACAGCAATATCACTGGCTACAAGAGCTGTCGTTTTTAACAGTGCTGTGTTCTTACTGTCCACTGTACCTGAGCCGTAAATGATTTGTCTCTGCTCTTGCTCCATCTCATGAGTCTTGAGCTTTCCATATAGCATTTCAATTGACATATCATTTATATCACTTCTTTCTCTGATAGCAGAGATTTTGTGCTCTAGGTGTGCTGGCAGCGTCAACATGAATTTTCTGTTGATTTCCCTTCGCGTGTAAGCCTTCCCATGTAGAGACAAGTCATTTAGCAATTTGTTGTATCTCTCAAAAACTTGAGTTATACTTTCTCCAGGAAGTGACTTGAATGCTTCATATTGGGAGGTAAGAATGTACAGCATGTTTTCTTTCACTTCAGTTGTACCCTCCATTAGCAGATTTATTGTGTCCCACATCTGTTTGGCACTTGTGCAATTGATCAC
The DNA here is from genome assembly GCA_028671895.1 of Oenanthe sinensis. Lineage (NCBI taxonomy): Eukaryota > Viridiplantae > Streptophyta > Magnoliopsida > Apiales > Apiaceae > Oenanthe > Oenanthe sinensis. The sequence goes on from CM053803.1 coordinate 33,237,593, forward strand.
CTGATTCAGCATTGTTGTGTCCAAAGAATCCATCAAGATGCATTGTAGATGATTGTCCCATGCTACTCTCTCTTTATCAGTATCAGTAAACTCTGATGGTTCCTTTGGGGTAAACCCTTGAGGAATCCGAACGCCATCTTCTGAAACTGTTTCAGGTGTAAGCTTTTGAGGAACATAGGGGTCATTTTCAAGAATTCCTAAATATTGAGAATTACAAGTCTTGATAAAGATGGTCATCTTCTTTTTCCACAAGATGTATTCATTTTTGTCGAAGGTGGGAATTTTAATACTGCTTAGCTTTTGGGTACTCATGGCTATTAAGAATTTTAAATCATAAGAAATAATTAATTTCTCAAAAATTAAAATCAATTCGAATAAAAATTAAATATTGAGAAAATAATTTTTAATCTGAATTCTTGATGATTGATAGCTTTTTAAAATTTAGTGAATTTAAAATCAATGAAAAATTCGAAATTGAATTTTCTTTAAAAATAAAAGAAAATTCAAGATAAATTTTTTCTAGATCTAAAAATGCACTTTTTAGAAAAACTATTTTTGGATCTGATTTGTAAAGTCAATCAACAAGCTCTGATACCAATTATTAGGTCCAATATCATCATAGAAGGGGGGGTTGAATATGATGTGGTAGAAATTTCAATTTGTTTGTGGAAGTGTTTGTGTTTTTAAAGAAATGAACTTGACAGTTAATAAAACACAAAGCTGAGAAATAACAAGTTATTATTAATTCCCTGTGGTGCTACAAATCTAATCAAATGATTAGCTGCAGTGGTTTCAAAACAATATTACAACACACTACAGTTGGGTGAAATAAATGTCTAGCTTTAATGGAGCTTCTCGGCTGTGTGTGTTGAATGCTTGAAGATGATAACCCCTTTTTAAATCAATTGATTTGAACCCATATTTATTTGTAGACTTGATTGGAAATTTTCCCACAATGCTTAAGTCCTGAGTGGCGCCTATAAAGTGGTAGTGGTGTAAGGGCGCCACTTGAAGCTTGTTGCGCCTATTGTCCTGAGTTGCGCCTTGTTCATGTGGGTTGCGCCTGAGAGGTGTGTTGCGCCTGTACAGTGTCTTCCCTGTACAAGCGCCACTCGTGCCTTAGAGAAACTGTGCCTTGAGATGTATGTGGCGCCTGCACTCTATACACACTGTATAGGCGCCACACACATACTCAAACTTTGTGTTGCACCTGTAAGACTTATGTTGCGCCTCTCCATTGCTTCAAGAGTAATAAACCACCAATTGTAGTAATACATGCCTTAGCATATTTCTTGACTTCTTGAAGTAATTACCACTTGGATTTCACTCTTCTGGCTTGGCTTGATCAACTGATTTTCTTCTGATTAATTAAGATAATTCTCTTCTTGTTGTGCTGACACTTAGTGCACTGGTCTGGTTCACAAACGACTAACACTGAATGAATTCCCTTAATCTCTATTCTGTTTCAGCTGATTAACCCTGGACTGTTGCATTGCTTCTGATCACTGAAACCCTTTGACAATTACATGGATCACTGCTCTGTCTTTAGAATGAAGTCATCTGAACTCTTATTTGTCACTGAGGCTTGAACATATTAATGAGCTTCTCTCCCTAACATTCAGTAATTCTTTCATCTTGAATGCTCAGCAATAATGAATGTATTATCTTCTTGATTATGTCCTTCTGGATTCCTGTGCTACATATTAGTATTATTTATCTGTCTTTGTTTCTTAGTTGAGTTACCGTTATCACTATTACATACTACGTTACATTATGCTTTACACTCCGACTTTGAATATATCAGGATGTCGTCGATAAATACAATCACAAATTTGTCCAAATACTTCTTAAAAACTCTGTTCATCAAATCCATAAACGCCGCTGGAGCATTCGTCAATCCAAAAGCCATAACCAAAAATTCGTAGTGTCCATACCTCGTTCTGAACGCTGTTTTAGATATATCTTCAGGTTTAATCTTGAGTTGATGGTATCCAGACCTTAAGTCAATTTTGGAAAAACATACGTCTCCTTTCAACTGGTCAAATAGATCATCGATTCTTGGCAACGGGTACTTGTTCTTGATAGTCAACTTGTTTAACTCTCGATAATCTATACACAATCTCATACTTCCATCTTTCTTCTTTACAAACAACACAGGTGCTCCCTATGGGGACACACTAGGCCGTATAACTCCCTTATCTAAAAGATCTTATATTTGACTTGTCAACTCTTTCATCTCAACAGGTGCCATCCTATATGGAGCTCTAGAAACTGGCTCAGTGCCTGGGGCTAAATCAATAGAAAATTCGATTTCTCTATCGGGAGGTAAACCTGGCAATTCATCTGGAAACACGTCGAGAAATTCATTGACTATGGGAACATCCTCTAATTGTATTGACTTTTTCTCAGTATCTACTACATAGGCTAAGTAAGCCTCACATCCTTGACGCAAAAATCTCTTCGCCTGAATGATATTCAGAAACTTCTTAACTTGCCTGGTGCCTCGAAATTCAACTTCCCTACCTTCTAGGGTTTTCACTTTTAACTTCTTATCTCTACAATCTATCTAAGCTTCATACTTTGATAACCCATCCATTCCTAGGATTACATCAAATTCACCTAACTTAAAAGGTATCAAGTTAGTGAGAAAATGACAACTGCCTATTTCAATATAACACTTAGGACAAACTTGACTCACTGGGATCTTTGCCTGATTGTTTACTTCTATAACCAAGGCGTGTTCCAAAGGTTGAACTTCACATTGTAATTTACCAATAAATTCTTGAGATATAAAAGACTTAGTAGCTCCAGAATCAATCAACACACTAGCTTGAACTGAATTAACAGGAAGTGTACCTGAAATCACATCCACATCTTGGACAACTTCTCTCTGGGTCATATTGAAAGTTCTTGCTCTGGTTTGTGGTACTGAAGACTGCGATGGAGTTCCAGCTATCCTGAGAACATTTGTAGTCTGAGTAAGCTCCTTGCACTCTCTTGCTATATGGCCTAGCTTGCCACACTTGTAACACTTGATTCCAGACTTCTGAATTTGACTCTGAGTCTTACTATTACATTCTATAGCATAGTGTCCCTTCTTGTTGCACTTGAAACAAGTAACATTTGGCTTATTACACACTCCAGAATGCTTCCTTCCACAAGTCTTACATTCAGGAACATATTATCTTATTGCCTTCTGCTGATTGAAACCTTGGGCTCTACTATTCTGTACTCCTCGTCCTCCGTTACCATTCTTAGACTGCTGAAAGTCACTCTTCTGACCTTCTGTTGAACTTGCTTCTGAAATTACTATGTCCTTGGCCTTCTTCTCTAGCCCCAAACTTCCTTTTCTTGTTATCCTTTTTCCTTTTGAGACATATCACTTTCATTTTCAACAATCATTGCCTTCTGAACCATTGCGGCAAAGCTCTGTAGCTCAAAAACTGCCACTCTGCTTCGAATCCATGGCCTCAAGCCCTGCTAAAATCTTTTGGCCTTCTTCACATCAGTATTTACAAACTCCAGTACAAACCTGGCCATTTCGGAGAACTTGGCTTCATATTCTGCCATGTTCATGCTTCCTTGTTTTAATTCTAAAAATTTGATCTCCATTTGATCCTTCATAAAACTAGGAAAATACTTCTCTAAGAACAACTCTGTGAACTGGGCCCATGTAATCACACATTCGCCTTGTAGTACCTTTGTAGACTCCCACCAATAACTAGCTTCAGCTTTTCGAAATAACTTGCATATTCTGTCTTCTTGTCTTCACTTACATTTACTAACTGGAAAGCTTTCTCAATCTCTTTAAGCCATGACTTGGATTCTATCGGGTCTACCGATCCTCTAAACTCAGGAGGTTTAACCGCTTGAAGTGATTTGAAAGTGATCGCTGAGGGTACTGGGGGTCTTTGTTATTGCTGGGTTAAAATAGCCGTTTGTTGTTGTAACAACTGGATAAGTTGGGCAACAGTGGGGTCCATAGGGGGTTGATCTTGTGTATCACGATTTTGGGATGAATTTTATGTGTTTCTGGTCTTTGGCGGCATTTTACTATAAGGAAAACAAGCAACTTATTAAGCAATACACTACATCATATCATAAACAGTTCAAATACTTTTCAAACCATTTGGAAATTAAAAACACCATTTAAAATCAACCTTATAACATCATTACTACATAAGTTGCCTGTACAACAAGGGTATAAAGGTTCTATAGAAAACAGGTTAGCACAACAGGTATGAATAAGGCAATCATAAAGGTTAACAACATGTATAAACAAGGTACTGATAAAGGTAAGAAACAATTATGAACAGATGTGCGAAGGGTAAATAATAGGTATATAAGAAGGCACTGGAAACTGAAGAACAACCATAAATAAATACAAGGAATATCAACATTAAAGTGCAGAACAAGTTCAAGTCAAAGTACAATAACAAGAAATAAAAGTACGAGATGAAAAGCGGAGGTAAAGTCTGATCGAGTGTGCTAGAGGGCTCTAACAGATGTCCAATCTAAGCACCCAAACACCCTAACATCTAGTCGCCCCAGTGGTCCTGGTCTCGGGCAGCCCTGAGTCCAACTAACAATCTGCTAACCACTCGAGTCAACTCTCTCGCCTGCTCCACCACATCATCAGTGAAGGCTCTCGCTGCCATCTGCCGACGACCTTCCTCCTCCACGGCTCTAATCCGCTCCTCCCACCACTCAAGGGGGTGCTGAGGAACTCGCAACTGGGATCGGGTAATGGTTGGCCTATAGATCCTACGGCGTATAAGGGCACGTGCACTCTCTGACAGTGGGGCACTCCCTGATGGTAGATCAGTCTGAACAGGGGGCACAGGAGTCAGCTCCTCCTCACTCTCAGAACTAGAAATGACGATAGTATCATCGGAATCCGCAGTAGAATCCGAAGAAGTACCAGGAGAGGGTGGTGGTAACTCATAAATGTCACGAGCCTGCAATAATATAAAATAGTATGTAGTGCAAAAAGGAGATAAAGATTATCTTAAATCTAAAGTTGAAATCCTAACGTTTATACCACTCTTCGTTATCTAATCCTATCTTAATATCACCCGTATATCTTTTATTTAGTGAACTACTTCGTTAACCTAATCCTGGCTTGTTCAGTGACCAAAACCTTTGCTTTGATACCAACCTGTGACGCCCTCCCGACCCGGGGTCTAGATCGGGGAGTCACTAACACTCTATCTGCATGCACCCTAAATAACAATAACAGAATATACGCATATACACGACCCCGACTACTACCCTGGACCTTTCAAGGTAATGGTATGAAACAAGCACACATCTACATTCATTTACATTTACATTTACCATAACAAAATAATATTATTACAACTCTTGCAACATCTCAAAATCTACTAGCAAAATACAAGACTTAACAAAGTCTTTTCCTTCCAACTCTGCCTTGATCCTACCTGTTCACTGGCAGCCAGCCTAGCATAGTTTATGTAAGACATGTTCTTCCTGGTAGTCTGCTTAATACGTACCATGATTCTCAAAAGCTGTAGAGGTTAGAAAATAAAAGAATGAGCCACAAAAGCTCAACAAGTAATCATACAGGTAAAAAAAAACAGTTCTACAGTGTTATATAAAATTTAGAAATCTTTTCTCGTAATCATGCTTGAAAATCATTACTGGGCATCATTGTCCCATAATTATAATCCACAATTCCAGTCAGGGTATTCATTATTCGTAAAACTTTCTTTCATGGTTTTCACTGGTAGAAGTACAAGATATTTGAAAAGTTTAGTTCAGGGTTAATGTTTGTAATAACTGGGGTGTAAGGTATTAAGAAACTGGTAAGTAATAATCATTACAAGGTTTAGGAACACTTTGTAGAGGTTAGATGGATAACAGGAAGTAATGTGCAATAAATGAAACGAAGTAAGAATCAAAATGTAACTGACAGTACTATGCTATATAAAGCAGGGTATTATAAGGCATTTCAATATTCATTACTAATCATTTCAATAAACATTCTTGTAAAACTATCATTTCATTAGGACTGAATTTTCCAAATCATTTTATAAAACTGTCCTTTCATTAGGACCTTGCTTTCCAAGTCATTTTATAAAATTGTCCTCTCATTAGGACCTTTACTTATTAAAAACAAATCATTTTGATTGAAGTTTTCTCACAATGCCGGACAATACGGGTGATCAGCCACGTAAAGTCCCCATAACGGACCGAAGTCCCTCTGGACATAAGGAGTACTCATAAAGGCACTTATTGCCCTTGGCCTTGGGCTATCTCATTATAGCCACTGACTATCTCATTATAGTCTTCACATAAAAAGTGTTGGACCGGCGTCACTCGGCCTCTTACGCCTCCAACCTATAGGAATCCGCAGAAACCATTTTGATCGGAATTCCTGTAATATCAACACCATTTCTTTTTAGAAGTTACCAAATCATTTGATGAAAAAGACTTCTTGAAAGTCGGATTTCATATTTAAATCCATTTTAAAAGATCATAGACAGAGGTAAATTTTATTCCAAGATAAGTCTCAAAACAAGTCTCTGTTGTAATAAAGTAAGCAGAAATCATGAACTAGGGATCAGAACCGAACTATAGTAGTAAAGTCAGGTTGCAGGGTCAATTCACAAGTATAACAAGATGTTTTGAAAACAATTGTAAGGCATCTGATTATAATAGTAGTTAGGCAATAGCAATAGGGTACTTTCGTGGTTAAAGTTCAAATAAACACAGTTAAAGAAATGGTGAAAACATAAGTCACAATTCAAGGTTAATGGTTTAAGATTTTAAAAATAGTTTATAAGCTGTCAGTAGTAGCTCAGGGATTGAAAAGTTTAAAGTATAATTAAAAACTGGTATAAGGTTGCAGTTTAAGTAAAACAATTAAAGTAAGGCAGGCTGTAACTTAAAACATTTGAGATAAAGTAAAATAATCGCAGGGTCATAAAACAGTTCATAAAACAGTGCTTACGTTTAAAGAGGTTAGGCAGTAGTTACTTGCCTCAAAAAGGAATGCTACAGCTGCTGAACAGGTAGATCTCCCTATACCAACACTAACTTTCTACTTTTGCTTTCCCTTTGTCTTTCACCTCAATGTCCTTCGTAGCTACACATAAATAGTACTATATCAATATCATATACACTCTCGACGTTCTCTTTAACGTCTAACTATTCTACCCTTTACGAAACCATAGTACTATATTACTATAATACTCATCTTATCACGGAGTTAACAAACTTGCATCATATAATAGCAGTCATATTCAGTTACTCAAACATTCACTAACTGGCACATCAATAACTCATATCAGACTTTGTTAGTAGCAGAAAATCCATTTATTAAACAGAAATATATTGGCAACTATATAGCACATAGTATAGTAACAACTGCTTTAATCATTTACTACTATTACTATTCTCAACTGGTAGCATTGCTTTTATAGGGACGACGTGCCAATAATAATTTTAAAGAATCATTTGTTTTTAGAAAAATTCGGCAACATCTCCCCTATAATTGAAGCTACCCGTCGGAATACAACTGACACAAACAATCATCCAATCGTATATATATCCAGCCTATCACATATTATTCCAAATCTAAGTCATACAAAGCAATGTCTATACAATTATATAATTAGCATTACTATTGCCATTTAATTATAAAATTTTGAATATATTATTATATATATATATATTCGAAAAATAGGCTACTATAATACAAACTTCCAAGTGCTCAAGCAAATTTATCCCAAATTCTCATATATCATTCGAATGTCTACCAAAAATTATTAATTAACATCAAACCTCATATAATACTCATATTACATTATTTTCGAAAACAAATATATATATATATATATATATATGTATATAATTATCATACATTCGAATTTACATAAACAATTGCAATCAACACTAATTCGGCTATATATCAACTAATTAATCCATTTTTCATCTCAATGGCAGCCTCACCAAACTTAGCATGCTTCGAATAAAACATAATACATATGAATTGCCCGGAAAATAAATAATACAAACGGAAATTCAAGAACCAACCGGAATTCAACATGCAGTTCAAATTAATAGCAAGAATTGACATGCAAACCATATATGTTATGAATCACTAATCAACACACTATTAAAAATTACAACGATAGGAAACGAGGCCAAGTTGAATGATTTTGGTCGGGAAAAAAATAAGAAACGAACCAAGAGTCTACATGCAATTCATATAAATTATAAAAGTCATATGTTTGCAGTCACTAGTATTGCTATCACACAAGAACGAAGCAGAACAAGTTCATCCCAGTCACCGGCTCGCCGGAGCTCATTGCCCGCGACGGCTGTGAATGATTAAAGGTCCGATTTCAACCCTTTTTCACTCAAACTGCACCTAGGCCGCTTGTTCTAGCTTCACTCCAGCACTACCAACTCGATTATAAGCATGAAGAGGTTTGCATGCAAACAAAAATCCGATCGCATCATATATACACACGACTAATATATATATATGCCTAATTTCCATCAAACAGCCATATAAGCAATACAAGTAGTAGACAATCGGAAAAAACGAAGAATCGCAGTAAGAACACACACACACAACACGTAGCAAGGTAAGGAGAAAAATCACAGCAAAGAGAAAGAGGCGACCTGAACAAACTGGTGCAGAGCAAGAATGGGGAGAAATGAGTGCTGCTGTTTTAATAAAAGGCAGGGGCAAATGCGTCATTTCACAATTGCAAATTTCTGATTTAAAAATAATTAATAAATCAAATTTTGATATAAAATGGGTACAAAAATAACTTTTATATATTTAAAATATAGAACATAATTCTAGAAGCTCACCCATATTTTTAAAATATTTTTCTGATGAATAAATATTTAAATAAAAATCGGAGAAATTTAGGCACTTTAAATGGAAATAAGAGTAAAAAAATCCTTTAAAATATTTTGGCGTTCAAATAAAATAAACTTTTATTTTTAAAAAGTCTCGGAATATATAAAAAACATTTTGGAAAAGATTTCATGATTTTTGGACATTCTAATAATTAAATATGGAATTTAGAAGAGAAATATTTTCAGGATAAAACAGGACTGAGAAAATCATATAAAAATATTGGGACTGAATTATATCACACAATTATTTTTAGAAAGTCTCTAAAATCACATAGAAGCTACATATAAAATTTCATAATTATTGGACATATCAATAAATTTATAAAAATCAAACAGTTACTCCATTCAGCATGAAAAATCAATTAATCACTTTAATAATGCACCTAAACACATTGTGGTCAAACAGGCAGTCAACTAGACATATAAAATAAACACATACCACATCTTATTACATTGGAGCACAAAAATATTATATCTTATATTAATTAAATATATATAAATATCTCAATCGTTACAGTACCTCTTGTAAAACCACTTTCAAGTAGAAATTGAGCTACAGTTTCATACCAGGCTCTTGGTGCTTGTTTGAGTTCATATAAGGCTTTATCCAATCTGTAAACATGATTTGGATATTTTGGATTGACAAAGCCAGGTGGTTGTTCAACATATACCTCTTCTTCATGTTCTCTATTTAAAAATGCACTTTTGACATCCATTTGGTAGACCTTGAATTTTTTGTGTGCAACATAAGCAAGAAAGATTCTGATTGCTTCAAGTCTAGCTACAGGTGCAAAGGTTTCATCATAATCAATACCTTCTTGTTGAGAGTAATCTTTGGAAACTAGTCTTGCTTTATTTCTTGTAATGATCCCATCAGAGTCTATCTTGTTTCTAAAAACACACTTTATGCCAATAATTGATCTATTCTTTGGCCTTGGAACTAGGGTCCAAACTTAATTTTTTTCAAACTCATTTAATTTTTCCTGCATTGCAGTAACCCAATCTGCATCCTTCAAAGCATCTTCAACCTTCTTTGGTTCTGTTTGAGAAAGAAAACTATAAAATAGACATTCATTCTGAGTAGTTTTTCTTGTATGTACTCTACTTTTTAGATCACCAATAATCAAGTTAGGTGTGTGATCTTTGGTCCATTATCTTGGATGTGGAAAATTTCTTGAACTAGATGCTCCCCTATGATTTGTACCTGCATAGAATGATTCCTCTGTAAATGATGATCTTCCCCCTGAAGTTGTGCTTCAATCAGTGTTTGATGACTCAGTGTTTATGTACTCAGAGTTTGAATGATCAGAGTTTGAGTGATCAGAGTTTGTGGTTTCAGAATTTGATTGATCAGAGTTTAGGGTTTCAGAGTTTGTGTTTGTCAAAGTTTGATCAGACTCTGATATTTCAATAATTGAGGTTTGTTCTCCAATATCAGTAAGTGATTGATGTTGCTCTCCCTCAACATGTGCAGAATCTTCAATTTCTATTTCAATTATTTCTGAATCAGAGATCAGTTTTTAACTTATCAGAGTTTGGCTCAACAGTGTTTATCTCATCAGAGTTTAGTTCAACAGTGTTTATGTTCTGCAATTCATTTTCAAAACTTAAAGTTTCCTGAACATCTTCATCATGTAACCCTGCTATTTTTCCTTCATCAAAAGAGACATTAATAGATTCCATGACTGCCCTGGTCCTTAAATTAAACACTTTGAATGCCCTTGAAGAGGTTTTAGAAGTTGTTGCATACCCAACAAAAATTACTTCATCTGCTTTGCATCTTTGAGAACTCCTAGTTTTTCCTCATTGGTCCACTCCTTTTTATCCTTCAGAGTATAATATTCAGGAACCTGTCTTCCTTCTATAATTGTTGATGGAACTAGCTTAGTAGGAAGATACTGACCTTCAATGATCCTGTCTAGATAATCAAGATCTGTGGCTTCCAGGAACATCATCATCTTTACCCTCCATGTAGGGTATTCAGCTTTCTTCAACGTTGGAATTCTGATGCTTTCATACTTGTTTCCAGACATGTTTATATGATCTCTTAGTTGAAAATAACTGCATGTTCTGATACCAATTGTTTGCCCAGATGATAATCTATTATAGAAGGGGGGGTTAAATATATAGACACCAAATAATCGTTCAGGAATATAAGGATATAAAAGAAACACTGTTTTGTATTAATAATAAACTATGTACAAAACTCTCTCATGAAATTCACTGTTCTTAAGAGTTTCTAGGTTATGAGAATAATATATCTTGAATTAATTAATAATATTAACCTATTTCTGTGTTTATATAGACATAGTTACAAATCCAACTACAAAACAGTTAATGAAAAGAATAGATTCAATAAGGTAATTAGACTTGTATTTGAATTCCTTCTTCACTATCCAAATCATATTCTGATTTGTCTTTTTCTTTCACAAACTCTTATAATAAACTCTGTCGGTTGTTAGTCTCTGATTGAGCATTCTCTGTTAAAGTAACCTCTGTCTGACAGCTTCCTAAACTTTGATGACGTCAGCAACATAAACTTTGTTAGATATTCTCTTACAGCATCAGTGTTTATTTTCTAACAAATTTTAAATATTTTTCCTATAATTAATAATCGAACCACTATTTTCATAAACATAATTAAAAGTTATAACAACTAAATTACAAAATTTTCTTAGGAGTTTTTTGAAAAATACCTTAGGGTAATTTTTTTTTGCAAAAATACTGATTTTTTTTAAAAAATATTTTATAAAAATACGATTTTTTTTGAAAAAAATTGCAAAAATGCGATTTTTCAAAAAGCATTTACAAACATACGGTTTTGTAACTGGAATCAATCGAAATCGACCACAAATGTTGTTTCCCAGATAAATAATCTATTATAAAAGGGGGGTTGAATATAATAGAACCAAATAATCGACACAAGTATAAAAGATGAACAACTTTGTATTAATAATAAACTGTGTACAAAACTCTCTCAAGAAATTCACTGTTCTTAAGAGCTGCTAGGTTATGAGAAATATAAAACTTGAATGAATGAATTAATAATGTCAACCTATTTCTGTGTTTATATAGACACAATTACAAATCTAACTACAAAACAAATAATGATAAGAATAGCTTCTATAAGGTAATTAGACTTGTATTTGAATTCCTTCTCACTATCCAAATCAAATTCAGATTTGTTTGTTTCTTTCACAAACTCTGATGATAAACTCTGTCGGTCTGATAATCTCTAATAGAGCATTCTCTGTTAGAGTAAACTCTGATTGAACATTCTCTGATAGAGTAAACTCTGACCGACAGCTTCCTAAACTCTGATGACCTCAGCAATACAAACTCTGTTCTTGATATTCTCTGACAGCATCAGTGTTTGTTTTTCTAACAATCTCCCCCAATTTATGCTTTATTAAGTAAAACATAAATTTCACTTATGATGTCAGAAACATGGGCAAATGCATCAGAGTTTGAATCTTCTTTCTTGACTTAAATTCTTCTTTATGAAAAGTCTTCTTTCAGAAATGTGTCCATCAGATTTTTATCAACATTCTTGAATAATTCATTTAGCTTCTCCTTCAGTTCTTTCATTTGATCAGAAGAATCATCAATTTGGAATATTGCAATTCTCAAATTGTATATTGATGATCTCTCCATCCTTTCATCTAAATGAATGCAACATGCCTTCTTTCCATCAGGGTTTAAAATAAGTGTAGGAATTCCTAACACCATTTTGACCTTTTCATCTCCTTTTGCCATTGCTTTCTCAGTATCATCTTCCAGCAAATACCCTGGTTTATACTCCTCAGAGTTTATCATAAGCAACCTCTCATTCTATTTCTTTTCATTAATTTCTCCTTCAAGAATTTTCACCCACCTGGAAGTAGCTTCATTCTCATCATTCAGGAGGTAAAGAACATATTCAAGTTCTTTAGATGATTTGTGAAACAAATCTTCTTTAACAATCTTTAAAACTCTCCCATTTTCCAAGAAATATAGTAGCTTCTCCTTGGCTTGAGCACCATCAAAAATATTCATCACTATGTTCATAGATATTAACCTGTCCAGATGTTCTTGAGATAAATCTTCCTCAAGCTTGTCTACTAATGAGAATGGATCTCTGAAAGTATTGGCTTCACCCCTGTAGACCTTGGCTTGAGAATCACTAATATCACCCTTGTTTTTACCAAGTCTGGCGTTGAGAGTCAAAGTTTGAGTTTTTATCCGCAGAACATCAGGCTTTTTCTTTCTGATCAGAGTTTGTTGTTCCTCTTCTTCATCTTCAAAACTTGATCCACCTAGGAGAAAAGTTGTTCCTGACATAGTAAGAGGGGCTGGAGCTTTCTTCTGAATTGAAGGAGTAGGTTTTGATTTAATGATTGGCTTTGCTTGAACTTCAACAGGTTTAGGAGTTTCAACAAGTTTGGTTTGGACATGCTTAGATACAATTTTCTTTTGTTGAGCAGGTTCCTTCCTTTGAACTATAGTCCTTTTTACATATTTCCTTCTCTTCTGGACTTGAGCATTATCAGTACCAGATTTCTTTAGTTCTTCTTCAACAGCAACTGAATCCATTCCTGAATTTTCTTCTTCAAATAAATTTCTTGCCAGTTCTGCATCTTTCATGTTCTGTTCTTCTATCTTCTCAGGCTTCTCTTCTTTTTCAAGCCTTTTAGCTAACTCCATGTCTGTTTAGCTAACTCCATGTCCGAGTTTGCTTCTTATTAGAGTTTATTCCTGAGGTTGATGGAATCAGAGTTTGAGAAGCCATCAGAGTTTGTCCAGTCATCAGAGTTTGGTTAATCAGAGTTTGTTTTCCATCCTTATGACTCCCTTGATCATTATCATCATGTTTATCAGATTTTTGTACATCCTTATCCTTACATTTGTCTTATAAATCTTTCTCCCCCTTTCTGACATCATTTCCCTTTCTGATGGTCAAGATGTCAATAATTGTATGCAGCATATTTTGCATGGAGGTGACTGCAGTAAAAAAATTATCAACTTTGACTTCAAAAGCATTTTTTTTAGCAGAAACTTTCTTGAGTTTTAATTCCAGAGCATGTTGAGATGTAGTAACAATAGTTTGAATAGATGCAATGATTTTGTTGACTTATTCCTTTAGATCACAAACTTCATTATGAAGACCCTTGGTTAACACAGTAGTAACTTTCAACACAGTCTTCATCTCATCAGAATTTAGCTCAGAGTCAGCTTTTTGGATCAGTTCATGAACATGAGGCCATGAAATCTCTTCATTTAGAAATTTTCAAGACATATCCCAGATGGATTGTCTGTGAGAGTTGAGAATATTTTCATTTGACTGTTCGCCCTTAGAATTAAAATCTCTCTTGACACCTTCTGCATCCAAAGCAGCTTCAATTTCACCCTTGAGGGTTTCTACAACCATGTAGTCATGATATGCCATTCTCAATCACTTATGTGCATCAAAAGCATCAACATGCCACTTCTTGGAGTTGTACCTTTGAGTGTATGGAATTGAAAGATCTGTCACTTCTTCATCTTCAAAGATTGGCTCAACAGAGAATGCATCATCACCATCAGAGTTTGTACCTTTGTCAAAGTTTGGCAACTCAGAGTTTAATGATTGAGAAGCTATCATACTCTGAGTACCTACATAAATAATAGAACACCCTAAATCACTCTTTTATTTTAAAATAATCTCATTACTTCTCACAACACACATATCATAACTTTTAATAGTCAGAGTTTGCTCACTAGAAGTAACTGACTTCTTTCTCAATTCTACCTCTCTTTTTTCCAGATTCAGTATATGCCTCTCATTATTAATTCTGTTTTTCACAGATTTTACATCAGTCTCATTTGAAAGGCTCAAATCACAGTGTCCTACAGAAATAAGAGGTGGCTGAGAAAGGAGGTCTGTAGTCACATGAATAGGGGTACCCTTTTCAGGAGTATCCATGGTGTAAAGCAAAATGTAACGTTAAAGTAACATGTAACCGAGGTAACTAACTCAACACAACAAGTCGGTAACTTATATTAAAATGAAGCACAGAATCGACTGCGAATCATTTATAAGTTGAATACAAAAGACTAAAATATTAGAGGAAGCTTTGAAGACATTGAAGATCACTGAAAAAAGTTCATTAACTTGTTCAAGCCTTGGTGAAGAATAAATTGAAGTGTTTCAAAGGTTCTGAAGATGAAGAAGGTTTTAGTACAGAGAAAACATAAGATTCCAGTGAAGTTTAGAAGCACTTCTAATCTTGATAGAACAGGTCAATTGCATAGCAAAGAAGATGTGAAGATCAAGATATTGTTAGTCGTTTGTGAACCAGACCAGTTGCACCAATCGACAACACAAAAGAGTTTGAGAATTGCATCACTGATTCAGAAGAATTGGCCAGATACTGAGATGAGTAACAAGTGAAGTGGTATATGATGAAGCTCAGAATAAATCAAGTTCGAATAATCAAGGAAATATTTATTAGACTTGGTTGTAGTGGAAGAAAATATATTAAGGTCTTATCATGTTCGAATTTGGCTAAGTAAAGAAGACTACAGAAGCTGTATCCAGAAGTCAACTTGGTCAAGCTATTTCGTCTCATTCACCAATGGTTAACAAGTATTTTTGTCTTATTCACCTATAGTTATTAACCATCGGGTGAGATAAACAAATGGAAAAGAATTGGTGAAATGAAAGGGCTTATTTTGTCTTATATGCCAATAGTTATTAACTATCAGGAAAGACTTCAAACCCACCAACCCACTTGCCGATGGTTACTAATGTTTGAAGTAATTGATTTTATTTCATGAATTGTTTTAAGTCTCCGATACTTATTCTACAGACTCATCGAGGGTTAAACAATTACTCAGTAAATTGTTCCTGATACTTAAAGATAAAAAGAAGTGGAGAAGCAACTAGTTTACTTGTTCCTAAATGAGCCACGTATCCTTAGTTGATAAAGTCTACACAAAAAGGAAACAAAGCATCGTCTTTGGTATTCATTCATTCAGTTTACAGATAGAGAAATACAGAGAGCATTGAAGAGAGAAACATAGAAAGCATTCAAGAGAAGTAAACACAGAAGCCATTAAGTTTGTACCCAGCTGTTGTTACTTTGATTGTTCTTATTAAAGCTTGTAACTGTAACCGTAACTGTACTAGTGGATCACTGTAACTAATCTAAGGATTAGATTTGTGGAGCACCTCAGGGTTTATATAAATCAAAAGATATATTCCCTGAACTATTGTGTTATTGCTTATCACCTGTTTGATTATATAATTGTTCGAACTGTATAAAGTCCATAAAGAACCATTCCGCGAATTAAATTAAAATTGGACAATATCGTATTCAACCCCCCTTCTACGATATTTGGGACTAACAATTGGTATCAGAGCTTGCTGATTGAGTTTACAAATCAGGATCTATTGTTCGGACTACAGTATTAAGCTTCTAGAATTTTTAGCGAATTTTTTAATTTTCAAAATATTTCACTCAGAAATTTTTTGAACTTTAAATAATTTTGAAAAATTCAATATCATGAGTTCTCAGAAAGTAGGAAGTATTAAAGTTCCCCAGTTTGATAGAGTGAATTATAATCTTTGGAAAAAAAAGATGACCCTGTTTATTAAGGCTGCAAATCCGTTGTACATGGGTATCTTAGAGAACGGACCATTTGTACCAATGAAGATGATTCCTGAATCTACAGTGGATGGAGTAAGAGTTCCTCAAAGGTCTACTCCAAAGGATTCTACAGAGTTCACCGATACAGAGAAAGAAATTGTTGCATTGGACACAGGCCTTCAGTTGATTATTGTTGACTCAATGGATGAAGACATGTGCCATCAAATTCTAAATTGTATATCTGGAAAGCACATGTGGGAAACCATCGAACTGATTATGGAAGGAACAAAAGAAGTAAAAGAGAACCGGTTGGATATACTTACATCAAGATATGAAGCGTTCAAATCTACTCTTGGAGAAACAATCACTCAAGTTTTTGAGCGGTACAATAAATTATTAAATGAGTTGAGTATCCAGGGGAAGAACTATCCGTTAAGGGAAACGAACAGGAAGTTTCTGTTGACTCTTCCACATCATGTTGAGCATAAAGTTTCTTCAATTAGAGAAAGGGACAACTTCAATGTCATGCCCCTTGAAAAGCT
The DNA here is from genome assembly GCA_028671895.1 of Oenanthe sinensis. Taxonomy (NCBI): domain Eukaryota; kingdom Viridiplantae; phylum Streptophyta; class Magnoliopsida; order Apiales; family Apiaceae; genus Oenanthe; species Oenanthe sinensis. Next base: position 33,254,640 of record CM053803.1, read on the forward strand.
ATATGGAAAATTGAAGACTTATGAAATGGAACAAGAACAGAGGTTGATTATCTATGGTTCCGGCTCAGTGGACAGTAAGAGTGCAGCACTACTGAAGACCACAGCTCTTGTGGCAGATGAAGTGAAAACTTCTGAAGTAAAGGTTGTTGAAACCAAGATTGGTGGAGAATTGTTCATTGAAGCTGAAATGGCTACAGAATCACAACCTGAAGAGGAAGATGATTTTTATACATTGGAGGAGCTTGATGAGATGGAAGACAAATCTATGGCGTACTTGGCAGGGAGTTTCAAGCATATAAGATTCAGAAGGAATCCCAAGTACAAGAAAAGTTTTGGTAGCAGATTTCAGAAGAAAGGATCATTTTCGGGATCCAACTCAAGAGGTGGTTACAAGTCAAACATGGTAGACCGTAGTAAGTTCCGTTGCTACAACTGCAATGAACTAGGGCATTTCGCCACTGAATGTAAGAAACCGAAACAAGCAAAAGACAAGAAGGTTTATGAGAAGAAGAGTTCATACGAGAAGAAAAGCTATGATGAGTTGAAAAGGGAGAATGAGAAGTTGAAACAGAGATTAGATGCTTTGGTTGCAAAACAACAAGGCAAGGCTTACATTGTTGAAGGTAGAAGCTGGGATGACACAGATTCTGAAGAAAAAGAATATGGAAATCTTGCATTAATGGTAGATACTTCAGAAGAATCTCCATCATCGTCACAGGTACCTATTCTCACCACTGTAGATATGTCTCTATCTGAATATAAAAATACTGTTAATGACTTGAGTATAGAGATGTTTAACATTCATACAAGTATGCTAGTTTCTGAAGGAGAAAATGCTAGACTAGTTGCGAAGATTAAAAAGCTAGAATCGGAAAAGGAACAACTAGAACTTGTAGGAATCACAGTTAATAACCTTAAGGAAAGAAATGAATATTTAGAGAATAAGGTTATCTGTAATGCAGAGTTGAGACAGCACTTATGGCTAAGATTTCTGAGCTAGAGTTAAAATTGGAAGCTTTTAAGAACTCAACTAATATTGCTAACGACATAATGGATAAGCAGAGCTTAGATAATAAGACATATATAGGCTTTGACTACGATGAACATAAAAGGAAAAAGAAGAAGGATAAAAGGAATGTAATTTTCAATGCTTCTAGTACTGTTCTATTAGTAAATGAAAATGTTCCTTTTGTCATTAAGAAGAGTAGTAATCCTGTCTTTAATATCTCACTCTCAGAACCCTTAAACGAAGATACTATCGTATGGAAACAAGAAATGCTTGTTGAGGATAAGTTAAAAAAGAAAGAAGTTGAGGAAGGTGATGTAGAAGAAGTTACACATAATGAACCAGTTAAAATTGAATCTGTTAAAACTGAATTAGGTGGTAACAAGAATAAGTCAAAGAGTAATAGGAATGGGAAAGTAGGTGTTAAAATTGCTAATTCTGCTACACCTGTACCCACTGCACCTAGGAAATTGTGTACGAATTGCAATTTTGCTGGACATCTTAGTCATGCATGTAATAAGGTTAAAGTAGAATCTGATGTTCCTGTTGTGCAGAACATGTTTAGCATGAATAGTTCTCATTTGCTTTGTGGTATTACTAGATGTATGCCATGTGCTTTTAATATTATGCATGCTTATTTTAATTTGATGAATGCTTCTACTTCTAGTAATTGCATAGGCATAGAAAGAAGCATGAATAAGAAAAAGGTAAGGGCAAAGACTGCTAGTCCTCCTAAGGTTAGGAAGGAGACTCAATCTCCTAGGCCAAAAGACAAATCTGTCAAGGCAAAGGAACATGATTCGAGTTCAGTCAAACTAGAACTTAAAAAGGTGAAAACTGAACCTGTTACACCATCTGCAAGAACCTCTAAATTTCTTGGACCCAAACAAGTTTGGGTTCCAAAGAAACCTTAATCACTTTGTGGTTGCAGGGCATAGGTACTAATGAAAAAGTCATGTGGATTCTGGATAGTGGATGTTCAAGGAACATGACAGGAGACAAGTCCCTGCTGACCAATGTGGTTGAGAAGACCGGCCCAGTTGTAACCTTTGGAGATGACAACAAAGGATTTACTAAGGGATATGGTAGTCTGGAAGTTGGAAATGTCATCATTGAAAATATCTCTCTTGTTAACGGTCTAAAGCACAACTTGCTGAGCGTCAGTCAATTTACAGATAAAGGATATAATGTGGATTTCAGGAAGGAAAAGTGTCTGATGACCAATAGGAAAGATGAAAAACTTGCTCTTAAAGGAGTAAGAAAAGGAAATTTGTTCGTAGCTGACTTAAACACTGCAAGCAGAGGAGAAGCAAGTTGTTTCTACAGTAAAGCATCCTCTGAATTGAGTTGGTTATGGCATAGAAAACTATCTCACCTGAACTTTAAGGCAATGAATTCTTAAGTTAGAAGAGAATTGGTGAGAAGGTTACCACAGATGGAATTCTACCAAGAAGGACTCTGTGAAGCATGTGAAAAGGGTAAGTCAAAGAAGGCGTCACATAGAAGTAAGGACATGTCAAGCATCAGCGAACCTCTCCAGTTGATTCATATGGATCTGTTTGGACCGGTTAATGTCATGTCAGTTTCAAAGAAGAAATATGCATTAGTGATTGTCGACGACTACTCCAAGTACACGTGGGTGTTGTTTTTGCATTCTAAGGATGAAACACCTCAAATGGTAATTGATTACATTAAAAAGATTGAGGTGGAAGCTGGATTGCCTGTGCGGACAATAAGATCAGATAATGGAACTGAATTCAGAAATGCAGTTCTAAAAGAATTCTGCACGGAGCAAGGCATTTCAAGACAATACTCAGCCCCAAGGACTCCACAGCAGAATGGAGTGGTAGAAAGGAAAAATAGGACTTTGATTGAAGCAGCAAGGACAATGCTAAGCCAATCAAAGCTACCTACATATTTTTGGGCAGAAGCAGTCAACACAGCTTGGTACACTCAAAATAGGACCCTGATTAATAAAGATCTAGAAAAGACATCCTATGAGATTATGACCACAGAAAGCCATCACTGAAGTACTTTCATGTGTTTGGTGGAAAATGCTATGTATTGAAAGATGAACATCTGGTCAAGTTTGATGCTAAAGCAGATGAAAGGATTTTCCTTGGTTACTAACTAGAGTCTAAGACGTACAGGGTATATGTGATTGAAACTCATAAGGTCATTGAAAGCCTTAATGTAACGTTTGACGACACCAAACTCCCAAGTGTTCAAAAGGATAAAGATTCTGAATCTTTGAAAATTGAAAATCTATCAGAATACTACTTAGGAAATGAAGACGTACCTGGTGTTGCATCTGGTAGTCATGAATACACGAATATTGATAATCCAGAGCAAAGCAGTGGAAGTGTTGGTAATACCACACAGTCACAGTCACAGACTTTATCTGAACATCAGTCTGTTTCTGATCCTGCTAGCTCAACTGGGGGATCATCAAACAATGGAGGCAATAACTCAGGGGGAGGAGAAGAAGGATCAACTAGTCGCTCTCAACACAACTATGAAGAAGGACAATCATCAAGGGCTAATCTGCCTAGACAAAGGGTATGGAACAGAGATCATCCCTTTGAATTAATCATTGGTGACCCAGAGAGTGGTGTGAGGACTAGAAGAGAAACAGAGGATGAATGTCTGTACTCTGGTTTTCTATCAGAGGAAGAACCTAAAAAGGTTGAAGATGCTCTAGAAGATCCAGATTGGGTGATTGCGATGCAAGATGAACTCAATCAGTTTGATAGGCAGAAAGTTTAGAAACTGGTACCCAGACCTAAAGACAAATCTGTGATTGGCACTAAATGGGTATTCAGGAATAAGTTGGATGAAGATGGCATTGTTACGAGGAACAAGGCCAGACTGGTTGCTAAGGGGTATTCTCAAGAAGAAGGAATAGATTATGACGAGACCTATGCACCAGTAGCAAGACTTGAAGCCATCAGGATGCTTTTGGCATTCGCAGCACATTCAGACTTTAAAGTTTATCAAATGGATGTGAAAAGTGCATTCCTGAACGGGGAGCTGGAAGAAGAAGTATATGTAGAGCAACCTCCGGGTTTCGAGAACAAAGATTATATGGACTTTGTGTACTTCCTTTTTAAAGCTTTATATATACATCAGGATACTTTATGTACTTTGGGCAGTCAGAAGAAAGATGGGATCTTCATTTGTCAGACAAATTACATCAGTGAAGATTCAGCTCCAGCCAAGACTCCAATGCCAACTGCCACAAAGCTTGATGAGGACAAATCAGGTAAATCTGTCGACATCACAAGCTATAGAGGTATGATTGGATCTCTACTCTACTTAACTGTAAGTAGGCCAGATATTATGTTTTCAACTTGCTTATGTGCACGGTTCCAAGCTAACCCAAAAGAGTCTCACTTTATAGCTGTCAAAAGAATTTTTAGATACTTGAAGGGTACTCCAAATTTGGGAATTTGGTATCCTAAAGGTACCGGTTTTGACCTAATCGGCTATACACACTCGGATTTTGCAGGTTGTAAGATTGACAAGAAGAGTACTTCTAGAAGCTGTCAATTCGTGGGAAGAAGATTGGTCTCATGGTATAGCAAGAAGCAGCACTCAGTGTCTACCTCAACAGCAGAGGCAGAATACATCGCAGCTGGTAGCTGTTGTGCTCACATCCTATGGATGAGAAACCAACTTCAGGACTATGGCTTTATGTTGAACAAGATTCCGATATTTTACGACAACACAAGTGCCATAGCTATAACCAACAATCCGGTTCAGCATACACGGACCAAGCATATTAATATCAGGTATCACTTTATACGAGAGTATGTCATGAATGGAATTGTGGAGTTGCATTTTGTACCCACAGAACAACAACTTGCAGACATCTTCACCAAACCACTAGACGAATCTACTTTCTCTAGGTTGGTTAGTGAGTTAGGGATGTTAAATTTAAATTAATCTTTGTTTGCGAGGAGTTGTATGGATTCACAAGTTATTGAATTTGTATACAAAGGACTTACGATCTCCAGTCCAACTATTGATCTCGGGCTTATGAATATCAATATTAATTATCATAAGTATACCAGTTATGCTTTGTGGTAATTAATCAATATAGCATAAGTAGTTAACTGCTACATCATTGTTTGTAGTTAACAAGAAGCATAACAGTCTGTGGTTTAGAATTAATTAGTTGATTTCAATTCATGAAATCAGATTGAAAGATTCTATATCAGACAAGTTGTGAACTTTTTGTGAGAATCTGATCGTACTGACTTGATTATCTGTTGTATTCATTCTCACAAAGCATGTGTAGCAATTACAATTCTCAGTATTAATATGCATATCTGATTGAATGATACTTAGTATGCTGTTATTATTATTTGAATTGTGATTGGGTTGGTTTTAAATTTTTGGAAATTACAACTGCAAAAGAGTATGGAACAATTTTTTTTGGTTTTCAAAATCTCCAATCAACCACCTGTGTATTATATATTAATATGTATGTTATTATTGTATGCTTGTGTAATTCAAATTGAATTATCTTTAATCTTTAGTTATTTCTAAATTAAAATTTTAATAATTCTATTTTAGGAATATTAACTTTTTAATTCAAGAAATCTCTATTTTAATTAAGTTTATGACAATTCGAATTTATATGTTTATATGTTTTAAATTATTTGTTAATGCAAGTTTTATTTCAATTTTTAAATCATCAGTATCTCAATTATTAATGATTTTCTAATTAAATTTAACTTACATGTATCGATAGTTGTTAACTATCGGAAGTGTATTTTATTCTAATTAAATGCAAGTCCCGATGGTTAACTTTTATTATTTATATATATAAATTTCTTTGCATGCATCGATACTTATTAACTATCGGATTTCAATTTTCTTTGCATGTCCCGATAGTTGTTAATATATCTATTTAACTGTTTTATTTTTTGTTTTGCATGTCCCGATAGTTGCTAACCATCGGGTTGTGGATGTCTTCATTATTTAATAATTTATCTCTCTATCCACTATATACTATCTATATATATAAATTTTTTTTCTTTCCTTCTCCGATACTTAGCAGCCATCACACACATATATATACACATCGACTGTTAACATACATCGGAGTAAAATCATTTTTTTTTCTTCCATTATCTACTGTTCTAGACCATATCTTGCAATTCTGAAACCGTGAATGTGTAGATCTGTTAATCAGCTTAATTTCCATACTAATATTGCTTAGTTTTGTTTCGAAAAAATTTCGAGTCTTTCGAACTTTGGGAATTTTTCTTGGGTTAACTAAAAGTCAAAAAATCGTAATAAAATTACTGGTGTATTTCAAATCTCTCCTAGTTTATCATATATTATTTTTAGAATTTTTGGAGAAGTTTGAATTATTGGGTGTTTTTGGTTCGTAATCAAATAAACTAAGTTCGTTTTTGTTTTGGAAAAGTTAAAAATTTTGGTAATTTTTACTTGTTAAAAATGGCTGGAATTTTTAGTATTACTCGTACGAATTTAGTTACCGAATATAATATTCAGACCCTACCTGCTCATTATCGGGCTTGGGCACGAATATTGCTCAAATATTCCAGGATCAGGTATGCTTTAGTGACAGACGTTCTATTAAATCATAATATGTTACGAGACTGTTACTGCTCTGCTACTGACTCCTCAGTTGGTGAAGTGTTGGCTTTTACCTTTCAGTTAGGCAATCGGGAAATTAGGGGTACTGAACATGATTTGAATCGTATTCTTCGATTCCCACAGGATAATTTTGTTCAAGATCCTACACCCGAACAATTAGCTGATTTCTGTACTTTTGCCAACTACTTCAATTTCGAAGTTCGTGACTTGGGTGAAATGTATAAACAACATTTTCCTAAAACATGGAATTTCTTTTTCCATACCATTATTCAGTGTTTTTCCTTTAAGAAGACGAGCACTCATGGTATTCCTTATTTTTATCAAGCTATCGGATATGGTGTTGCTAATAATCTTAGGTTAAACTATGGTCATTTGTTAATGCATAGAATTCTAAGCGTAATGGGACTTCCGGATAACAGAAACCTCCAACTTCGCAATGTGGAGTGTTTCTTTCCAAGGTTCTTACAGCTTGTTATTAATGATGTATCTACTAACGAGGAAAAGCTACGCTATTATAGTAGTCTTACTTCTTTTCCTGTGAAGCAGAAGAACAAGATTGCTACGACTTTGCAGAACAACAATGACTATCACAACAACTCACCAGCACTAATGACAGAATTTATGAGGAGGTGTGTTATTGATATGGATAGAGAAGTCCCTCTTGGACCACAAGAAGATATACATGTAGGAATTTATGCACCAGCGGAAGCATTGAATAACATTTATTTACATATATTCCTATGTATACATACATATAGATACAAAACTATTTTATAAATTGAAGAATACCTCGATTGCTTTCCGGCAACAGCTAGAGAAGATCTTGTTCTTCAATCTTTACAATCACCCCTCAAGTGTGGAGTGCTCTAAAGATATCCACCAAGAATCAAACTAAAAGATGAAGGAGGAGGCTAGAGAGGAAATTAGGATTGCCTCCCTTTTAAAATATTTCTCACAAATATTAGGGTTTCAGTATTAGGGTTTATAATCCTATATTTATAGGCAAATATCTCAGCTGAGATATTTTTTATAAATATCTTATTATTAATTCTCTTTTTAATTAATTAATCTTATTAATTAATTAGTTCATGATTAAAACTATTTTAATCATTAATTACTTTTTCTAAACTCTTTTAGAAAATTATTCTCTCTTCATATTTAATTACTTTAATTAAATATTTAATCAATAATATTAAGATCTTATCTTAAATAATTTATAATCAATTAAATATCATTTAATTAATTCATAAAATTTGCTAAGTAATTATTTATTTCATAAATAAATAATGACTAGCTATTATTAATTATTCCTTCATCTATAATTTAATCTCTTTTATGGTGTGACTCTTTAGGTTCAATATTAAGCCGGTAGTAGAAATAAATAATAATAAACATTTTATTTATTATTTATATGAATTCTATTAATTCATTAAATAAAATTAATCTGATTAATTACATTTATTCTACATCGTGAGTAATGCTTCTCAACATATCGCGACTATCCAGATAATACGAAATCATTGCTTAGAATACTTAGAACCTGTCAGTAATTAGTTACCGTACAATTAATTCCTTCTACCCTTCAATATCCCGATTAAATACAAGGCATGGAACTCGTGTCAAGCCTATCTAATTTAATCATATGATTTCGTATCCATAATGCAAAGTTCCTTTTAATGCAAATTAGAAACTCTTTCTAATTTCATTCACTCTGGCGAGAGATTCCTGAACTTGCATATCTAAGAATAACATAGGATATTCACTTCCTTTACTGGAAGGGGCAGATCCTTTATTGATCCGTTAACTATCTCCATACACAAATCAGTATGCCCAGAATGGACCTAATGAATGTCCTAGAGACTAAGGACTAAACCAATACATAAATCATTGTGTACGAGATTATTCTAACGATCTCAAGTCTAAGGATACTTGTACAATTATTTACTTAATAAACAACTATCGACACGTGAGTAAACTCCATTAGTTGTTCTACTTATCGAGTCATGTTCAGTGAACTTATTCTTTAATAAGCACCTACATACTAGATATAGTGTCACCACATAAATGTCTAGGAGAACAGACATCCTCCTAAGAGAGCTAGCATAGTATGTACTGATCTTTACGGATTTACCAATTTCCAATTAGTTATCCTATGATCAGGAACTGTTTAAGTCTAAAGCTATTATCTTCTAGATCTCATTATTACAATCTCATTATAATTCTAGAAGCTTTGCTCTAAACTATGGAACATCTTATTTAATACACTTCAAATAGATTAAGCCCGTAACATAACAAATAAATACTTTATTATTATCAAATGAAATTAAATAAGAGTAGCAGAAATTTTTTCCTAACTCATCATACATGATTGGTTTTAGGTCAAACACTTTCAATACATATCCCTGAACAAGATCAAGAAGAAGATCAAGTGCCTACCCCTGAAATGGAGTTATCACAAGAAGAAAATGTTCAGGTGACCGAAGAGGTTCAAGTTACATCTGGAGGAGATTCACTTGGGAATGCTAATACTCAATATTCATATCATCCCATCTCTCTAACAGGTAGTAAGTCAGGTAGTCCTACTGGATCTATATCTTCACTGTTTACTAATCTGCACAATTTGTATGAAGAAAGTGAAATGGAACTTAGTGTTTAGCCCTCTGTGGCATTAGGAAAAGGCAATGAATCTGCAACCCAACAGATTCTAATCTCTGCCTCAGAACCAAACACTACTCAATCCTTACCGTTATCTTCCCTTCTACCCTTGAAACGCAAAATCGTGAGTGAGGGAGATAGTGCCTTAGAAGCACCACATAAGTGTTGGGTTCCGAGGCATAAAACGCAGCAGATTAACGTAAATATAATAAAAAATTTGGAACCCTAACGCAGGATCATGTATAAGATTGACAGATTATGGTGAAACAGATTTATACCTTTTCTGGTCTTGACTTTCACGAACGCAACGGAGATCCTAGCTTTCACGACTTGTGTCTTCCTCTCTAAAAAACACCACTATGGTATCCACACGAGCACCTTCAAGAACGTCTCACGATCTTGATTATGGAACGGATGTACTAGCCTCCTTTTGATGATTTCGAATTTCTACCTTCTTTTGCTACCTTGCTGCTGCCTCTAGGGTTTAAGGTCTCAAAACGTAATGGCAATTTAACCTATCATTATCTATTTATAATGACTGGTTAACGGGCCTATTCAACAAAACCTAACCCATGTAGGTATAGGATTAAATAATAAAAACGTATTTCTATTATTTAATTAATAACTAAGTCATACTTAATTATTATGGGCAGAAATCCTCTTCAAATTCGAATTTATAATATTTCAATTAATTAAGTCTCACTTAATTAATATAATAAAATTCAAATAATCATCAATTAATTTAAATCTATAATTTAAATTAACTATTCCTCTAAGTGCTCTATGTGTGTGACCCTATAGGCTATTATTTAATTAGCAATAATTTTATTCTCCAATAAAATTATAAACAATGAGCTGTATCTAGTAATACATCATTGCTACCTAATTAAACAATAATTAAATCGTGATTCGATAAAACCTTTCATGACTAATGTTTCCGTGTAATATAATCCTTTTAACCATATATATTATAGATTAAACTCGAGGCATGTATTTAGTCATCCTCTACAACATTTAATCCGGGTTTACTTGATCCATGAGTAGACTATGAAAAAACAAATCATTATTTGAGCACGACCATGCATTTTATAGTCTTACTCAATCAAAAGGCCAATAATATATCTCCTAATTATAGGAGGGTTAAATCCTTTATCTATCATTCATATTTCTCATACGACTCATGATATACCCGATGTCCACTTTTATCATCACCCGGTCAAAGGTAACTTTTAATGTAGTCAAAGTATATTAATCCTCGTATAGAAATATAATGATCTCAAGTCAAAGGATCATTACACCATTATCACTGTGAGTCTTTCTTATGACTTTATTAAACATGAAGAATCTCACTGTGGGTCTGTCCAGTATCATGTACTCCTACATGTACCTATGTATTGACTTTAGTATCCCCATACTTATAACCAATGAGATGTGGTTATCAGTCAAACAACATACTAGTCTATTTATGTATTATTGTTGTCTTATAATAATAATACTCGACTAGGGACCTTTTAAGAATATGATATATTATATAATCTCAAGTTCAAGTCATGTACTTAAACTATACAATGTGTATCATGATTCTAAGGACATTTATTATACTAACAAATATATCGCAGTAATTAAAGTCATAATAAATACGTTTATTGAATAATCAAATGACATAAATGTCTATTAAAAAGAACATTGTATTGCCTCTAGGGCACCTACACTAACAATAAGGCGGGTGAGGGAACCCCAACAGCTCTACCACTGACTAGAAGAAGATTAGAAGAACCTGAGGTATCTGTTAGCCCATCTATGCCCTCTCAAAAGGACATAGAGCTGAAAAAGGCAAATACACAGTCTCTGGGGACATCCTCTCAACAGGGTGAACCTATTGAAATTCGCCCGTCATCCTAGGCATCTGAAAGAGTGTCAATAATTGAGCCTCCAACCAAGTTAAATGTTGCACTGAAAGGAGCACACACACAGGAGGAATTGACGGATGTTGCTACTACTGTAGCAGAACTTATGCAGGTAGATCCTGTACAGGTCATGCATTCACAGGCTATTGCGGGAGTCACGGGTCCTTCATTGCTAAACGTTACAGGATCCAATGTGATAAGCCCCCCAGGAGGAACATTCCTGGCTCCTAATAAGGAGGTCTCCACCACTATAAGTGGAAAGCAGAAGCAACTACTTGGCAATAGTTCTTCGGATGAGCCATTTAGGATTTTAACTGCAGGTACAGAAGACTTGCTGGAGTCAAGGATAGTGAGTGAAACACCAACAGAACGCTTGAGCGATCATAATTCACCCACACCCCTAAGACCGAGTGAGAGAATTGAGAGACAAACACCTACAGAACCTGTTTGTGAGACACCTACCAACCAAATAGATGTTAGTATTGGTGTCCTAGAGACAATATTTTTAATGTTTTATTAAAAACAATTATGGATTATGTTTTATGTGATTATTTAATTAATATTTATTATGTCTTTATTTACTACGTCATAAATTGAAAGAATAATAAATGTCCTTGGAATATTAATACATAATATATATCTTTAAGTATGTGACTTAAAAATGAGATTATATGAATAGTATTTTATTGCTAAAATTCCCTAGTCAAGTATTATTATTTAAAGACAGTAATAATGCAATAAGACTAGTATGTTTGTTGACAGATGACCACATCTCATTGGTCATAGGTATGGTGATACTAAAGTCAAGAACATAAGTGTATGTATCAATACATGACACTGGAAAGACCCGCCGTGAGATTCTACATGTTAATAAGTGTCATAAGAAATCTCACAGTGATAATGATGTAATGATCCTCTGACTTGAAATCATTATATTTCTATACGAGAATTAATATACTTTGATTACACTCAAAGTTACCTTTAACCGGGTAATGATAAAGGTGGACATTGGGTATGCTATGAATCGTATGGGGAATATGAATGATAGATATATGATTTAACCCTCCAATTCTAGGAGTGATATTATTGGCATCTTGATTGAGTGAGACTATGAAATGCATGGCCATGCTCAAATATTGATTTGTTTAAATAGTCTACTCATTGATCAAGGAAACCAAGATTAAACGTTGAAGAGGATGACACTATACATGCCTCGAGTTTTATCTATAATATAAGGTTAAAGGGATTATATTACATTGCACATTATTCACGAAAGGTTTAATTGAATCACCAATTATTATTGTTACTTGGGTAGCAATGATGTATTACTAGATGCCGCTCATTGTTTATAATTTTATTATTAGATAATAAAATTATTGCCAACGTAATAATAACTTAAAGGGTCACACACAAAGAACGTCAAAACGGAGGTTTATTTAAATTACGAATTTAAATATATTATTGTTTATTCGAATTTAATTATTAAATTAATTAAGTGGGACTTGATTAATTATATTAGAATTCGGATTTAATAAGTATTATTATTATTCGAATTTAATTATTGAATTAATTAAGTGGCACTTGATTAATTATATTAGAATTCAGATTTAATAATAATAATAATCCAAAGTCATAATGGGTTTTGGAAACCACATGAATTAGGGTTAGGCCCAAAATCTCTCTATCCCCTATATATACATAATGATGTATAGTATTAGGGTTTAATCATCAGATTTCGTTTTAGAGAAAAACCCTAGCTGCTCAATATTAAGAGAGGCTAGAGAAAGAGAGAGACAAACAATTCGGCTAGTACCGACTCCGGTGATCGTAGGACGATTGGGCGTTCGTGGGGACTTCTTTGGAGAGCAAATCTTTGCAACAAAGGGTTGCTGTGATTCATCTTTTCTGGACCTCCATTAAACAGCATACGAAAAGCTTTGTTAAGGTACAAACTTCTTCACCATAATCATCCAACATTATACATGGATCCTGCGATTGGGTTTCGTTTTTGTTATTATTTTTACGTTAATTCCGCTGCGTTTTCATGCCCGAAACCCTTCAATGGCATCAGAGCTACGTGTATAATGGGATGATTTGGTTATGTGTTTAACAATTTTTCGATCTATGTAAACATATATATGATATGCCATGACTATATATTGATATATATGTTTTATATGATTTTGAATATATGATATTCATGTGTTGTATAATCATGGGATGATTGTGTGTATTGCTGTATGTATATGATACATGTTTGTTCTTGTTATGGAAATCGTATTCGATACGAATTCTGAAACGGCTTCGGTAGATTTTCTGAAATCTGTGTCTAGTGTCCGATTTTCGCAAACGATATGTGTTTTCTGACTGGAATCGTGTCACTGAGAAATACTGACATTATCAGCTTCGCGTCTGTAAGCCGTTTGACGACGTTAAAGGCCCCGAAAAGGCGATTTATTATTTTCTGAAATTTATTTGATTTTCTGAAATTTCGAAATTTATTATATATGATTATATGATATGTTTATATAATCTGAGATATATTACATGTGTTATGTGATAACATGGTGGATGGTTATGGCCTAAACACCCATAGGATAGTGGTTTTGTTTTATGGTTTTGGTTTCTAAATACGACTTGCATGTCGTTTATTCATTGTAATTGTTAATCTCGAATGTAACTCGAGTTCTTCTTGTAATTTCATTAGAATATATTTATTTATTATTCAATGTAATTGTTCAATGGAGACTTGGAAGCAAGGAAGCTAGGAGGTAATCCAGATGATGGAGCAATGAAGAAGATAAAGACATGTAATAGTGTAGTATTTGAAACCACCATAGATTGACCTTGATAATTCCATTAGCTTGGAAATATCACATAGGATGGGGCCATAACTAAACACGTTTAATTTACGCACAATACATATATGTATATGAATGCATGTGTAGATATGTATGTGTTGGAATGATGTATGTATTAGATACGACACCCATGCCATGTATGCTTAAGAAATATAAAATATGTAACGATTCAAGATTTTAAAATTAACAAACGATCATGAGATTCTTGTGTTTATGAAATATGGATTTTAAAACACGGAATTAAATATGGATTTTGATATCTATAACTGGGATTTTCTGATAAAAGCGGATATGCGTATTCGTAAGGTTGATGGGTTTTAAGTGTGACCATTGATATCCTCCATCTACCTGGGAAATGAACAATTTAAAATGTCAATTTGAAATATTTGGTTCAAGGAAAAATTGAGGATCTCTTTATAATGTGATCATGATCGTTATAAATTTTCTAAACCCCTTAACAAAATATTAAGTTTTACTCGGATGCTTTCCAATGAATGAACACTCATCGAATCCTAGATCGATTAGGGGAAGGACTGTTAGTGGTAGGGGACTCCTATCTATCGTGGTGAGATGCGACGAATATAAACGGTTATATTCGGCCGTTGTATCATTGGGTCTAACTTAACTGAGTCGTCATAATAAGGTGAAAATAAACGGTTATATTCAACCATTATGAACTTAGAAGCATAGAGTTTGGTTAAAAGTCTATTAGATAGATAAGATCAATCGTTGTTCACCAAACTATCCAAGAATTATATATGATATAATTGACAACTGTTGTCTACCTAAATAATCATTTTTTAAGGACTTCCAGTGGTTGACTTAGGACATGACGAAATATGGATCTTGGCTCACTAGAAAGAATTATGGGATATACTTTCTAAATTAATAGTAAGGGCTATTAATTTGATAAAAATAGTGGGAGATATATTATGAATATATCATAATCATTTGAACATAATAAATAACTCAGACAATCTAATGTTTATTTTATGTAGTTTAAACATTGTAGATATTTAAATGGCAAACAATACAAATACTTTCTCCGTACGAGCAACCCTTGAGAAGGACAAGCTGACAGGAACTAACTTCCTGGATTAGTATAGGAATTTGAGGATTGTCCTCAGGCAAGAGCGTAAGCTCCATGTCATTGAAATTCCTTCACATGCTCCTCCTGCTGAGAATGCAACTCGCGTTCAGCAAAATGCTTATTAGAAGCATATTGATGATGTGAATGATATTGCATGTCTCATGCTGGCAACCATGAGTGCTGAGCTTCAAAAACAACATGAGCATATGGATGCTTATGAGATGATTGAACACCTTCAAAGAATGTTTGAGGGACAAGCTTACCAAGCAAGGTTCGACACGAGCAAAGCAATGTATGCTTGCAAACAGGGAGAGCGTGAACCTGTTCAACCACATGTTCTGAAGATGATAGGTTATATTGAGTATCTTGTTACTTTGGGTTTCCCGATTGGTTTGGAAGCTCAGATTGACTTAATCTTGCAATCTTTAAACCACAACTATACTCATTTTATTATGATCTACAATATGAATGAGATAGACAAAACACCCACTGAATTGTTGGACATGTTACGAACTGCTGAAACCAACATGAAAAGGCTGAACCTGCTGCCATGTTGATGGTAGATAACAAAGGTAAGGCTAATAGGATAGGCAAAGGGAAAGGAAAGGAGAAGATTGGATCTGCTTCTGGTCCCAAGCGAAAGGCTAATCCCAAACAGGCTTTAAAGCCTAAGGGTGTTGTTGCAAAGGGTGATTGTCACTACTATGGTAAACCAGGTCATTGGAAGAGAAACTGTCATGCTTATTTGGAGGATCTGAAGAAGAAGAAGGCTGGTCAAGCTTCTGATTCAGATATTTATGTTATAGAGGTCAATTTGTCAACTTCTACATCATGGGTATTGGATACTGGATGTGGTTCTCACATTTGTATAAATGTACATGAACTACAAAGGAGTAGGACTTTGGCTAAAGAAGAGGTCGACCTACGAGTTGGCAATGGAGCAAAGGTTGCTGCTTTATCTGTAGGGACTTATTATTTATCATTGCCCACTGGGCTTATTTTAGAACTTCAGAACTGTTTTTACGTGCCTGCAATTTGCAGAAACATTATTTCGGTTTCTTATTTAGACAAGAAAGGTTTTGCATTTTTAATTCAGAACAATAGTTGTTCCTTTTCTTTGAATAATGTTACCTATGGGGTTGCACGTTTATTTAACGGTTTATATGTTCTTGATTTAGACACTCCTATCTATAATGTGAATAACAACGTCTTAAAATAAATGACTCAAATCAAACATACCTCTGGCACTTTCGTTTAGGCCATATAAATGAGAAGCGCATTTCCAAGTTACATAAGGATGGATACTTGGATAAGTTTGACTTTGAATCATACGAAGCATGCGAACCTTGTCTCATTGGAAAAATGACCAAATCTCCTTTTACTGGACAAGGTGAAAGGGCCACTGAACGATTAGAACTTATACATAGTGATGTATGTGGTCCTATGCGTACTATGACAAGAGGTGGCTTTTACTACTTTATCACGTTTACTGATAATTTCAGTAGATATGTGTATCTTATGAAGAACAAATCCGATTCTTTTGAAAAGTTCAAAGAATACAAAGCTGAAGTAGAAAATCAAACTGGCGAAAGTATTAAGACTCTACGATCTGATCGTGGAGGTGAATACTTAAGCCATGAATTTAAGAGTTTATTAAAAGAGTGTGGTATTGTATCACAACTCACTCCTCCCGGAACACCACAATGGAATGGAGTTTCTGAAAGGAGGAATCGTACTTTATTGGACATGGTACGATCGATGATGAGTCATGCAGATCTTCCAATTAGTTTCTGGGGCTACGCCCTGGAGACGGCTGCTTATACACTTAACCGAGTTCCTACTAAAACGGTTCAGAAGACTCCATATGAGATATGGACTAAGAAACGTCATAGCATGTCATTTATGAAAATATGGGGATGTGAAGCGTTTGTGAAATGTTTAACTTCTGACAAGCTAGGACCTAAATCAGACAAATATAATTTTGTGGGATACCCAATTGAAACAAAGGGTTATTCATTCTATAATCCTTCCGAGAACAAAGTGTTTGTTGCTCGAACTACAGTTTTTCTTGAAAGAGAAATGCTTTCGAAGAAAAACAGTGGGAGGATAATAAATCTCGATGAAGTTCGAGACCCACAAGATAACATTGAACCAATGGAGGAACTTGAGCAGGATGTACAAGACCACAACACTGCCCAAGAAACACAGGTTATTCGTAGGTCTAGTAGGATTCGCCATGAGCCTGAGAGATATTATGGATTTCTCTTAACTCAAGATGGTGATGTGATGCTTATCGACAAAGATGAGCCTCTCACCTACTAAGATGCTATGAACACTCCAGAATCCAGAGATGGTTGGATGCCATGAAATCTGAGATGGAATCCATGTATACTAATCAAGTATGGACTTTGGTTGATCCACCTAAAGGGGTAAAACCTATAGGGTGCAAGTGGGTTTTCAAGAAGAAGACCGACATGGATGGTAATGTACAGACCTATAAGGCACGATTGGTGGCAAAAGGTTTCAAGAAAATTCATGGTATTGACTATGATGAGACTTTTTCACCAGTGGCTATGGTCAAGTCCATCAGGATTTTGCTTGCTATAGCTGCTTACTATAATTATGAAATCTGACAGATGGATGTTAAAACCGCTTTCTTAAATGGGAGCCTTAAAGAAGATATGGATGTGTATATGACACAGCCTGAAGGTTTTGTTGATCCAAAGAATGATGTAAAGGTATGTAAGCTGCGTCGATCCATTTATGGATTGAAACAAGCCTCAAGGAGATGGAACATTCGTTTTGATGAAACTGTCAAAGAGTTTGGGTTTATTCAAAATGAAGATGAACCATGTGTTTACAAGAAGGTAAGTGGGAGCAATGTGGCATTCCTATAATTATATGTTGATGATATATTAATAATAGGGAATGACATTCCTTCTTTACAGGCTGGTAAGACTTGGTTGAGTAAGAATTTCTCAATGAAAGACTTAGGCGAAGCGACCTATATTTTAGGTATCAAGATCTATAGAGATAGATCAAGAAGAATGATCGGCCTAAATCAGAGTAGATACTAGTCTAATCCAGGTGAAGGTCACTGGACATCAGTCAAGAATATTCTTAAGTACTTGAAGAGGACTAAAGATTAATTCTTGGTATATGGAGGAGAAGATAAACTGGTTGTAAAAGGTTACACCGATGCTACTTTCTAGACAGACAAGGATTTCTCAATCTGGATTTATGTTTTGTCTAAAGGGAGATATTGTATGCTGGAATGGTTCACAGCAGAGACAGTTGTTGATTCTACAATAGAGCCTGAGTATATTGATGCTTATGAAGCAGCTAAGGAGATTGTTTGGGGATGTACTTAGGAGATATCACCTAATTAATGAGATTAATGATCAAGGAGAAATACATATATGTAAAGTGCATACTAATAAGAATAATGCAGACCCACTGACTAAGGCTTTGTCGCAGCAGAAGCACGAAGGTCATACTAGTTCCATGGGTATTAGATACATGAGAGATTGGCTCTAGTACAAGTGGGAGATTGTTAGTATTGGTATCCTAGAGACAATATTTTTAATGTTTTATTAAAAACAATTAAGGATTATGTTTTATGTGATTATTTAATTAATATTTATTATGTCTTTATTTACTGCGTCATAAATTGAAAGAATAATAAATGTCCTTGGAATATTAATACACAAAATATATCTTTAAGTATGTGACTTAAAAATGAGATTATATGAATATTATTTTATTCCTAAAATTCCCTAGTCAAGTATTATTATTTAAGGATAGTAATAATGCAATAAGACTAGTATGTTTGTTGACAGATGACCACATCTCATTGATCATAGGTATGGTGATACTAAAGTCAAGAACATAAGTGTATGTATCAATACATGACACTAGAAAGACCCGCCGTGAGATTCTACATGTTAATAAGTGTTATAAGAAATCTCACAGTGATAATGATGTAATGATCCTCTGACTTGAAATCATTATATTTCTATACGAGAATTAATATACTTTGATTACACTCAAAGTTACCTTTAACCGGGTAATGATAAAGGTGGACATTGGGTATGCTATGAATCGTATGGGGAATATGAATGATAGATATAGGATTTAACCCTCCAATTCTAGGAGTGATATTATTGGCCTCTTGATTGAGTGAGACTATGAAATGCATGGCCTGCTCAAATATTGATTTGTTTAAATAGTCTACTAATTGATCAAGGAAACCAAGATTAAACGTTGAAGAGGATGACACTATACATGCCTCGAGTTTTATCTATAATATAAGGTTAAAGGGATTATATTACATTGCACATTATTCACGAAAGGTTTAATTAAATCACCAATTATTATTGCTACTTGGGTAGCAATGATATATTGCTAGATGCCGCTCATTGTTTATAATTTTATTATTAGATAATAAAATTATTGCCAATGTAATAATAACCTAAAGGGTCACACACAAAGAACGTCAAAACGGAGGTTTATTTAAATTACGAATTTAAATATATTATTGTTTATTCGAATTTAATTATTAAATTAATTAAGTGGGACTTGATTAATTATATTAGAATTCGGATTTAATAAGTATTATTATTATTCGAATTTAATTATTGAATTAATTAAGTGGGACTTGATTAATTATATTAGAATTCAGATTTAATAATAATAATAACCCAAAGTCATAATGGGTTTTGGAAACCACATGGATTAGGGTTAGGCCCAAAATCTCTCTCTCCCCTATATATACATAATGATGTATAGTATTAGGGTTTAATCATCAGATTTCGTTTTAGAGAAAAACCCTAGCTGCTCAACATCAAGAGAGGCTAGAGAAAGAGAGAGAGATAGAGACAAACAATTCGGCTAGTACCGACTCCGTTGATCGTAGGACGATTGGGCGTTCGTGTGGACTTCTTTGGAGAGTAAATCTTTGCAACAAAGGGTTGCTGTGATTCATCTTTTCTGGACCTCCATTAAACAGCATACGGAAAGCTTTGTTAAGGTACAAACTTCTTCACCATAATCATCCAACATTATACATGGATCCTGCGATTGGGTTTCATTTTTTTATTATTTTTACGTTAATTCCGCTGCGTTTTCATGCCCGAAACCCTTCAATAGATACCCTCACACTGCACACACACTCTTCAAGTCAAAGGGTTTATAACCTGGAGACTACTGTCACTGAAATGAAGTCTGAATTTCACAGAAATGTTATGGAAATAAAATCTGTTCAATACAACATGTTGCAGGATTTCCAGATTTTCAAGACTGAAATGAAGAAGTTTGTTACAGATTTGTTTGAAAAGCATCAATCTCAAACTACTCAAATCCCTGTTTCGGATGATAACACAACTAAGTGGGAGATGATAGTGCGAGAGCAAGAAAAAGAATCTGGTGCTGTTATGGGGAGTAAAGATAAAGGAAAACGCAAGTTGGTAGAAGAAGAAATAGAAGCAAACATTTATACATCTCAGGGGGAGCAAGATATACCACTGGAGGTAAGGCTCACACTTGAAGAATGAGAAATATGGGAACCTTCTCATACAGCTCCTATAGCTCAAGAAGATGATTTGTTTGATGAATTTGTAAATGGTGCCTTTTATCAGTTCACTGAAACGGACTTTGTGGAAACGTTTGGTTTGCTAGATGCAAATCAATCCAGGATAAGGGCATGTGAAATTGCATGAATGTCTCAAGAGAAAGTCAGAAAAGAACACTACAACCACTATATTGTAAGGAGACAAAGGTCGTTGGTGTTATCAAGAGAAGGAAGTGCATGGGACAAGGCTAGGAGTCTTTTGCAGAAACCAGATTTATGAGTGATTCAAAATGAAGATCAAAAAGTTCTGGAAGCATTGCAAGAAGCTCACAAGAGTCATCCATCAATAAACCAGTTATTTCATGCATTGAGACAAACAATTAAATTGATATTCATCATGTCTAACATCAATGGATGGCGGATTCAGATTCAATTCAATAACTCGACTACTAAGACCATTTCTTCTAATTTTATCAAGTCGAGGTCTCTCACGGAATTATATGTCATGAAGATTAGGGTGGACAAGAGATCTCATGTGAATGAACTTCTTACTGATATGATTGAAGATCAAATGAGTAAAGCAGAAGTTGAAGTTCACACAACTCCTTATACAGTGATATTCTACAAAGACAAGTTAGTTCAGACACTGTGTTTGAGTGATGAAAGACTGAGTCTATATCCTCTGTGTTAGTGTAGGTGCCCTAGAGGCAATACAATGTTTCCTTTAATAAACCTTTATGTCATTTGATTATTCAATAAACGTATTTATTATGACTTTAATTACTGCGATATATTTGTTAGCATAATAAATGTCCTTAGAATCATGATACACGTTATATAGTTTAAGTACATGACTTGAACTTGAGATTATATAATACATCATATTCTTAAATGTCCCTAGTCGAGTATTATTATTATAGGACAATAATAATACATAAATAGACTAGTATGTTGTTTGACAGATAACCATATCTCATTGGTTATAAGTATGGGGATACTAAAGTCAATGCATAGGTACATGTAGGAGTACATGGTACTGGACAGACCCACAGTGAGATTCTTCATGTTTAATAAAGTCATAAGAAAGACTCACAGTGATAATGGTGTAATGATCCTCTGACTTGAGATCATTATATTTCTATACGAGGATTAATATACTCTGACTACATTAAAAGTTACCTTTGACCGGGTGATGATAAAAGTGGACATCGGGTATATCATGAGTCGTATGAGAAATATGAATGATAGATAAAGGATTTAACCCTCCTATAATTAGGAGAGATATTATTGGCCTCTTGATTGAGTGAGACTATAAAATGCATGGCCGTGCTCAAATAATGATTTGTTTTTCCATAGTCTACTCATGGATCAAGTAAACCCGGATTAAATGTTGAAGAGGATGACTAAACACATGCCTCGAGTTTAATCTATAATATATTTGGTTAAAGGGATTATATTACACGGAAACATTAATCATGAAAGGTTTTATCAAATCACGATTTAATTATTGTTTAATTGGATAGCAATGATGTATTACTAGATACCGCTCATTGTTTATAATTTTATTGGAGAATAAAATTATTGCTAATTAAATAATAGCCTATAGGGTCACACACATAGAGCACCTAGTGGAATAGTTAATTTAAATTATAGATTTAAATTAATTGATGATTATTTGAATTTTATTATATTAATTAAGTGAGACTTAATTAATTAAAATAATATAAATTCGAATTTGAATAATTGTGTTTCTGCCAATAATAATTAAGTGTGACTTAGTTATTAATTAAATAATAAAAGCATGTTTTATTATTTAATCCTATGCCTACATGGGTTAGGTTTTGCTGAAAAGGCCCATTAACCAATCATTATAAATAGATAATGATAGGTTAAATGAATGGTACGTTTTATATGATAAAACCCTAGAGGCAGAGCAAGGAGGCAGCAAAGGCAGTCATTCGAATTCATCAAAGGAGGCTAGTACATCCATCCCGTGATCAAGATCGTGAGACGTTCTTGAAGGTGCTCGTGTGGATACCATAGAGGTGCTTTCGAGAGGAAGACACAAAATCGTGATAGCAAGGATCTCCGTTGAGTTCGTGAAAGTCAGGACAAGAATAGGTATGATTCTGTTTACCATAATCCGTCAAGTCTTATACATGATCCTGCGTTAGGGTTCCGATTTTTTTTTTTTTGTTATTTTTACGTTTATCCGCTGCGTTTTATGCCTCGGAACCCAACAATGGCATCAGAGCTACGTGTATAAGGGACTGATTTGGTTACGTGTTAACTGTATTTGATGCAAATATGCCTGTCTTGGTGACTGCCATGAAACTGCCATGCTACTGCTTTGCTACTGCCATGCATGTTTGAGACTGCCATGCTACTGCCTTGTATATTCGAATTGTTATTCATATGATGAGTAAATAGATGATGATACTAGCATGTTAATGATTTGTCATGACTGATTTATATGCCTGTTTGCAATTTGTATGTTATGCATGAGGGTCGGTTTGTATATGATACAAACTGGTGGACAGATTATGTTGGACATCAGCTGTTAACTGGGATATGATAAGTATGTATATGATACTTGCTTCTGAAACTGTATAAGATGCAGTGGGGAAAAAGGCCAACAGATATGATCTGTAGTTCAGAAATTGATGATTTCTGAATAGGACTGGTCTTCGAAAATAAAAAAAAATTTCTGATTTCGAGCTGACCTGGCAGCTCGACCCCAGCCAGGGGCTGCCGCCCCCGGACCCCGCCCGGGGCTGCCGCCCCGGACCCCGCCCCGGGGCTGCCGCCCCCGGACCCCCGCCCAGGGGCTGCCGCCCCCGGACCCCTACATTATTTTGGTTGAGTACTTGAGCATGGTGCTGGTTATGGCCTTTGGACCCCTAGATTAATGGTTTTGGTTTTGGTTTTATAAATACGACTTGCATGTCGTTTTCTTCATTCTTGTAATTGTTTAACCTCGAATGTAACTCGAGTTTTCTTATGTAAGTACATTAGTATAGGTTGTATTCAATTATTCCATGTAATGTACTTGAAGATTGAAGGATGATCCAAGAAGAGGAGCAAGCACCCATGGATACAAGAAGAATGAAGACATGTAATTGTATTTATATTTTACCACCATAGATTGACTTTGATCCTTTCATTAGCTCGAAAGGATCACATAGGAAAAGGGCCATAACCAAGCACGTTTACATACTGCACTTTACATATTGATGTATGAATGTATGTGTAGAGTAGAAGATGCATGTTTTAATTAGATTAATGATGTATGCATGTATTAGATACGTCACCCATGCCATGCTTGCCATGCTAAACAAGATAAAATCTTTAACGATTTAAGATTTTAAAAATTAACAAACGAACGATCATGAGATTCTTGTGTTTATGAAATATGGATTTTAAAACACGGAATTAAATATGAATTTTTGATATCTAAAACTGGGATTTTCTGTCAAAAGCGGATATGCGTATTCGTAAGGCTGATGGGTTTTAAGTGTGACCACTGGTATCCTCCATCTACCTGGGAAATGAACAATTTAAGATGTCAATTTGAAATATTTGGTTCAAGGAAAAATTGAGGATCTCTTCATGATGTGATCATGATCGTCGTAAATTTTCTAAACCCCTTAACAAAATATTAAGTTTTAATCGGATGCTTTCCAATGAATGAACACTCATCGAATCCTAGATCGATTAGGGGAAAGACTGTCAGTGGCAGGGGACTCCTATCTATCGTGGTGAGATGCGACGAATATAAACGGTTATATTCGACCGTTGTATCATTGGGTCAAACTTAACTAAGTCGTCATAATAAGGTGAAAGTAAACGGTTATATTCAACCATTATGAACTTAGAAGCATAGAGTTTGGTTTAAAAATCTATTAGATAGATAAGATCAATCGTTGCTCACCAAACTATCCAAGAATTATATATGATATAATTGACAACTGTTGTCTACCTAAATAATCATTCTTAAGGACTTCCAGTGGTTGACTTCAGACATGACGAAATATGGATCTTGGCTCACTAGAAAGAATTATGGGATATACTTTCCAAATTAATAGTAAGGGCTATTGATTTGATAAAAATAGTGGGAGATATATTATGAATGTATCATAATCATTTGAACATAATAAATAACTCAGACAATCTAATGTTTATTTTGTGCTTTTATCATTGTAGATACCGAATAATGACAAACAACACAAACACACTATCCGTACGATCTGTCCTTGAGAAGGATAAGCTGACAGGAGGAAACAACTTCCTAGACTGGCAGAGGAATTTGAGGATTGTCCTCAGGCAGGAGCGCAAGCTTCATGTCATTGATATTCCTCCGGCAGGTCCCCTTCCTGAGGGCGCTACTGTTGAGGAACGAGCGGCCCACACAAAGGATGAGAATGATGCAACTGATGTTACATGTCTTATGTTGGCAACTATGAGTGCTGAGCTTCAAAGACAACATGTGCATATGGATGCATATACTATCAATGAGCACTTGCAAAGTATGTTTGCAAGTCAAACTCGTCAAGAAAGGTTCAACACGAGCAAGTCACTCTTTAACTGCAAACAAGGGGCAAGTGAACCAGTTGGCCCACATGTTCTGAAGATGATTGGTTACATTGAGTATCTTGATACTTTGGGTTTCCCGATTGTTCCGGAAACTGGTATTGACCTAATCTTAAATTCTTTGAACAACAAATTCACTCAGTTTGTTATGAACTACAATATGAATGAATTTGACAAAACACCTACTGAATTGTTGGCTATGTTGAGAACATATGAGACCAACATGAAGACGGCTGAACCCGCTCCCATACTGATGGTGGGCAACAAAGGTAAGGCCAAAGGGAAAGGCAAGTGGAAGGGTAAGAAGAAGACAGGTTCTGATTCTACACCCAAGCCAAAGTCAGGTCCTAAACAGGCTTTAAAGCCTAAAGGTGGGGTCGCTAAGGGTGAATGTCACTACTGTAAGAAAACTGGTCACTGGAAGAGAAACTGTTCAGTTTACTTGGAGGATCTGAAGAAGAAGAGGGCTGAGCAAGCTTCTAATTCAGGTATATATGTTATAGAAGTCAATCTGTCTATTTCTACATCTTGGGTATTGGATACCGGATGTGCTTCTCACATTTGTATAAATGTGCAGGAAATGCAGAGAAGTAGGACATTGGCTAAAGGAGAAATGGACCTACGAGTTGGCAACGGAGCAAGAGTTGCTGCTTTAGCTGTAGGAACCTATTATTTATCTTTGCCCTCTGGGCTAGTTTTAGAACTGGAGAATTGTTATTACGTGCCTGCAATTCGCAGAAACATTATTTCTGTTTCTTGTTTGGACAAGAAAGGTTTTTCGTTTACAATAAAGGACAACAGTTGCTCTTTTGCTTTGAATGATTTAACCTATGGTGTTGCGCGTTTGTTTAATGGTTTATATGTTCTTGACTTAGATAATCCTGTCTGTAATATAGAAAACAAACGACTTAAAGTTAATGACTCAAATCAAACATACCTCTGGCATTGTCGTCTAGGCCATATAAATGAGAAACGTATATCCAAATTACATAAGGATGGACATTTGGATAAGTTTGATTTTGAATCATACCAAGAATGCGAATCTTGTTTGCTTGGTAAAATGACTAAAGCCCCTTTCACTGGTAAGGGTCAAAGGGCCACTGAACGTTTGGAGCTAATACATAGTGATGTATGTGGCCCAATGCGTGTGATGGCTAGAGGAGGCTACTACTACTTCATAACATTTACTGATGATTTCAGTAGATATGGATATGTATATCTTATGAAGAATAAATCCGATTCTTTTGAAAAGTTCAAAGAATACAAGGCTGAAGTAGAGAAGCAAATTGGCGGAGGTGCAAGTATTAAAATCTTACGATCTGATCGTGGAGGAGAATACTTGAGCACTGAATTTAAAGATTATTTAAAGGAGTGTGGTATTGTATCACAACTCACTCCGCCAGGTACACCTCAATGGAATGGAGTTTCAGAGAGGAGAAATCGCACCTTGTTGGACATGGTGCGATCGATGATGAGTCATGCAGATCTTCCAATTAGTTTCTGGGGTTACGCTCTAGAAACAGCGGCTTTCACACTTAACCGTGTTCCTACTAAGAAGGTTCAAAAGACTCCATATGAGATATGGGAGGAGAAACGGTCAAGCATGAGCTTTATGAAAGTTTGGGGATGCAAGGCGTTTGTGAAACGTCAAGTATCTGACAAGCTTGGACCTAAATCTGAAGAGTGCAATTTTGTGGGATACCCTAAAGAAACAAAGGCGTATTATTTTTATAGTCCCTCTGAGCAGAAAGTGTTTATTGCTCGAGATGCTGTTTTCATGGAAAGAGATTTTATTTCCAAAAGAAACAGTGGGAGAACTATAGATCTCGATGAAGATCGAGAACCACAAAATAGCATTGAACCTGAAGTGGAACAAGAGCAGGATAATTATAATGCTCAACAAACACAGGTTGTTCGTAGAACTGGTAGAATTCGCCATGAGCCAGAGAGATATGGATTTCTCTTGACTCAATGTGGTGATTTGATGCTCATAGATGAAGATGAGCCTCTCACATACCAAGATGCTATGATCAGTCCAGACTCTAAGAGATGGCTAGAAGCCACGAAATCCGAGATGGATTCCATGTATGAAAACCAAGTATGGACTTTGGTTGATCCACCTGAAGGGGTAAAACCCATAGGGTGCAAGTGGGTTTTCAAGAAGAAAACTGACATGGATGGAAATGTTCAGACCTATAAAGCAAGGCTGGTTGCAAAAGGTTTCAAACAAATTCATGGTATTGACTATGATGAAACTTTCTCACCAGTGGCTATGGTCAAATCCATAAGGATTTTGCTTGCTATTGCAGCATTCCATGATTATGAAATCTGGCAAATGGATGTCAAAACAGCTTTCCTTAATGGAACCCTTGATGAGGATGTGTACATGACACAACCTGAAGGTTTTGTCGATCCAAGGAATGTTAGCAAGGTATGTAAATTACGTCGATCCATTTATGGATTGAAGCAAGCATCTAGGAGATGGAATATTCGTTTTGATGAAACAGTCAAAGAGTATGGATTTGTTCAAAACGAAGATGAACCTTGTGTTTACAAGAAGGTTAGTGGGAGCCATGTGGCATTCATAGTACTATATGTTGATGACATACTACTAATGGGGAATGACATACCTTTTCTCAAGGGTGTTAAGACTTGGTTAGGGAGCAACTTCTCTATGAAAGACTTAGGAGATGCATCCTACATTCTGGGAATGAGGATCTATAGGGATAGATCTAGAAGGATGATCGGTCTAAGTCAGAGTACATACATCGATAAGGTTTTGCATCGTTTTGGTATGCAAAATGCAAAAAGGGGATATGTCCCCGTATCTCAAGGGATAACGATCTCTAAAGATCAGTGTCCGAAATCATTGGATGACAAGGACCGCATGAGTAAGGTTCCATATGCCTCAGCAATTGGATCCATCATGTATGCAATGGTATGTACTCGCCCAGATGTTTCGTATGTTTTAAGCATGACGAGCAGATACCAATCTAATCCAGGTGAAGGTCACTGGACGGCTGTCAAGAATATTCTAAAGTACTTGAAAAGGACTAAAGATTCATTCTTGGTGTATGGAGGAGAGGAGAAACTGGTTGTAAAAGGTTACACCGATGCAAGTTTCCAAACAGACAGGGATGATACTGTATCACAGTCTGGTTTTGTGTTTTGTCTAAACGGAGGTGCTGTAAGTTGGAAGAGTTCAAAGCAAGAAACAGTAGCTGATTCTACAATGGAGGCTGAGTACATTGCAGCTTGTGAAGCGGCTAAGGAAGCTGTTTGGATTCGAAAATTCATTAATGATTTGGGAGTGGTTCCATCGATCGCAGATCCCATTGATCTATACTGCGATAATAATGGAGCCATTGCACAGGCTAAAGAACCTAGAGCTCACTCCCGAACCAAACACATACTCAGGAGATATCACCTCATTCGAGAGATTAATGAAAGGGGTGACATACACATATGTAAAGTGCACACAAATGATAACATTGCAGACCCACTGACCAAAGGCTTATCGCAGAAGAAGCACGACGGTCACACTAGTTCCATGGGTATTAGATACATGGGTGATTGGCTCTAGTGCAAGTGGGAGATTGTTAGTGTAGGTGCCCTAGAGGCAATACAATGTTTCCTTTAATAAACCTTTA
Organism: Oenanthe sinensis; assembly: GCA_028671895.1. Classification (NCBI taxonomy): domain Eukaryota; kingdom Viridiplantae; phylum Streptophyta; class Magnoliopsida; order Apiales; family Apiaceae; genus Oenanthe; species Oenanthe sinensis. The sequence goes on from CM053803.1 coordinate 33,283,599, forward strand.
TGTCATTTGATTATTCAATAAACGTATTTATTATGACTTTAATTACTGCGATATATTTGTTAGCATAATAAATGTCCTTAGAATCATGATACACGTTATATAGTTTAAGTACATGACTTGAACTTGAGATTATATAATACATCATATTCTTAAATGTCCCTAGTCGAGTATTATTATTATAGGACAATAATAATACATAAATAGACTAGTATGTTGTTTGACAGATAACCATATCTCATTGGTTATAAGTATGGGGATACTAAAGTCAATGCATAGGTACATGTAGGAGTACATGGTACTGGACAGACCCACAGTGAGATTCTTCATGTTTAATAAAGTCATAAGAAAGACTCACAGTGATAATGGTGTAATGATCCTCTGACTTGAGATCATTATATTTCTATACGAGGATTAATATACTCTGACTACATTAAAAGTTACCTTTGACCGGGTGATGATAAAAGTGGACATCGGGTATATCATGAGTCGTATGAGAAATATGAATGATAGATAAAGGATTTAACCCTCCTATAATTAGGAGAGATATTATTGGCCTCTTGATTGAGTGAGACTATAAAATGCATGGCCGTGCTCAAATAATGATTTGTTTTTCCATAGTCTACTCATGGATCAAGTAAACCCGGATTAAATGTTGAAGAGGATGACTAAACACATGCCTCGAGTTTAATCTATAATATATTTGGTTAAAGGGATTATATTACACGGAAACATTAATCATGAAAGGTTTTATCAAATCACGATTTAATTATTGTTTAATTGGATAGCAATGATGTATTACTAGATACCGCTCATTGTTTATAATTTTATTGGAGAATAAAATTATTGCTAATTAAATAATAGCCTATAGGGTCACACACATAGAGCACCTAGTGGAATAGTTAATTTAAATTATAGATTTAAATTAATTGATGATTATTTGAATTTTATTATATTAATTAAGTGAGACTTAATTAATTAAAATAATATAAATTCGAATTTGAATAATTGTGTTTCTGCCAATAATAATTAAGTGTGACTTAGTTATTAATTAAATAATAAAAGCATGTTTTATTATTTAATCCTATGCCTACATGGGTTAGGTTTTGCTGAAAAGGCCCATTAACCAATCATTATAAATAGATAATGATAGGTTAAATGAATGGTACGTTTTATATGATAAAACCCTAGAGGCAGAGCAAGGAGGCAGCAAAGGCAGTCATTCGAATTCATCAAAGGAGGCTAGTACATCCATCCCGTGATCAAGATCGTGAGACGTTCTTGAAGGTGCTCGTGTGGATACCATAGAGGTGCTTTCGAGAGGAAGACACAAAATCGTGATAGCAAGGATCTCCGTTGAGTTCGTGAAAGTCAGGACAAGAATAGGTATGATTCTGTTTACCATAATCCGTCAAGTCTTATACATGATCCTGCGTTAGGGTTCCGATTTTTTTTTTTTTGTTGTTATTTTTACGTTTATCCGCTGCGTTTTATGCCTCGGAACCCAACACTCTGAAGCGTCTGAAATATGTTGAAGGGCTTCTTAGGAGTGCAGGACTTAGAACAGAAGAAAAGTGGAAAGTGTAGGGTTTCGTGACACAAACGCAGCAGAATAAACGCGAAAAATAAATCAAAATAGCGAAACCCTCCGCAGGATCCATGCGAAAACAAAAGATTTAATTCGGAGATAAAGAATAAATACCTTTAGAAGCTTTAACAGTTCATTAATGGAAGATTAATGGAGGTCCAAAGCTTGTTTAATCACCACGTATCCCGCTCTCGCGATCTACGCTCTACGGTATCCACACGAACACTTTTCATGAAGGATTGATGTGTACTAGCACCCGAAAAACTTCTTCTCTCTCTATCTTCCTCCTCTCTCAGAGCGGCTAGGGTTTTGTAAAATCTCTTTTTCTTAAATTAGCCCATAAAGAGATTATATAGAGAGAGGAATAAGTTTTCTAATTATAATCCAATTATAATTAATACTAATCCAAAATTCTAAATTATTTAATTAAGTCTCACTTAATTAATTAATTATTAATTTTGGAATTAGTTTAAGTAATTCATTTATTCTATTTATATAATTAATTAAGTCATACTTAATTAATATCATAAATAAAATAAATTACTTATTTAATTTAAATTCATAATTTAAATTATTTCTCCTTCAAGCGTTCTTTGTGTGTGACCCTATAGGTTATTACGTTGGCAACAATTTTAATATCTAATTAAAATTATAAACAATGAGCGGCATCTAGTAATACATCATTGCTACCCAAGTAATAATAATAAATCGGTGATTCGATTAAGCCTTTCGTGAATAATGTTCCATGTAATATAATCCCTTTAATCATGATATTATAGATTAAACTCAAGGCATGTCTCGTGTCATCCTCTTCATAATTTAATCTTTATTTTCTTGATCGATGAGTAGACTATTAAAATCAAATCAACATTTGAGCACGGCCGTGCATTTCATAGTCTCACTCAAACAAGAGGCCAATAATATCACTCCTAAAATTAAGAGGATTAAATCCCATCTAGATCATTCATATTTCTCATACGATTCATAATATACCCAATGTCCACTTTTATCATCACCCGGTCAAAGTTAACTTTTAATGTAATCAAAGTATATTAATTCTCGTATAGAAATATAATGATTTCAGGTCTAAGGATCATTACACCATTATCACAGTGAGAATTACTTATGACACTTACTTAACATGTAGAATCTCACAGCGGGTCATTCCAGTGCCATGCATTGAGACATGCACTTATGTTCTTGACTTTAGTATCCCCATACCTATGACCAATGAGATGTGGTCATCTGTCAAGAAACATACTAGTCTTTGTTCATTATCATTGTCCTTAAATAATAATACTCGACTAGGGAATTTTAGGAATAAGATACTATTCATATAATCTCATTTTTAAGTCACATACTTAAAGATATAGAATACGTATCAAAATTCCAAGGACATTTACTATGCTTTCAATTTATTACGCAGTAAACAAAACATAATAAATAAATAATAATCAATAAAACATAATCCTTAATAATAAATATTTTCCTTAAAATATAAAAAGTATTGTCTCTAGAGCACAATTACTAACAATCTCCCACTTGCACTAGAGCCAATTACCCAAGTATCCAATACTCATGGAACTAGTGTGACTTTCGTGCTTCTGCTGCGACAAAGCCTTAGTCAGTATGTCTGCAATATTATTATTAGTATACACTTTACATATATGTATATCTCCTTGATCATTAATCTCATTAATTAGGTGATATCTCCTAAGTACATGCCCAAACAGCCTCCTTGGCTGCTTCGCAAGCATCAATATACTCAGGCTCTATTGTAAAATCAACAATTGTCTTTGCTGTGAACCATTCCAGCATACAACATCTCAATAAAACACAAAGCCAGACAGAAACATTAAATTATCGTTATCTGTCTAGAAACCAGTATCACTGAAACCTCTTACAACTAGCTTCACATCTCCTCCATATAACAAGATTGAATCTTTAGTCCTCTTTAAGTACTTAAGAATATTCTTGACTGTCGTCCAGTGACCTTCACCTAGATTAGATCAGTATCTACTCATCATGGTTAAAGCATACGAGACATCAGGACAAGTACATATCATTGCATACATTATAAAACCAATTGCTGACGCATATGGAATTTTACTCATGCAGTCCCTATCATCCAATGATTTAGGACAAATTTTATTTTGAGATCACTATCCCATGAGACATTGGGACATATCCATTTTTGTCTCTTTGCATTTGAAATCGATGCAAAACTTTGTCAATGTATGTACTCTAAATTAGGCCGATCAATCACCTTGATCTATCTCTATAGATCTCGATCCCTAATATATATGTCACATCGCCTAAGTCTTTCATTGAGAAATTATTTCTCAACCAAGTCTTCACAGTCTGTAGAGAAGGAATGTCATTCCCTATTAGTAATATATCATCAACATATAATACTAGGAATGCCACATGGCTCCCACTAAACTTCTTGTAAACACAAGTTTCATCTTCATTCTGAATAAAGTCAAACTCTTTTGACTGTTTCATGAAAACAAATGTTCCATCTCCTCGAGGCCTGCTTTAATCCATAAATGGATCGACGCAACTTACATACATTTCCAGCATCCTTTAGATCAACAAAACCCTTAGGGTGTGTCATGTACACATCCATATATTCTTCAAGGCTCTCATTTAAGAAAGCGGTTTTGACATCCATTTGCCAGATTTCATAGTAATAGTAAGCAGCTATAGCAAGCAAAATCCTGATGGACATGACCATAACAACTGGTGAAAAGGTCTCATCATAGTCAATACCATGAATTTTCTTGAAACCTTTTGCCACCAATCGTGCCTTATAGGTCTGTACATTAGCATCCATGTCGGTCTTCTTCTTGAAAACCCACTTGCACCCTATAGGTTTTTGTAGGGTTTCGTGACACAAACGCAGCGGAATAAACGCAAAAAATAAATCAAAATAGCGAAACCCTCCGCAGGATCCATGCGAAAACAAAAGATTTAATTCGGAGATAAAGAATAAATACTTTTAGAAGCTTTAACAGTTCATTAATGGAAGATTAATGGAGGTCCAAAGCTTGTTTAATCACCACGTATCCCGCTCTCGCGATCTACGCTCTACGGTATCCACACGAACACTTTTCATGAAGGATTGATGTGTACTAGCACCCGAAAACTTCTTCTCTCTCTATCTTCCTCCTCTCTCAGAGTGGCTAGGGTTTTTTTTTTTTAAATCTCTTTTTTTATTAAATCAGCCCATAAAGAGATTATATAGAGAGAGAAATAAGTTTTCTAATTATAATCCAATTATAATTAATACTAATCCAAAATTCTAAATTATTTAATTAAGTCTCACTTAATTAATTAATTATTAATTTTGGAATTAGTTTAAGTAATTCATTTATTCTATTTATATAATTAATTAAGTCATACTTAATTAATATCATAAATAAAATAAATTACTTATTTAATTTAAATTCATAATTTAAATTATTTCTCCTTCAAGCGTTCTTTGTGTGTGACCCTGTAGGTTATTATTACGTTGGCAACAATTTTAATATCTAATTAAAATTGTAAACAATGAGCGGCATCTAGTAATACATCATTGCTACCCAAGTAATAATAATAAATCAATGATTCGATTAAGCCTTTCGTGAATAATGTTCCATGTAATATAATCCCTTTAATCTTGATATTATAGATTAAACTCAAGGCATGTCTCGTGTCATCCTCTTCATAATTTAATCGTTATTTTCTTGATCGATGAGTAGACTATTAAAATCAAATCAACATTTGAGCACGGCCGTGCATTTCATAGTCTCACTCAAACAAGAGGCCAATAATATCACTCCTAAAATTAGGAGGATTAAATCCCATCTAGATCATTCATATTTCTCATACGATTCATAATATACTCAATGTCCACTTTTATCATCACCCGGTCAAAGGTAACTTTTAATGTAATCAAAGTATATTAATTCTCGTATAGAAATATAATGATTTCAGGTCTAAGGATCATTACACCATTATCACAGTGAGAATTACTTATGACACTTACTTAACATGTAGAATCTCATGGCGGGTCATTCCAGTGCAATGCATTGATACATGCACTTATGTTCTTGACTTTAGTATCCCCATACCTATGACCAATGAGATATGGTCATCTGTCAAGAAACATACTAGTCTTTGTACATTATTATTGTCCTTAAATAATAATACTCGACTAGGGAATTTTAGGAATAAGATACTATTCATATAATCTCATTTTTAAGTCACATACTTAAAGATATATAATACGTATCAAAATTCCAAGGACATTTATTATGCTTTCAATTTATTACGCAGTAAATAAAACATAATAAATAAATAATAATCAATAAAACATAATCCTTAATAATAAATATTTTCCTTAAAATATAAAAAGTATTGTCTCTAGAGCACAATTACTAACAATCTCCCACTTGCACTAGAGCCAATTACCCAAGTATCCAATACTCATGGAACTAGTGTGACTTTCGTGCTTCTGCTGCGACAAAGCCTTAGTCAGTGTGTCTGCAATATTATTATTAGTATACACTTTACATATATGTATATCTCCTTGATCATTAATCTCATTAATTAGGTGATATCTCCTAAGTACATGCCCAAACAGCCTCCTCCTTGGCTGCTTCACAAGCATCAATATACTCAGGTTCTATTGTAAAATCAACAATTGTCTTTGCTGTGAACCATTCCAGCAATAAAACACAAAGCTAGACAGAAATATTAAATTATCGTTATCTGTCTAGAAACCAGTATCACTGAAACCTCTTACAACTAGCTTCACATCTCCTCCATATAACAAGAATGAATCTTTAGTCCTCTTTAAGTACTTAAGAATATTCTTGACTGTCGTCCAGTGACCTTCACCTGGATTAGATCGGTATCTACTCATCATGGTTAAAGCATACGAGACATCAGGACAAGTACATATCATTGCATACATTATAAAACCAATTGCTGACGCATATGGAATTTTACTCATGCAGTCCCTATCATCCAATGATTTAGGACAAATTTTATTTTAAGATCACTATCCCATGAGACATTGGGACATATCCATTTTAGTCTCTTTGCATTTGAAATCGATGCAAAACTTTGTCAATGTATGTACTCTAAATTAGGCCGATCAATCACCTTGATCTATCTCTATAGATCTCGATCCCTAATATATATGTCACATCGCCTAAGTCTTTCATTGAGAAATTATTTCTCAACCAAGTCTTCACAGTCTGTAGAGAAGGAATGTCATTCCCTATTAGTAATATATCATCAACATATAATACTAGGAATGCCACATAGCTCCCACAAAACTTCTTGTAAACACAAGTTTCATCTTCATTCTGAATAAAGTCAAACTCTTTTTGACTGTTTCATGAAAACAAATGTTCCATCTCCTCGAGGCCTGCTTTAATCCATAAATGGATCGACGCAACTTACATACATTTCCAGCATCCTTTAGATCAACAAAACCCTTAGGGTGTGTCATGTACACATCCATATCTTCTTCAAGGCTCTCATTTAAGAAAGCGGTTTTGACATCCATTTGCCAGATTTCATAGTCATAGTAAGCAGCTATAGCAAGCAAAATCATGATGGACATGACCATAACAACTAGTGAAAAGGTCTCATCATAGTCAATACCATGAATTTTCTTGAAACCTTTTGCCACCAATCGTGCCTTATAGGTCTGTACATTAGCATCCATGTCGGTCTTCTTCTTGAAAACCCACTTGCACCCTATAGGTTTTACCCCTTCAGGTGGATCAACCAAAGTCCATACTTGATTAGTATACATGGATTCCATCTCAGATATAATGGCATCCAGTCATCTCTTAGAATCTGGAGTGTTTATAGTATCTAGGTAGGTGAGAGGCTCATCTTCATCCACAAGCATCACATCACCATCTTGAGTCAAGAGAAATCCATATTATCTCTCGGGCTCATGACGAATCCTACTAAACCTACGAACACCTGTGTTTCTTGAGCAGTATTATTTTTCTTGTACATTCTACTCAGGTTCCTCCACTGGTTCAACGTTATCATGTGGGTCTCAAACTTCATTGAGATCTATTATCCTCCCACTGTCTCTCAGCAGTTCGAGCAATAAACACTTTGTTCTCGGAAGGATTATAGAAAGAATAACCCCTTGTTTCAGTTGGGTATTCCACAAAATTACATTTGTCTGATTTTGGTCCTAGCTTGTCAGAGATTAGACGTTTCACAAACGCTTCACATCCCCAAAATTTTATAAATGACATGCTGTGACGTTGCTCAGTCCATATCTCATAAGGAGTCTTTTGAACCAATTTAGTAGGAACACAGTTAAGTGTATGTGGAGCCGTTTCCAGGGTGCAACCCCAGAAACTAATTGGAAGATTCATTGACTCAACATTGATCGCACCATGTCCAACAAGGTGTGATCTCTCCTATCAAAAAAACTTTTCTTTGATATTTTCTACTTCATCTTTATAGTCTTTGAACTTTTCAAATGATTCGGATTAGTTCTTCAAAAGATACATATATCCGTATCTACTAAAATAATTAGTAAATTTTATGAAGTTAATAAAATCTAACTTTTGTCATCGTACACATATGACCACATACATCACTATGTATAAGTCATACCCATTCAATGATCCCTTCACCATGTCCGGTAAAAGGAGCTTTAGTCATTTTACCAAATAAACCAAGATTCGCATCCTTTTGTATGATTCATAATCAAACTTATCCATGAATGCATCCTTATGTATTCTGGAAATGCGTTTCTCATTAATATGGCTTCAGCGACAGTGCCAAAGGTAATATTTGATTTGAGTCACTTTAGAACATATAAATTGTTAATTAGATGTGCAACATTATAAGGCTCATCATCAAAATAGAATAAACAACTATGGTTATAAAATGAAAAAGCCTTTCTTGTCCAAACAAGAAACTGAAATAATGTCTCTGCCAATTGCAAGCACGCTATAACAATTATTAAGTTCTAAATTTTCCTTATAGGCCAAAAATTAAGTAACGAGTTCCTCGAACCAGAGCAACTATCTTTACTCCAATTCCAACCCGATACCTTAAGCTTGACCCTTATTGATCATCATCTTCCGATCTTCCAATTAAGCATGACAGTTTAATTTCCAGTCTCCCAACTTTCCACAGAAGTGACAATCGTCTTCTTTATCAACACCTCATTCAGACTTTAGAGTCTGCTTTAGGGATTGGACTTTGGTTTGACAACGGAACTAGATCAAATCTTCTCCTTGCCTTTCCATTTTCCTTTCCCTTTTGCATTCCCTATGTTTACCATCAATATAGTAGTAGTTCATGCATTTATCATATTACTTTCAGCAGTTCTCAACATGCTTAGCAACTCAATGGGTGTTTTACCAATCTTATTCACTTTATTGTTCATAACAAAATAAGAATAATATTTGTCCATCGATTGTAAGATCAAATCTAACTGTCTCCAGACCAATCTGGAAACCCAAAATATCAATGGTATTCATTATACCCTATAATCTTTAGAACATGTGGTATAACCGGGTCTCACTCTCCCTACTTGTAAATGTATAGTGCCCTTTCAAATATATCTTGTGCTCAATCGTTTCATAAGCATCTATATGCTTGTATTGCTTCTTAAGCTCAGCACATATATTTGCGAGCATGAGACATGAAACATCAGTCGCAACATCAATTTGCTTCCAATAAGCACTATGATTTACACATGTTACATTCTCAACTTTAAGAGCAGGGGAAGAGATTTGACTAATATCGTGGTGCCCGAGGACGATCCTCAAGCTCCTATGTCAGTCAAGGAAATATATTCTCGTCAACTTGTCCTTCTCAAGAACTGATCGCATAGAGAAGTTGTTTGTGTTTATCATTTGATATCTACAATATTAAAGTGCATAAAATAAACTAGTTTGCAAATTTAATATTAATTATGTTTAAGTGATTATGGTATATCATCATATACCTCCCACTATTTTTATCAAACTAATAGCCCTTACTATTAATTTGGAAAGTATATCCCATAATTCTTTCTAGTGAGCCAAGATCCATATTTCGTCATGTCCTAAGTCAACCACTGGAAGTCCTTAGAAAATGATTATTTAGGTAGACAACAGTTGTCAATTATATCATATATAATTCTTCGATAGTTTGGTGAACAACGATTGATCTTATCTATCTAATAGACTTTTAACCAAACTCTATGCTTCTAAGTTCATAATAATTGAATATAACCGTTTATTTTCACTTATTATGATGACTCAGTTAAGTTAGACCCAATGATACAACGGCCGAATATAACCGTTTATATTCGTCGCATCTCACCACGATAGATAGGAGTCCCCTGCCACTGACAGTCATTCCCCTTATCGATCTAGGATTCGATGAGTGTTCATTCTTTGGAAAGCATCCGAGTAGAACTTAATATTTTGTTAAGGGGTTTTAGAAAACCTATAACGATCATGATCACATCATAAAGAGATCCTCAATTTTTCCTTGAACCAAATATTTCAAATCGACATCTTAAATTGTTCATTTCCCAGGTAGATGGAGGATACCAATGGTCACACTTAAAACCCATCAGCCTTACGAATACGCATATCCGCTTTTGTCAGAAAATCCCAATTATAGATATCAAAAATCCATATTTATTTCCGTGTTTTAAAAATCCATATTTCATAAACACAAGAATATCATGATCGTTTGTTAATTTTAAAATCTTGAATCGTTACAGATTTTATCTTGTTTAAGCAAACATGGCATGGGTGTCGTATCAAATACATACATGATTAATCAATATTAAGCATGCATCTCAATTATATCTACGCATACATACCAATACATGCAATCATATACATATATGTAATGTGCGTAAATTAAACGTGTTTGGTTATGGCCCCATCCTATATGATATTTCCAAGCTAATGGAAATATCAAGGTCAGTCTATGGTGGTTTTAAAAATACTATCTATTACATGTCTTCTTTCTTCATTGCTCCATCATCCCCTTTTGGATCGCCTCCTTGCTTGCAAGTCTTCATCGATAATTACATTGAATAATAAAAATAAAACTATTCTAATGAAATTACAAGAAGAACTCGAGTTACATTCGAGATAATTAAATTACAATGAATAAACGACATGCAAGTCGTATTTAGAAACCAAAACCATAAATCAAAACCACTATCCTATGGGTCTTTAGGCCATAACCATCCACCATGCTATCATATAACACATATAATATATCTCATATTATATAATCATATCATATAATCATATATAACAAATTTCAAAATTTCAGAAAATTAAAAACAGATTTCTGAAGACAATAAATCGCTATTTCGAGGCCCTTAACGACATCAAACACCTTACAGACTCGTTGGTGATAGCTTTGCTATCAGTTTTGTTCATTGGCCCGATTCTAGTCAGAAAACACATATCGTTTACGAAAATCGGATACAGCAGTCAGATTTCTCCAAATCTGACGTTGTTTCAGAAATCGTATCATATACAATTTTCATAACAAGAACACGCATATATCATATATACATATACAGAGATACATACAATCATCATATGATTATACATTACATGAATATCATATATTTATAATATATACATACATATACTCAAAATTTCAGAAAATCAAATAATTTTCAGAAAATCATAAATCACCGTTTTGGAGGCTGTAACGACATCTAATGGCTTACAGACGCAGAGCTGACTTTGTCAGTATTGCTCAGTGATCCGATTCCAGTCAGAAAACACATATCGTTTGCGAAAATCGGACAACGGACACAGATTTCAGAAAATCAACGGCAACCGTTTCAGAATTCGTATCGAATACGATTCCCATAATAAGAACAAACATGTATCATATACATACATCAACACACATAATCATCACATGATTATACATCATATGAATATCATATATTCATAATATATAAAAACATATACATATTATATCAATATAAAATCATGATAGATCACATACATGCTTATATATCAAAAACTGTTAAGCACATAACCGAATTAAAACGTTTCGCAAGTAGCTCTGATACCATTGTAGGGTTTCGTGACACAAACGCAGCAGAATATACGCGAAAAATAAATCAAAATAGCGAAACCCTCCGCAGGATCCATGCGAAAACAAAAGATTTAATTCGGAGATAAAGAATAAATACCTTTAGAAGCTTTAACAGTTCATTAATGGAAGATTAATGGAGGTCCAAAGCTTGTTTAATCACCACGTATCCCACTCTCGCGATCTACGCTCTACGGTATCCACACGAACACTTTTCATGAAGGATTGATGTGTACTAGCACCCGAAAAACTTCTTCTCTCTCTATCTTCCTCCTCTCTCAGAGCGGCTAGGGTTTTGTAAAATCTCTTTTTCTTAAATTAGCCCATAAAGAGATTATATAGAGAGAGGAATAAGTTTTCTAATTATAATCCAATTATAATTAATACTAATCCAAAATTCTAAATTATTTAATTAAGTCTCACTTAATTAATTAATTATTAATTTTGGAATTAGTTTAAGTAATTCATTTATTCTATTTATATAATTAATTAAGTCATACTTAATTAATATCATAAATAAAATAAATTACTTATTTAATTTAAATTCATAATTTAAATTATTTCTCCTTCAAGCGTTCTTTGTGTGTGACCCTGTAGATTATTATTACGTTGGCAACAATTTTAATATCTAATTAAAATTGTAAACAATGAGCGGCATCTAGTAATACATCATTGCTACCCAAGTAATAATAATAAATCGGTGATTCGATTAAGCCTTTCGTGAATAATGTTCCATGTAATATAATCCCTTTAATCTTGATATTATAGATTAAACTCAAGGCATGTCTCGTGTCATCCTCTTCATAATTTAATCTTTATTTTCTTGATCGATGAGTAGACTATTAAAATCAAATCAACATTTGAGCACGGCCGTGCATTTCATAGTCTCACTCAAACAAGAGGCCAATAATATCACTCCTAAAATTAAGAGGATTAAATCCCATCTAGATCATTCATATTTCTCATACGATTCATAATATACCCAATGTCCACTTTTATCATCACCCGGTCAAAGGTAACTTTTAATGTAATCAAAGTATATTAATTCTCGTATAGAAATATAATGATTTCAGGTCTAAGGATCATTACACCATTATCACAGTGAGAATTACTTATGACACTTACTTAACATGTAGAATCTCACAGCGGGTCATTCCAGTGCCATGCATTGAGACATGCACTTATGTTCTTGACTTTAGTATCCCCATACCTATGACCAATGAGATGTGGTCATCTGTCAAGAAACATACTAGTTTTTGTTCATTATTATTGTCCTTAAATAATAATACTCGACTAGGGAATTTTAGGAATAAGATACTATTCATATAATCTCATTTTTAAGTCACATACTTAAAGATATAGAATACGTATCAAAATTCCAAGGACATTTACTATGCTTTCAATTTATTACGCAGTAAACAAAACATAATAAATAAATAATAATCAATAAAACATAATCCTTAATAATAAATATTTTCCTTAAAATATAAAAAGTATTGTCTCTAGAGCACAATTACTAACAGAAAGCTGCAGAGCGCATCTATGCTTATAGACTTAATGTCTTATCAAATCAATCTGTAGATATATCCAAGGTCAGAAGAATAGATCCTTCAAATGGATCTCAACCAAAATTGCCAATGTATACAAAAGAAGAAGGAGATTGGGACTTTGAAAAAGTCAAGGCAATGAGTGAATTCAGATTTAACCATCCAGGGAAAGTGTTCGAGTATACAAAGAAGCCAGATTTTCCAATTGTCTTTCCAGATTTTGATGTAATCAGGGAGACAGAGACAATGGTGTTAAAGGATCCTCCAGCAATCAGGTACAAAAACCCCAAAGGAAAAACTGAAATAGTTGATATCCACAAGATGTCTTACATGACTTCTAAGGAACTGGGTTTTATACTTGATCAAATCAAGACTTCGACGAACCATAAAGGCAAATCAGCATTGGCATAAATCTCTAAGCTTTACATGGAAAAGTTGGGAGCAGAATCATGTTACAACACTGATCGGGTTAAAGCAGTTCCAAAAAGGTTGAGTGTTAAAGGAAAGACGAAAATTCTTGAATTTACATTCGAACATGTTAAGCAGATCAGGAGAGTAGCTGTCTTGCAAACACTTCAGGAAGCTTTGTCAGATCCCAAGCCAAGAAATATGCTAGAAGAAGAAGCGCTGGATCTAGTGAATGACCAGCTTGCAAGTCTTGTACAGTGAGAATGAAAATGACTTAATGGATATCAGTTCAGGTTAGAGGAACATTCATTCTACATTGTAATTGTTTTTGAAATCTGGAAATGTATTATGTGATCCAGAATGTATTTAATATTAGATTACCGTCTTCTATTTACTTTTTCTTGTAAGTTAGTTGAATTATCCTCTTAAGGGATTTGCTTGTCGAACTTTAACAATCAAATAGGGAGAGATTGTAAAGCAAAATGTAAAGTAACATGTAACCGAGGTAACTAACTCAACACAACAAGTTGGTAACTTATATTAAAATGAAGCACAGAATCGACTGCGAATCATTTATAAGTTGAATACAAAAGACCAAAATATTATAGGAAGCTTTGAAGACATTGAAGATCACTGAAAGAAGTTCATTAACTTGTTCAAGCCTCAGTGAAGAATAAAGTTGAAGTGTTTCAAAGGTTCTGAAGATGAAGAGGTTTTACTACAGAGAAAACAGAAGATTCCAGTGAAGTTTAGAAGCACTTCTAATCTTTATGGAACAGGTCAATTGCATAGCAAAGAAGATGTGAAGATCAAGATCTTGTTAGTCGTTTGTGAACCAGACCAGTTGCATCAATTGACAGCACAAAAGAGTTTGAGAATTGCATCACTGATTCAGAAGAATTGGCCAGATACTGAGATGAGTAACAAGTGAAGTGGTATATGATGAAGCTCAGAATAAATCAAGTTCGAATAATCAAGGAAATATTTATTAGACTTGGTTGTAGTGGAAGAAAATATATTAAGGGCTTATCAGGTTCGAATTTGGCTAAGTAAAGAAGACTACAGAAGTTGTATCCAGAAGTCAACTTGGTCAAGCTATTTCGTCTCATTCACCAATGGTTAACAAGTATTTTTGTCTTATTCACCTATGGTTATTAACCATCGGGTGAGATAAACAAATGGAAAAGAATTGGTGAAATGAAAGGGCTTATTTTGTCTTATATGCCGATAGTTATTAACTATCAGGAAAGACTTCAAACCCACCAACCCACTTGCCGATGGTTACTAATGTTTAAAGTAATTGATTTTATTTCAGGAATTGTTTTAAGTCTCCGATACTTATTCTACAGACTCATCGAGGGTTAAACAATTACTCAGTAAATTGTTCCCGATACTTAAGGATAAAAAGAAATGGAGAAGTAACTAGTTACTTGGTCCTAAATGAGCCACGTATCCTTAGTTGATAAAGTCTACACAAAAAGGAAACAAAGCATCGTCTTTGGTATTCATTCATTCAGTTTACAGATAGAGAAATACAGAGAGCATTGAAGAGAGAAACACAGAGAGCATTCAAGAGAAGTAAACACAGAAGCCATTAAGTTTGTACCCAGCTGTTGTTACTTTGATTATTCTTATTAAAGCTTGTAACTGTAACCGTAACTGTACTAGTGGATCACTGTAACTAATCTAAGGATTAGATTTGTGGAGCACCTCAGGGTTTATATAAATCAAAAGATATATTCCCCGAACTGTTGTGTTATTACTTATCACCTGTTTGATTATATAACTGTTCGAACTGCATAAAGTCCATAAAGAACCATTCCGCGAATTAAATTAAAATTGGACAATATCGTATTCAACCTCCCTTCTACGATATTTGGGACTAACACATGGTCATCCCAGTAGTAAGAATTGGAAAGGTAAAATCTGAACTTATACTATCAGAGAATGTAAATTCTGAAGAAAAGTCAGAGTTTATACCTTAAGTTGTAGTTGAAGTGGAAGTAATTTCCATAGGCTATGCAGAGAGTGGTTTCACCATGATAGCATCAGAGATTGCCAGTGGAACTTCTTCAGAATTTATCTACTCAACATCAGCAACAACAAGATCTTCTATAAATGAGTGAGTGCCTCCATCCAAACTTTGATTGGATGGTTCTTGTGTGACAGGGGCCCTAACAACTTCTTCAACCCTTTCAGCTGAAGGTTCTTGTGGGTTGTACCCATGATCACTGCTGGCTTCATTTTCTTCTTGGATGGTCACTTCAACCCTTTGACTTGAAGGTTCTTGTGGATCATTGCCAAAAGTGATTTGCTTCTTCTTTTTCCTGGTAAATAGCTTTGAACTAGGAGAAACTGGAGTTGATTTTGACTTCTTTTCTGCCATCTCTTTTCTAACTTCTTCATCTAGCTCCTTCACCCTTTCATAAGAAATCTCCTTAATTATCTATTTTAGAGAGTTAGCAGGGGAATCAGATATAAGAACTGGAGAATCTTCACTTGCAACATTTTCATCAATAGTTGTATCATCACCAACTAACTCAGCCTTGGTCACTACTTCATTAGAATTTATGATTTCATCAAAGAATATTTTTGCATTAGAGTTTAACATATTGTAAGAGTTTATTGCTTCATCGGAGTTTATGGCTAGAGGTTGATCAGAGTTTACTTGATCAGAGATTATTACTTCAGTGTTTGCATCCTTGACCAATCTTCTTCTCTTCTTTTTAATTTCAGGCATTGGATTAACATTGAATGGCTTCATGAATGGTGCTGGAGGAATCTCAGAAGCCTTTTTGACAATTTTGTTTACCGAAAAAACCAGACCATCGGCACTATCATCAGAATCAGTGTTTTCATCTATCAACTTTCTTTTCTTTAGAGATGACTCATTTAGTGATTTTACCTTTTTCTGCTTGGCCCTTGTTGTGAGGTTTTTGTTACAACTACAGTCTTTTGGGATACTGCAGAGGTTGGCAACAGTGTTTGGGTATCAGTGTTTAGATTTTGACTTGGGTTAGAATTAAAGGGTGCTAAACTCTGATTCATAGTCACTGACAGAAAATCCCTCTCATACACAGTAGGCATTCTCTGATGCAAGAGAAGCCTGACCCATGTGGGATAAAAAAGTTTAGAAAGTTTACCTTCAGCCTCTTTCTTGGCATCTTTTCGAGTAAGATCAGCAAAAATTCTCTTGTTCATACAAAAACTAACTAAACTATGATCATGCTCAAAACTTACATCAGGAAATAAATAACTAAAAATTAGCTGTAAAAATCTAGCAAAATATACAGTGAGTGCATCATCACTAATCTTTGTAGGTAATTGCTTAATAATTAAGCAGGGAAAATTAAACTGCAAGTTTTGGGTCAGAGAATACCCAATTTGTTGTGCCAGTTGAGGAATTACATCAAAGTTGGTATATTTGGCTGTGAATGTTCTTGTAATGCAATTGAAGAAGAAACTCCATTCTCTTCTTAAATGGGGACTTGTCAAACTCCCTAGCTTAGATAGACTACCTTCATAGCCTATTTCTTTGAAGAACTCTTTGATCTGTTCATCACTAACAAGATCATCATAGACATCAACTTCTGGAAGATGAAGAGCTTGTCGAACCACAGCAGGAGTAATCGAGTGTTTGCCATTACACTAGAATGTTATTATTGGCTCATCATCATCACCAGTATTGTTAAACTTTACAGAAGACCAGATTTTTATTAGAGACTGAGCAGAAACATTATTGGGTTTCTGAAGAGCGTACCCAATATAGCTGTTTTGTAGAAAATCTTGAATTACATGAAAGTCCTGTGGTGCTTCAAATTTGGTCATCAAGGAGATGTAGTTAGTAATAGCGAAGTTGAAGTTTTGGTAAGAGAGTCCTTTGGATGCCATTGAAGAACAGAGATTTACAGATAATAAAAATTAGGGTTTGATAAAACGAGAGAGAAAGATAGGAATAATAGATGCAGGTCGATAATTCAAAGTGAAAATAAGAATTAATCTATTTCCTCTCATTTGCATTGTTATTCCCTAGAACAATGTCAATATTTGTAGAAGGGGGGGTTGAATACAATATTAAAACTTTTTACTCGTTCTAATATTTGTTCTTGATGTTTGAGAATTAGAGAGAATATGTTCAAATAAATTTCGACTGAAAAATAAACTGAACAAACAGATTTAAAATTACTGATGGATTGGTTTTTCCATCAGTGTATACTTTTGCTCAATGTTTCTAGGTTAAAAGAAACCTAGCTGCACTTTTACAAGATTAGAAAACAAATCAACTGTTCTTACAAATATGCTATCAAACTAGAACAGTTGATTAAGAAATATTGTCTAACTTTTCTGTTTTCTAATAATGCTGCTACACTTGTTTATATACCACAAGTGTGCTTTTACAATTCATATTCTAGGATTGTTTCTACCTACCTTCCTTTTACCTTTTTCTATTTTAGAATAAAGGTTTGAAAGACAGCTTCTGATTGAGTCTTCACAGCCATCATAGACTGTCTTCCATAGGTGTTCTTTTGCATTTTTGGATCTCTAACAGATTGCCTTTTTGTCACAGTCAATTGATAATTTGTTGTTAAGCATATCAATTGACTCTTCCTTAATTCCTCAACTGATAATGTTCTTCGATCAATCTTGATATCCATCGATTGATAAGTAAGTTGCCTTATCGATTGATAAATAATATCAATCCATATATCAATCGATGGGTCTTCACATCAGTTGATGGTCTTCAACTCTTGACTTGGTTTCTTCGATTGATCTCTCATCCATCGATGCTTCAATATCAATTGATCATCCTTCAGTACTTGTGTAATTTCCTGTATTCACATAATTACAATTTGATAGTTTAATTCACACATCAATTGATGATCTATATCAATCGACTCTAACATCAATTGATGAATAAAATATCAATTGATTTACACCTTATCGATTGAAATAGACTAAGTACACCTATGCTACTATCCAAATTATCAGTTGATTCAGATAAACACTTCAACTGATAAATGGTTTCCTGATCAATTGATATTTATAACTTTCATATCAATTGATCAGTTACATCAAATAAAATTTCTATGATTCTAAGATTAATGTTATCATCAAATTACATGTAGATTCCTAACAATCTCCCCCTATTTGTGTCTGTGATATGAACATGCATAAATCTAATTGATGATAACAAAACCCTTAACTATAATCATTTAAATAGAATCAAGAAATTTTCATAGCACTTTTAGGAAATACCAGTTGATGATTATTCTTTGCAGACTGTTCCAGTGTCTTCAATTCTTCATGATCTTTAATCTTCAATTACTTCTTCTTCTTTTCAGCATTTTCTTTTAATTGCCTCATAAAGGTGCTCCTCAATATTGCTTCATCTGCATCAGTTTCCCCAAGTTGCCTCATAAGATAGTGGATTTCCTCATCTGTGATTTTATCTAGATATTTGCAGATATCAAAGAATTTTGTATTGCCTTCCACATCTGTAAAAATCATGGCATACTTTGGTTCCAACACCACCTTCTTGACTTGAGATTTCCATAGCTTCAAAGGAGAATCAGGTTTAGCTTCAGCTTTTGTTCTCGTCAGCTTTGAGATTTGTTGTTGGATTTCCTGAGAAATAGTCGCATTGAGTTTGTACCTTTTGTTTAGAAGAGGTAGAATTGTCTTCAACATATTGAAGCCCTGCTTCATAATCACCTTCATTGAGTAAGTGAGTTTAGAACCATTTTCATACTCCAACCTCATGGATTCCTCTTGATTTGAAGTTGCAGGATGGGTTCTAACTCCAATTAATCCTTTATCACTTACAACTGGAGTTCCTTTTAATTGGTATCCTTCAAATGTCACTTCCTCCTTGGTTTCTCCTTGAGTGACTCGAGGATTCTCCTGAACCACCATCTTCTGAGATGAATCTGCCCTTTTCTGGGCCATTGTTATTTTTCTCCTTTTTCTCAATGGTTGCTCTGCCTGTAGCTCTTCCAAATACCATTGCATTTCCATCTGTCTAGCAATCTCTTCATTCTCCTTTTCTCTCCTTGAGGCATCTGAGATTCCTGTAGTGATGGCTCCTTGAAGTAGCTTTTGGCCTACTAGTTCAGTTTTCTTCTTCTTCTCTTCTTCAATCACTATTGCTTTCCCTTTCTTCTTTTCTTTAAGTGCTTCAATATCCAATTGAAGAAAAGCTTCTGTATTTGAGTTGCTTTCCTGAGTGGCCCCCTTTGCACTTTCATTTATTGCTTTGATTTGAACAATAAATTCATCTAAATTTCCTGACTCTACAGCCTTTGCAACCAACTCAGTGTTCTTTTTTAGGGTTTTAAGTCTCTGACTTTCCCTCTTAATCATTAGTTGAGTTTCCTTTTCTCTAAAATTTCTTCTAGCTTCCAAATCATCTTCAAATTTCTTAGCATCTCTCTTTTTGTGTTCCATATCATCTTTGGAATATTTTGAAGATTGACCCTTATAGCTTCCACTGCCACTTGCACCACTTTTTGAGGTCCTGCTGTGACCACCCAAATTAACTCTAGGATTATCACTCCTAGCTCCTCCAACACCACCATCACCACCATCACTATCTTTATCATTATTCTTCTTTGTATTCTCCCCCTTTTTGTTTTCATCACAATTAGGAGGTGGTGGCATTCTGTCAAGAAACTTCTGAAGAATTTCAACATGTAGAGTCTGTCATCTAATTATAGCTTCCATCTTAGTTTCTATGGACTCTACTCTCCTTTCCAAGGCTGAAAAATTCTTTGACTCCTTAAACAATTTATCCTTAATTTGCACCAGAGTGTTCATTGGCAGTTTCTCATCCAATCTTCTTTCCAATACATCCTTGTTTGTTGAGACTGAATCTTTGATGCTGTCCAATTCCCTTCTTATGCCAGTGACTGTCATTTTCTGCAATTTTAACTGATCCTTCATGCAGGTGGCAATTCTCCTGTGAGTTAAGTCCTCAATGTTCACCTCCATCATTGCCCTTCTGTATTGTGATAGGATCTCTGTTTCTGCATCTTCAAGAGAACCATCAATGGTACTCATCCATGGCTCCTCATCTGAATCACTTTCTAGATCACCAGGAGTCATATGACAGACATCTGTGACATTGACCAAACTTTCCTTCAAGTTTCTAGTTCTCTGTTCAGTATGATCAATGCCTAAGAGTTGTTCAGCATCCCTGTTGCTTGATGTGGCTAGTCCCTGGTACCTTGGATCAGGATGGACAAAGTTGCTTGGATCCAAGTCACATGCATCAACTTCCATATCTTCAACAGCTACTTCCTCCAATAATTCAGCTTCTTTCTCTACACCACTTCCTCCTTCTTCATTTGCATTAGGGACTCCCCCTAACTCCTTTACTCCCTCCTCTTTAGACATCAATTCAATTTCCAACTCCTGAGCATATTCAAGAATTTTTCTGTCACTCTCACTCATCTCTCTATTTTTCATCAGGATCTCATCCTGGAACCTCACATCTTCCTCTCTCATTCTCTGTGCACCTTCTAAGGTGGGGCCCTCAAGTGTTTCACTCTCATTCCTGGAAGAAATAGGAATGACCTCACTCACTCCCTCTCCTTTTGCCAGGCTGCAATCCTGCCTCTCACTCAACTCACTCAATCCTATAAGTGTTTGTGCAACATCAATTGATTGGGTATCAATTGATGTTAAGAAAATATCAGTTGATGAGGTGTTTAGGATATCCATCGATTGATGCATACCCATCGATTGATCTTGAGTATCGATCGATGGCTTATCAGTCGATGGCTGAATATCAATTGATGTTGAAACATCAATTGATGGAGTAGAAACATTTGATGTATTTATTTGTGAAGTTACATTTGAGATGATTTGAGAAATGGAATCCTGAACTTCCTGGGAAGAAGTTTCAGAATGGAGTGTTGGCTTCTCCTTGAGTAACAAAGAAGGAGAATCTGAAAATGCTTGATTGTCTATCAAAACATTTTCTGAAGAAATTTGATGTGGAGGAGAGAAAGGAATGGAAATAGATAGAGAATGGGAATGCAACTCCACATTTATTGGAGATGCATCAAACTGAATTTGAGAAGGCTCCACCACAGTTTCCTGTGATTTTGCAGTGTGTGAATCCCCTTGTGCAAAGGTTACTTTCTTCTTTCTCCTTTCATAGGATTTGGGGGTTTTGGCTTGAGTGTCCCTATCTTTATTCTGTGCCCCTAGCTGTGGGCTCTTTTCAATGTTGACATCTTTTTGGGAAGATGCCAACAGAGATGTGGTATTATCCTTGTTGACATCCACAGTCTTTTGGGAGACTGTGGAGTGGGTATGTTTAGGTTGCACACCCTCTCTCTCCTTATCCTTCTGGGTTCTTTGACTTTCCCCAATTCCCTCACCAGAACCTTCTCCATCTAATCTATCACCACCTGGAGTTTTTCTTTTCTTTGGTTTTACAAAAACAGATTTTTGAGAACCTGTTGAGGTTGGTTTCTTAGATTTGATTGAGGAAATAGGTAGTGTGGCTTGGGTAGGAGGGTTGGGGTTACTGCTAGCCCCCTCCATTGCCACAGAAGGCAAAGAAACTTGAGTTTCAGAAGAAGTAAGGGAATAAATAAATACCTGAACAAAAGGTGGATAGATCAATTCCACATTGCTGTGAAGATTGATCCTGACCAAGTCTTTGAAGACCCTTTTGTTTTGGACACAGCAGTCCAAAGTCTCCATCTCTCTGGTTATTTCAATATCCTTCACAAAATGGTTAATAAACAACATAATAAATCTAGCATAATATATATGATTTGATCTATTAGCCTTATTACCCAATTTTGCTGCAATTTCATTTAGTATGATGGAAGATAGATTGAAAAATTTATCAAACAAAATACTATATGCTACTTCCTGCATACTAGTTGTTATTGCATCAAAATTGCTAATTTTACCACTAAAGCATTTAATTATGACATCAAAGAAATAAGACCATTCTCTCCTAAGATGTTTTCTAACCACATGACCTAGTCCTATTTCTGGTTCAGCATAATTAACAGATTTTAGCATTAACCTAATTTCTTTATCTGTTGGGCTTTTATCAGTATTATTAGCAGGTAACTCTAAGCATTCATTAATAAAAACATTAGTAACAGTATACTTATCTCCTTTACAAGTGAATGTAATTGCAGAGTTGTCACTTGTGATTTCAGCACTTGCCTAAAATTCTTCCACCAAGTTGCAGACGATCTTTGGAGCATCTTTGAGTGCCTTCCTTACCTTGCAACTTTCCAGAAATTTCATCAGAGGATGGAACTCCTGGGGTGCCTCTTCCACTATTGTACATGCTACGAAATTTGTTTGTTCATAGATGTAACCACTCTGTGAAACTTTCTTTGATTTAGAGGCCATTGCTTTGACTTTTGACTAGAAATCACTTTCTTGACAAGGATTAAGTATTTGAGAGAGAATGAAAATTCAGAGATTAGTGACTAAGGTCGCAGATTGAGAGAGAGAAAGAGAGAGACAGAGATAAATTAGTAAACAGAATGCAGGTAAGAGTAAAGAAAAAATTTAATCTCACTATTTATATTTACTAATTTCTCAATCGATTTCTTACTCAAAATAGAACTTAATTGACCGTTGAAAAAAAATGAATAAGTGAATTACTTATTTTGGCAATCGACTGTTATATATACAGGACTGTATGTATTTATCAATTGATAAGACAAGTAATCAACGGCTAGATTTGTACAGGTTGATTGATGACATGGACCCTAAAACTTCCATGCCATCGATTGATAACTAATTTATCCATCGACCGTTAGTACTATCCATCGATAGATAAATACAACATCGATTGATGTAGTTATCAGTCAACAGATCAATATATCCATTGATATGTAAAATGCTTATCAATTGATTAATGAAAAATCAACAGATTAGCATTATCAACGGCTACCTACTAGAACTAAAACTACTAACTAACTTATCAGACATTTCAAATGTTAATTAAATTTAAGCATACCTAAATCACAGACCAATCTATTAAAGGTAGATTCATCTAATGGTTTGGTAAAAATGTCTGCAAGTTGTCTTTCACTAGGGACAAAATGTAATTCAACAGTACCATTCATTACATGTTCCCTAATGAAGTGATACCTTATGTTAATGTGATTGGTTCTGGAATGTTGCACATGATTTTCTGTTATAGCAATGGCACTTGTATTATCACAGAAAATAGGAATCTTGTTCAAGTTGAACCCATAGTCAAGTAGTTGATTCCTCATCCATAATATTTGAGCACAGCAACTTCCAGCTGCAATGTATTCAGCCTCTGCAGTAGATGTAGACACTGAATTCTGCTTCTTGCTAAACCATGAAACAAGCTTATTTCCTAGAAAATGACAGGAGCCTGTTGTACTTTTTCTGTCAATTCTGCAACCTGCATAGTCTGCATCTGAATAACCAATTGGATCAAATCCAGAATCTCTAGGATACCAAATTCCAAGATTTGGAGATCTTTTGAGATATCTGAATATTCTTTTTATTGCAATCAAATGAGATTCTCTAGGATCAGCCTGAAACCTAGCACAAAGACATGTAGCAAACATTAAGTCTGGTCTATTTGCAGTTAAGTAAAGTAATGAGCCAACCATGCCTCTATAACTTGAAATGTACACTTTAGCTTCCTTAGTGTTCAATTCAAGTTTAGTTGCAGTGGCCATAGGAGTTTTTGCAGAAAAACATTCACTTAAATCAAATCTCTTTAATAAATCAGAAATATATTTGGTTTGATTTATGAAAATGCCATTTTTGATTTGTTTGACTTGCAAACCTAGAAAATAGGTAAGTTCTCTCATCAAGCTCATTTCATATTTACTCTGCATCAACTTAGCAAACTTTTGACAAAGTTTTTCATTAGTTGAGCCAAAAATAATGTCATCTACATAGATTTGAACAAGAATCATAGAGCCATTTATATTTCTGTGAAAGAGAGTTTTATCAACAGTACCTCTTGTGAAGTGATTCTCAATAAAGAATTTAGACAAAGTGTCATACCAGACTCTAGGTGCTTGCTTCAATCCATAAAGTGCCTTGAGAAGATAGTATACAAATCCAGGATGAACAGGATCAATAAAACCAGGAGGTTGTTCTACATAAACTTCTTCTTCTAGTTCTCCATTGAGAAAAGCACTTTTCGCATCCATATGATACACCTTGAAGTTAGCATGAGCAACATATGCTAGAAAAATTCTGATTGCTTCCAATCTTGCAACTGGTGCAAAAGTTTCATCAAAATCTATGCCTTCTTCTTGTGAATAGCCTTTTGCCACTAGTCTTGCTTTATTCCTTGTGACTGTACCAGATTCATCCATTTTGTTTCTGAACACCCATTTTGTTCCAATGATAGACTTGTTCTTTGGCTTGGGCACCAGCTTCCATACCTTATTTCTTTCAAACTGATTCAACTCTTCTTGCATAGCTATTGTCCAATCAGGATCATCCAAGGCTTCTTCAATCCTTTTTGGTTCTTCTTGAGATAAGAAGCCACTATACAAGCATTCATTTTGAGTTGCTCTTCTAGTTTTGACACCATCATTTGCATCTCCAATAATTAATTCAAAGGGATGGCTTTTTGTCCATTTCCTTTGAGATGGTAAATTTTTCCTTGAAGATGATGCTTCATGATCATTGGAAGTGTTATGATCATTGTGATGTGATTGACTATTTGAGAATCCTCCCCCTGAGATGGACACTCTACTTGAAGATTGTTGAACAGAGTTGTTATCCATCGAATGATTATCAATTGATGTATTATCAGTCTTGGGTTCAAATTTTCCTAGATTTTCACCTTGATTTCTCAGTACAAAGCATTTGCATCCAAAGACATGAAGAAAATTTACTGTTGGCTTCTTGTCCTTCTTCATCAACTGATATGGAGTTTTACCTTGAATTTGATTGACCATGGAGATATTCTGAATGTATCAAGCAGTATTAATTACTTCTACCCAGAAATATGTAGGAAGTTTTGCTTCTTCTAACATAGTTCTAGCAGCTTCAATCAAGGTCCTATTTTTCCTTTCAACTACTCCATTTTGCCGTGGAGTTCTTAGTGCAGAGAAATGATGAGTGATACCTTTTTCTTCACAGAATTCTTTCATTGTTGTATTCTTGAATTCAGTACCATTGTCACTTCTAAATTTCTTGACCTTCCATTCAGTTCCATTTTCAACATTCTTCACATGATTGATAATTAATTTACTTGCCTCATCCTTAGAATGCAAGAAGTATACCCAATAGTATCTTGTGAAATCATCCATAATGACTAATGCATATTTCTTTTTGGCAATTGACATGATGTTGACTGGACCAAATAAGTCCATGTGCAATAATTCCAGAGGTTTATCAATTGATGATTCAGACTTAGACTTGAATGATGCTTTTCTTTGTTTTCCCTTTTAATAGGCATCACATAGTCCATCCTTGGTGAATTCCATCTATGGAATGCCTCTAACCATATTCTTTCTAACCAATTGATTCATGGCCTTGAAATTCAAATGGGCTAGCTTCTTGTGCCAAATCCAACTTTCATCTGCATTGGCTTTGCTAAGTAGACATGTCATAGAATTTGCCTTTACAGAGTGAAAATCAGCCACATAGACATTTCCTTTTCTTTCTTCAGTCAAGAGAATATCACCAGTTTCTTTGTTGGCTATAATGCATGATCCAGTTGAAAACCATACACTATTTCCATTTTCACACAGTTGACTAATACTGAGCAGGTTGTGCTTCAATCCATCAACTAGTGCTACATGTTCAATGATAACATTTTCTTTTGCGATTGAGCCATATTCCAGAGTAAAACCTTTGATGTTATCACCAAAAGTAACTCCTGGGCTAGCCTTTTCCATAAACTTTGTGAGCAGGGACAAACCTTCAGTCATGTGCCTAGAACATCCACTATCTAGATACTAGAGACTCTTCTTCCTGTTTCCCTGCACACAATAAAAACAATCAAGTTGTTTTTGGTACCCAAGCTGCCTTGGGTCCTCTCTTATTAGTTGCAGCCTTAGCCTTGGTTGTTAACTTTGGCTCTTTTTATTTTGGTGGGTTTAACTCCACTTTAACTTTGGGAGTTGGCTTTTGAGGCTTAGACACCTTGGAACTCATGGCAAAATTTCAATGCACTTCATTATCTATATTAGGCATGTTCCATGGCATACTAGGCATGTTCATATTTGCATATGCAAAGAAGGGATTATACATGTATGGAACTTGAGCATAAGGCATATGAACATTAGGTGTAACCAAATTAGAAGACATGGCATTCATGAGCATAGGATTGGTAAGCATGGCATTTGAAGTCATGGCATGTGCATTTAAATCATTTGAAGACATATTCTTCTTTTCATTCTTGCATTGCATAGACAAATGATTTACACTACCACACTTAGCACATACCTTTCTAGGTGCATACATATCAGGAGTGTAGTTGTTGTGCTTATTTATGCCTACTTTACCATTCCTATTCTTTTGTTTTCTCAGACTTAGGTTGAGTAATTTCCACAGGTGCTATCTTTTTTAATTTTTCTTTTAATTGATTCTTGGATAAGCTACCTATGTTGATTTTCTCAGCCTCAGCCTCAACTTGATTTTTGGTTTCCTTAACAAACTTGATAGGAGTGCTAAATTTGTTCTTTTTATTAGCCATCGATGATTTACTTGTTGATGGATGCTTATCGATTGATTCAGCATCAATCGATTGATAATCCTTATCGATCGATGAATGATTAGCAGTCGATTGATCTTTATCCCTTGAAGCATCATCCAATGGCTTGCCGGTTGAACTAGGGGATTCTCCTAGAGTATCTAAACCCTGAACATCAATGATTGTTTGGCAATTTTAGCAGACCTATTCCATCTGTTAATGGTTTCTATTTCTTCAGCTAATTGTTCTTTCAACAATTCTTCTCTTCTCAAACTGTTTACTAGTTCATCTCTAGCATCTTTACTTTCCTGCTTAAATCTATCTAAACAAACAAGTTCATTTTCAAGAAAAATATTCCTCTCAGTTAAGACATCAATGGTGTTCTTTAACTTGAGGTTTTCTTTGTTTAGAGATTTTAGAGTGACATGCAAATTGTACAATTCATTGGACATTTCATTAATAGTACTATTGCATTTATCATCAGTAAGTTCAGAAAAGTTGGTAGCTAGTACCTGATTAGATGCTGAACTAGCTTCTTCATTTTCATGGTTGGCCATTAGAGCTAGATTGATATATTCTTCAGAATCACTATCCTCAGCAGCCCAGTCCTTCTCCTCGGTAACAAAAGCCTTTTCTTTCTGTTTCAAAAAGTCAAAGTATTTCCTTTTATAATCAATACCCTCATATGACTTTGCCTTTTCTTGTTTTGGCTTCCTGCACTCATTTGAGAAATGACCAGCCAATCCACAGTTAAAACATCTGAATTTAGATCTGTCAACCAATTTTTTATTTTTATTGTTGCTTCTAAACTGGGATCCAGGCCTTTGAGCATTTGGATTCTTCTTGAATTTTAGCTTTGAAAACTTCCTTGACAAAAATGCAAGGTGCTCATCAATCTCATCCAAATCATTCTGAGAGCATGTTTCATTTTCTTCACATTTGCTCTTTCCTTTTCTCTTGAATGATTCTTCAACAGCATCACCAGCAATCATGACAGACTCTTCTACACAGCCAGTTTCTTTCTTCTCTTTCTTGTCTTCATTCCCTTTGACCATCAAAGCCACAGTTTTCTCCTTTCTTTGATTCTTCTCAATCTCTTCATCTTGTTGAATTTCCAGTTCATATGTCTTGAGAATACCATAAAGTTTCTCTAGAGTATAATCCTTGAAGTCCTGAGATTGTCTAATGGAAACAGTCATTAGTTTCCATTCTTTTGGAAGAGATCTAAGAAATTTTAGATTTGTATCCTCAGTTGCATAAACCCTTCCATATAGCTTCAGTCCATTTAACAACTTCTGAAATCTGCTATAAGTGTCATTGATAGATTCTCCATTCTTGAAATGAAATGATTCATATTTTTTAATCAAGAGTTGCATCTTATTTTTCCTTACTTGCTCAGTTCCTTCACACAGAGTTTGAAGAGTGTCCCATACTTCTTTTGATGAAGTACAATTTATCACATTATCAAACATATCTTTACCTAGACCATTAAACATAATGTTCATGGTCTTTTTGTCTTTAAGTACTTCTTTTTCATTCTCTTCTGTGAACTCAGAGATGAGTTTTGGAACATGTCTATCAACTGTAGGAGTTCCATCAGGGTTTACACCTGTAACTAGCTTCATGGGAATATGAGGACCTTTTTCTATGCAGTGAACATAGGAAGGTTCAAGAGAAAGAAGATGCAGATGCATTTTAACCTTCCATGGAAAATATTCATCTTTCTCTAAAACTGGAATCTTCACATCTGAATCTTTCTGGCCCATATTGACTGTTCTTGATCTTTAAACTTTCTGTATGTTGAAAGCCTGCTCTGATACCAATTATTATTCCCTAGAACAATGTCAATATTTGTAGAAGGGGGGGTTGAATACACATATTAAAACTTTTTGCTTGTTCTAATATTTGTTCTTGATGTTTGAGAATTAGAAAGAATATGTTCAAACAAATTTTGACTGAAAAATAAACTGAACAAACAGATTTAAAATTACTGATAGATTGGTTTTTCCATCAGTGTATACTTTTGCTCAATGTTTCTAGGTTAAAAGAAACCTAGCTGCACTTTTACAAGATTAGAAAACAAATCAACTGTTCTTACAAATATGCTATCAAACTAGAACAGTTGATTAAGAAATATTGTCTAACTTGTCTGTTTTCTAATAATGCTGCTACACTTGTTTATATACCACAAGTGTGCTTTTACAATTCCTATTCTAGGACTGTTTATACCTACCTTCCTTTTACCTTTTTCTATTTTAGAATAAAGGTTTGAAAGACAGCTTCTGATTGAGTCTTCACAGCCATCATAGACTGTCTTCCATAGGTGTTCTTTTGCCTTTTTGGATCTCTGACAGATTGGCTTTTTGTCACAATCAATTGATAATTTGCTGTTAAGTATATCAATTGACTCTTCCTTAATTCATCAACTGATAATGTTCTTCGATCGATCTTGATATCCATCGATTGATAAGTAAGTTGCCTTATCAACTGATAAATGATATCAATCGATATATCAATCGATGGGTCTTCACATCAGTTGATGGTCTTCAACTCTTGACTTGGTTTCTTCGATTGATCTCTCATCCATCGATGCTTCAATATCAATTGATCATCCTTCACTTGTGTAATTTCATGTCTTCACATAATTACAATTTGACAGTTTAATTCACACATCAATTGATGATCTATATTAATCGACTCTAACACCAATTGATGAATAAAATATCAATTGATTTACACCTTATCGATTGAAATAGACTAAGTACACCTATGCTACTGTCCAAATTATCAGTTAATTCAGATAAACACTTCAACTGATAAATGGTTTCCTGATCAATTGATATTTATAACTTTCATATCAATTGATCAGTTACATCAAATAAAATTTCTATGATTCTAAGATTAATGTTATCATCAAATTACATGTATATTCCTAACATGCATATACTTTGTAGTGGGACACGTGGCAATCTTTTAGTGGTAGAGTAATGAGTAGCGCAGTTTTTAAAATACAGCATGTATGTGTGTATCTCAGTCTAAAAATGAATCATTTTTCGTGAGATACACGCGCCCTTATGATTAGTCCAATCAGAGAATAACAATTATGAAGTCACAAAATGAAATATGATGTCATAAATAATATCTTAGAGTTTAACGTGTAGACTATGATAAGAGTTTATATAAATCAGAGTTTAATATTCACTGTTAGAGTTTACCACATACTATGACAGAGTTTACCATAAACACTGATAGCTTGGGATCAGAGATTAGATGTTCCATTGATCAGAGTTTACTGTATGTTCTATCAGAGTTTATCATATACTCTGACAGAGTTTATCATAAACTCTAATTTTCTACTACTTGCTTTCTGGAGTTGAGCCACTTGTCACCATTCCTAATTCAGAAACCAATCTTGAAAATGTTGCTTCACATAGAGGCTTGGTGAATATGTCTCTTAACTGTTGATCTGTGGGAACAAAATGCATTTCAATTGTTCATTCCATGACATGTTGCCTTATGAAGTGATATCTGATACTGATGTGCTTTGTCAGAGAATGTTGAACTAGATTTCATGACATTGCAATAGCACTTTGATTATCACAATAAATAGGAATTTTTGAAAAGGTCAAACCATATTCTAACAGTTGATTTCTCATCCATAAGATTTGTGCACAACATCTTTCTGCAGCTATATATTCAACCTCTGTTGATGTTGAGATAGATTTCTGTTTCTTACTAAACCATGAGACAATTCTTCCACCTAGAAACTGACAACTGCCAGTTGTGCTTTTCCTATCAATTTTACATCCTGCAAAGTCAACTTCTGAATAGCCTATTAATTTAAAGTTAGACTCTCTAGGATACCATAAACCAAGATTGATGGTGCCCTTGAGATATCTAAAAATTATCTTAACAACAATCAAATGAGATTCCCTTGGATTTGCCTAAAATTTAGCACATAGACAAGTTGCAAACATGATGCCTGGTCTACTAGCAGTTAAATAGAGAAGAGATCCAATCATTCCTCTGTATACTATAATATCTACAGGCTTTCTAGTGTCTTGATCATGCTTGGTTGCAGTAGCCATTGGAGTTATAGCTGATGCAGAGTCTTGCATTTGAAACTTTGTGAGTAGATTCATTGTGTATTTGGGCTGATTTATGAAAATACCTTCATCAGTCTGTTTCACTTGCAACCCTAGAAAATAACTCATTTCTCCCATCACGCTCATTTGATACCTGGACTGCATTAGCTTTGAAAATCTTTTACAGAGTTTCTCATTAGTGGAACCAAATATAATATCATCAACATAAATTTGAACCAATAATAAATCTTTCCCTTGAGTTCTATAAAACAAGGTTTTATTAATTGTACCTCTTGTAAAACCACTTTCAAGTAGAAATTGAGCCAGAGTTTCATACTAGGCTTTTGGTGCTTGCTTGAGTCCATATTAGGCTTTATCCAACCTGTAGACATGATTTGGATATTTTGGATTGACAAAGCCATGTGGTTGTTCAACATATACCTCTTCTTCAAGTTTTCCATTTAAAAATGAACTTTTGACATCCATCTGGTAGACCTTTAATTTCTTGTGTGCAACATAAGCAAGAAAGATTCTGATTGCTTCAAGTCTAGTTACAGGTGCAAAGGTTTCATCATAATCAAAACCTTCCTATTGAGAGTAACATTTGGCAACTTGTCTTGTTTTATTTCTTGTAATGATCCCATCAGAGTCTGTCTTGTTTCTAAGAACCTACTTTGTGCCAACAGTTGATCTATCTTTGGCCTAGGAACAAGGGTCCATACTTCATTTCTTTCAAACTCATTTAATTCTTCCTACATTGCAGTAACCCAATCTGCATCCTTGAAAGTATCTTCAACCTTCTTTGGTTCTGTTTGAAAAAGAAAACTATGAAATAGACATTCATTCTGAGTAGCTTTCCTTGTCTGTACTCCACTTTCTAGATCACCAATAATCAACTCACGTGTGTGATCTTTGGTCCATTTTCTTGGATGTGGAAAATATCTTGAACTAGATGTTCCCCCATGATTTGTGCCTTCATAGAATGATTCCTCTATAAATACTGATCCTCCTCTTGAAGTTGTGCTTCCATCAGTGTTTCATGACTCAGAGTTTATGTATTTAGAGTTTGAATGATTGGAGTTTGAGTGATTAGTGTTTCTAGTTTCAGAGTTTGATTGATCAGAGTTTAGGGTTTTAGAGTTTGTATTTGTCAGAGTTTGGTCAGACTCTGATATTTCAATAATTGAGGTTGGTTCTCCAATTTCAGTAACTGATTGATGTTGTTCCCCCTCAATATGTGCATAGTCTTCAATTTCTATTTCAATCATTTTTGAATCAGAGTTTAAGGAATCAGAGTTTAATTCATCAGAGTATGTCTCAACAATGTTTATCTCATTAGAGTTTGTGTTCTGCAATTCATTTTCAAAACTCAGAGTTTCCTGAGCATTTTTATCATGTAACCCATCTATTTTTTCTTCATCAAAAGAGCCATTAATAGATTTCATGACTGCGCTGGTCCTTAGATTAAACACTTTGAATACCCTTGAAGAAGTTTTAGAAGTTGTTGCATAACCAACAAAAATTCCTTCATCTACTTTGAGTTCAAACTTTTTCAGTTGTTCAGGACATGTTTTGAGAATAAAATACTTGTTTCCAAAGATGTGAAAGTATTTTACATTTGAATTTCTCCCCTTCATTGTTTCATATGGAGATATTCCATGTTTGTTTATCAAAGTGCAATTCTGAGTAATGCATGCAATATTTACATCTTCTGCCCAAAAATAAGTAGGTAACTTTGCTCCTTCTAGCATTGTTCTGGCAGCTTCAATAATAGTTATGTTCTTTCTTTCTAATACAACATTTTGTTGAGGTGTACCAGGTGCTGAGAATTGTTGAATGATTCCTTTTGTTGAACAGAATTCCTCCATTGTAGAATTCTTAAACTCTGTTCCATAGTCACTCATTAAATTCTTTACCTTGTGTGGTGATCCATTTTCAATCATTGCAATATGATCAAAAATTATCTCAGCTATTTCATCCTTTTTATGTAAAAAGTACACCCAGGTAAATCTTGTGTAATCATCTACTATCACTAGAGTATATTTCTTCTTTCCAATGAACATAATGTTGACATGACCAAAAAAATCAAGATGCAATAATTGAAAAGGTTGATCAATAGAATTTTCAGTTTTGCTCTTGGAAGAAGTCTTCTTTTGTTTGGCCTTTTGACATGAATCATAGAGTCCATCAGGATGAAATTGAACTTTTGGAAGACCTCTTACTAGATCCTTTTTCACCAATTCATTTATGTTTCCAAAGTTCAAGTGACACAGCTTTTTGTGCCAATTTCAGCTTTTCAAAGATGATGCCTTTCCAAGTAGACAAGTTAAGGGACCATCAGAATTTACCTCCAAGCTAGCTTCAAATAAGTTATTATGTCTGTAACCAATAAGAACTACTTTTCCATCCTTCTTGCTTTTCACTTTATAATGAGTTCCATGAAATTCTACAGAATAACCTCTGTCTGTCATTTGAATCACACTTAACAGATTATGAAAGTCATATTACTAGTCCTATTTGTAATAAGTAGATGACAACTCAACTCAGATAAGAAAGCGAAGTAAATAATAAATATTGAATATAGAGGAAGATCAAAAGAAGCCATGACAAGAGAAGACACAAAGACCACTACAGAAGAAATGAGAATCAACATTGTAGTTAGTCATCCGTGAACCAGACCAGTGCACAGGGTGTCAACAATGTCAGTGAAGATTCGTCATCAAAAAGTTCAAGTGGTTAAAAAGGTTATTGTTGAAGAACAGAAGAGTCTTATCTACATCAACAATAGTCAAGCCTTTAATTTAATTCTCTATTAATTAATTAAATTAATTAGTTAATTTAATTAGTAAATTAATTCACTCAGAATTAATTTATTTCTTAAATTAATTAAATGATTAATTAATTTAGAATTATTTTAGAATGACAGAAGACAGAAGCTGGAAGCTCAAAGGGATACAGGTCTGTTTGGAATACAGTGTACAAGAGTCAGAATCCAAGATTGAATATTTGACTGAGTACATGCAGTGGTGAAAAGAAGTATTGTCTAGTTTAAAGAGTCAGATTATTTCAGTAACAGAGGTACTTCTAATTGCAACTGTAGAAACAGCCAAACATGCCTGACAGTACTGACTTGAAGAAAAGACGGAAAAAGAAATGACACGGAAGAAATGCAGAGTCATATATTCTTAAAGGTGGAACCTCGGTTGGAATTGATTTATCATTTCCAAGTCAAAAGGAGTTCGGTTCCAGACGTACAAAAGACCGCAGCTTAGAGCGTAAGGATTTATTTAATTAATAAATATTTTATTTATTTAGTAAATTATATTTATAAATATCTAAATAATATTAGATATTTATTTTTATAATTTATGAATTAAATTTATTATTTATTAATCAAAGATTATAAGCTGTGCGGGTCTAAAAGCATTTCTACGGAGCTGATTCACTAAAAGACGAAATAGGCCCCTTTTCATTTGAAATTGAATTCGGCAGGTGATGCTTTTCAAAGAACCAATCATAGCCTGCCAAGTGTCCAGACAAGTGGAGAGAAATGAAATGATCAGATTGTTTCAAAGGTCATACCGAACATTTCAAAAAAATGTCATACCGAGAGAATTCAAGGCTGTTAAGCAAAAGTCATACCGAGCTTATTCCAAAAGTCATACCGATTTTATTTAATTAAAAAGTCATACCGACCTTTTTAATTAATTAAAATAAGTCATACCGAGCTTCTGCCGACCTAAAGTCATACCAGAATAAGTCATACCGAATTTTCTGTGTTCAAAAGGTCATGCTGAATTGATTTTTTATTTAATTAAAAAGTCATACCGATTTTTTTAATTAATAAATAAGTCATACCGACCACACAGAAGTCATACCCAGCTTTAGAAATGTCATACAAGTGTTAAAATAAGTCATACAGACTTATTTTCTTTAAATTAAGTCATAGTCAAAAAGGTCATAGCAGCCTTTTTGAAATCTCTATAAATATGAGATGAAGGCTTCATTTTCCTCAAGTTCTTGAAGTAGAAAAAATCAGTTCAAATTCAGAATTTGTCTGCATTGTAATATTCACAGACTTTCTGTGCTGGTTTGATTTTAATTCCTTAAGTAGAACAATTCATGTCAAATTTGTTCTAGGAATTAAAGTTTATTCTACCAGATATTGTAACACCCGTTCAAGTTTAATATACATATTTAACTTGAATCTTGTTTACTTACTTGCTAATTTCTATATCTTAATTGTTATATCATAAAAATAGAAAGCTAGTAAGTCAGCCTCCCAAACACTACAAATACTCTAACCCTCAGCTTTAGCAATAATTTAATTCCGCAAATTCTGAAAAGAATTTTAAATTGTTGTCAGTATCGCATTCAACCCCCCTTCTACGATACTTCCGGGACCCAACAATTGGTATCAGAGCAAGCTGATTGATATACAAATCAAGATCCGCAGTCCAGTGAAGCTCAGGGTACCGAAGCTGTTTGAACTCTGAATGTCTAGAGGCCTTGTTCAATAATTTTATTTTATAAATTTAAATTTAGATAAATTTATTTTATAAATGTTATTTAAAATAAATTTATTTTGTGAATTTAATTTAAATGAGTTTATTATTTAAACTTGAAAAAGTTTCTTTTATAAACTTAATTTAAATAAGTTTACTTTATAAATTTTAATTTAAATAAATTTATTCTTTAAATTTAAATATATTTCCTTTTATAATTTAAATTTATTTAGATAATTTTATTTTATAAATTTAACTTTAGATAAATTTATTTTATAAATGTTATTTAAAATAAATTTATTTTGTGAATTTAATTTAAATGAGTTTATAATTTAAACTTGAAAAAGTTTGTTTTATAAACTTAATTTAAATAAGTTTACTTTATAAATTTTAATTTAAATATATTTATTCTTTAAATTTAAATAGACTTACTTTTATAATTTAAATTTATTTAGATAATTTTATTTTATAAATTTAAATTTAGATAAATTTATTTTATAAATGTTATTTAAAATAAATTTATTTTGTGAATTTAATTTAAATGAGTTTATTATTGAAACTTGAAAAAGTTTCTTTTATAAACTTAATTTAAATAAGTTTACTTTATAAATTTTAATTTAAATAAATTTATTCTTTAAATTTAAATAGATTTCCTTTTATAATTTAAATTTATTTAGATAATTTTATTTGATAAATTTAAATTTAGATAAATTTATTTTATAAATGTTATTTAAAATAAATTTATTTTGTAAATTTAATTTAAATGAGTTTATTATTGAAACTTGAAAAAGTTTCTTTTATAAACTTAATTTAAATAAGTTTACTTTATAAATTTTAATTTAAATAAATTTATTCTTTAAATTTAAATAGATTTCCTTTTATAATTTAAATTTATTTAGATAATTTTATTTTATAAATTTAAATTTAGATAAATTTATTTTATAAATGTTATTTAAAATAAATTTATTTTGTGAATTTAATTTAAATGAGTTTATTATTTAAACTTGAAAAAGTTTATTTTATAAACTTAATTTAAATGAATTTATTTTATAAATTTAATTTAAGTAAATTTATTAGTTAAATTTATATAGATTTAATTTATAATCTAAAGATATTAAAACTTGGTCCATTTTTCAAAAAGGGTTTGTAGTTGGAAAATTCTCTGTTTTGGCTCAGAATTAATTCCCAGAGTATATGACCCGGTTTCGAGGAAAGTGGTCATTTTGTATTAGTAAGTTTATTCCGGAGCATTTGGATTTTATTGTGGATGATTCGACTGTTCATGTTATAGTTCCACAAAATGCTCAAATGTAAAGATAGGATAGATTTATTAGTGGGGAACTCTGAAGATTTTTTTTCTGACTCTACTGATCATTCTAGTTTTTGTACTTATACAAAACGGATTTAAGAATCGTTGGAGGTCACAACTGAAGAAACATATGAGGCTAAAAGTAGCAAGACAAGATCAGGGCTGTGCTACAATATTCAAGAAGCCTGAACAAACAAATGATGACAGAGACTGTGTTGAGATTAAAAGCAGGTGTGTATCTTCATATGAATTGCTCACACTCACATAGTTGTACTTAAATGTCAGATCTTATCATGTATTGTTTGTTAAGGGGTAGAAGGATAAGAGATGGTAGAATTATCTAAGTAGTCAGTAAAATTTGTAGATTCGAGGCTTAATCTAAAACTGACTTAGGTAATTAGAGATAATTAAAATGTTAGACAACAGAAATGGATTAGACAGAATTAGTAATTAAATTGTTAGTTTGTATATTCCATGTTCTTTTAGAAAATTATTATATATCTGTAAATCTGCTGAACACCTGTTACACTTATGTAGAATGGTTAAAGTAGATAGTACTGAATTTTCTAATATGCATAACATGCCTAAAATGCATAATTCTTATCTATAATGCATTGAAGCTGAATGTTTACCATGTGCTCTTATTTTTCATGCTTGTTCGTTTAAATCTAAAAATGCATATCTTAGGACTTGCATAATCTTAGGCAAAGCATCAATAATAATCACAATAGGGTAAAGACTGCTAGTCCACCTTAAGATAGGTTGGAATCACTAATCTCATAGCCTTAAGACTACCTTGTCAAGGCTGCTGTGTATGAGAAGTGATCAGTCAAAGATAAGTTTGTGCATGTTAAGGTTGAAACTGTTGTTACCACTGTTGAAAGTAATATCTCTAACCCATCTGGACTCAATTGAAGTTGAGTACCAAGAAGCTTAATCATTTGTGATTGCAGAGTATGAAACAAAAGTCAAAAGTTATGTGATTTCGTGACATTTATTGTTCGAGGCATATTACTAGCATTGAAGCTCTACTATTACAGTTGATTGAGAAAGCCTACCCAACGGTAACCTTTGGAGATGACAGCAAAGGATGTACAAGGGACTTGGCTATCATGAGTTTGGAATTGTTATCACTGGAAATATCTTTCTTGTCGACGGACTTAAGCACTAATCACTATCTATAGGGCACTAGAGAATTCTTTATTAAAGGTTTTCTGGAAAAGCATTGAAATAGAAAAGTGTTTGATTTCAAGCAAGAAAGATGGAAGATCACTCAACTGAGAGTGAATTGGTGATGTTCGTGCATTCAACAGATAATATATCACATATGGTGATTGATCACATCAAGCAGATCAAGTTGGAAGCAAAGTACTTTGAAGTTGAAGCGATTAACATAACATGCTTCTTCATTCAACAAGATCGTGAAAAGACATCATATGAGTTAATGGCCAACCAGAAGCAAACACTGAAGCTCTTTCGTGTGTTTGGAGGAAATTGATATTTATTGAAGATTTATATGAGCATCTTGATAAGTTTGAAATTAAGGCTCATGGAACAATTTTCCTCGGCTACTCATTGAAGTCAAAAGCTTTCAAAGTAAGATGTGATGTAAAATAAAAGGTGATTGAAAGTCTGAATATGTCGTCCTATTACACCAAGCTCCCGAGCATTAAAATAAAAGTCTATTCTGAATCTTTGAAGCTTGACATCTAGTCATATTCAGATATTGATGATAAAACTGAGGTTGCAGAAGGAATCAATGTTAATGATGATGATTCAGATCCTAGTAGTGGAAATGGTAGTGAATCTACATAACTCGTGGACTTTAACAGAATCCACTCAACAAGGTGAAGGATCTTCAACACATCCTAGCAGCAACTCAGGGGGAGCAAAATAAAAGAAGGATCTACTAGTCATACTCAACACAATGAAGATCAAAGGAATACATTAAGAACATATCTGCCGAGACAAAGGGCTTGGAGTCAAATTCATTCCTGGAATCTAGTTCTTAGTGATCCGGATATAAGAGTAAAGACTAGAAGTGCTATGCAAAGTAAATGGTTACTCTTCGGGAAAGAACAATTGTTTAGCAGTTGGAATCCTAAAGAAGATTGAAAAAGCACTGATTGATCCAGATTGAATGATTGCAATGCAAGATGATCTCAATCAGTTCGAAGGCAGAATCTACTGAATCTGGAACCCAGGCCACAAGACAAAGTTTTAATTGGTACTGTAAGGGTTTTCAGAGACTGGATGATTTTTGGCATTGTTATGAGGGACAAAGCCAAACTGGTTGCTACAGAAGGTATCGACGATGATGGAAACAAAATCTTCGGGACTTTCAAGATCTAACTAAAGCACCAGAGACGAGACTTGATACTATTAGGGCTGAACAAGTTGATGTACAACAACTCATGGACTTTGAAGTTTCATATCCACTAGAATTTGTATATCATTCTCTTCACAAAGCTCTCTATGATGGAGGTAAGAGATCAAACAATCGTCAAGGACATGGTATGACACTCTAACTGCTAATTACTTGAATATGATTTTATATTAGAGTCGTTATACACATATCTCTCTAGAATACAAGGCACACACACATAATGTGTAGTGCAAGAATACCATGATTATATTATATGTGGGTCTACTGACCATATATTTTATTCTCAATATGCCTATGTGTAAGTTTCCATGTGGATACTAGAGAATCTAATCTTATAGATAAGAAATGAATTGTTAGATATCTTAAGGGATTACCAATTCTAAGAATCAGGTACCCTAAAGATACCAGGTTTAACCTAATTGGCTATATAGATATAGATAATGCAGGTTATAAGAAAGACAGGGAGGTAATTACCAGAAGCTGTCAAACTCCATCAACTCTGCTGGATAATCTCTTCACCACTCACGGAACAAGCGCATGGACATCAGGTATCATTTATATCGAGAGTAGTCCTTAATAGAATTACTTGCAGACATTTGCTAAAACAGCTTGATAAATTCATTTTGTCTAAGTTGTTTAGTAAAGTTGAGATATTATGTATGTGCATATTTGTTGGAAATCTCATCTGCAAAGAATTCTTAAATGAGTTCACAAGTATTAAAATTTTCATATTTAAAGGACTTGTGAATTTATCTGAAATCCAGAACCTCATACTTATTGCTACTACTTTAATTATCATGTTTACAATATTATATGCATATGTGGTAATTAGGTGTTCTAGCATAAGTTTGTATATTATCTTAATTGATTTAAAATTATGATGTTAGACAATTCAATGTCAGATCAGTCTCATGATTTAAATGAATTAAAATAATATGCAGCATAATTGTTTGTATGATAACTATTTAATGAGTATCAGTTAATGATATCTTACTTAATTGTTTTGATATTTTTCTCTAATGTTTTTAAATATTTTGTTACAAATAATTGTGACACTTTTAATATTAGTGACATTATTTAGAATTACTGATCTAAATAATCAATGCATATTTCAAAAACACTAATATTGAAAAACGGAAGTATTTTCTAAGTTATGCGTATATAAAATTCTCAATATTTTATATACTTAGAAATATTTCCAAAATTATTTTTACTTCTAGGTATCAACCATTTGTAAACTGATTTGTTTTTAAACACTTGTTTCAATGTTTGTTGCACATTGATTCAAAGTACCTAAACAGTGGTTGTTGCTTTGAAGACCTTATACTGTATTGCTAATAATACATCCACCCCTATTGTAATGAAATTTTCTATTTTAAGTTAGGGATAATATCAGGTGGACGAAAATGATGAATATCATAATTGCATTATGAGTCGGAAAATCATAGTCCTCTATCTGATAAGGATGGTTTTCAAAACTGTTTTCAAATCATACAGTATTAAGGTATAAAGGAAAAGAGTCATTCTAACGAGATATAATTTGGTAAGAGAGTTGAATTTCTTCTTTGGTATAAATTCTCGCGTTTTATTATGGGAAGTTTGCCTTATAGGAAATTCATAAAGGATAGAAACTTTCTTCTCTGATACAACTTTCCCGCGTTTTATTATGGGATATGTATCTTAAAGGAAATTTCGTATCTTGCTTTTAATTGATAAATCTTTAGTTCTGACAAAACTCTTTTTACTAAAAGTACTTTAATGCAATCTATTACCATTCCTTATTATATTTTTCCTTCTCCTTGGGATGAAAAATATGTTTTGGAATGTTAAGATGATTATCTTTTTATCTCGATTGGTTCTTTCCAATTAGCCCCTAGTGGCTTTAGAAACTGGCCAAGAGGTTGAAAACCCATCAATCTCTTACCCAGGCCATAGTACCAAATACCAATTCATCCACTTCCATATATTAACCCCTGGAGATATAAGGAACTCATGTAAGTTAGAGGTTGATAAGGGAGAAACTGCACTTGATGCAGCAAATAAGGATGATGTCGGAAGTGCACCCACAGCTCTACCTCCAGAGAAGAAAAGGAGTATATAACTGAGGTAACTGTAAGCTCATCTGCATTTTCTCAAAAGGATGCAGAGCTGAAAAGGCAATAAAACTGTCTCTGGAATCATTCTCTCTACAGGATGAATCCATTGAAATTCGCTCGTCAGCTAGAGCACTTTGTAATGAGTCAAGCACACCACCGGCACTCACGCTGATGGTATGCCTAAATAGATAAATTCTAGGAACACATTGCAAGGCGTGCACAGTGAGAGGTACATGCAACATTTTTTAGTTTTGTACAGTTTTATTTAATTGACATTCATACTGTAAATATATTTTCCTTAAGAGAATTGAATTTCTTCTTTGGTACAAATTCCCGCATTTTATTATGGGAAATTTGTATTATAGGAAATTCGTAAGTGATAGAAACTTTCTTCTCAGATACAACTTTCCCGCGTTTTATTAAGGGACATGTATCTTAAAGAAAATTTCGTATCATGCGCTTTAATAATATTTTTTTCAACAATTGGTATCAACGATTGGCATATTTATTTTTCCTATAAAAATTGGCATATTTTTACTTTATAGTTTTTTATTATTTCATGTTATTTTTAAAAATTTATTTTGTCTACGAGAAATTGTTCTAAGAATCATAAGTATTAAATGTCAATATTTAAAGGACTTGTGAATTTCTTTACATCTACTTTCTCAAACTTACATATATCTCTGATATAATGTATGAAGTTAAATGCTAATTTTCATTCTTATGATTATTTAGTATTTAGCAAGAGTATTTTATCTTATTAAAATTATGAATGGAATCAATTAAATGTTTATTAGTTTCATAGTTTTAGTACGATGAGATATTAGAAGAATAATTACTTGCTTTTTGAAATTATTATTAATTATCATATTTTGATAGTTTGTTATTATTTCATTGTAATTAGTTATGATTTTTGTTGTTAGTGATAATATATATTGTTTATCTAAAAATCACTAATAATAAAAGCATATCTGTGTCCTGCCGAACAAGAGCAATCGACTCGAGGTAAAAGCAGGTAATCTCGATCTTGATATATTCTTTAATCAATTGATATAAAAATATATACAATTGATATATTGAGCCCTCAGTGGCTATAGGACAAGATCAAGGGATTGAAAACATACAATCTCTAACACAGATCATAGACACAAACACTCAAACAGATACAACTTCATCTACTAAACCCCTGGAAAAAAAAGCTTTATCAATTAAAGAGGGTGAGAGAGTAAGTGCCTCTAGTGCACTAGAAAAGAGAAGTATCTATGAGTGTTCCAGCAGCTCTGCCTCTAGTTAGAATGTAATTGAAACCAAGGCAACTGCTAACTAATTTATATCCTCCCAAAAGGGTATAGATTTGCAAATGGCAAAACTGTTACTAGGTTCATTCTCTCAACAGAATGAGTCTATTGAATTCGGCCTGTCAGCCAAGACCATTTGTAAAGAGTCAACTTCATCTGGACACTCTCAAACACTGCAAACCATAAATGTATATATTCAAATGCACTGTAAGGATTGTCACACACTAAGGATGAATTGACGGAAACAATTATTCTAAACTTCCATATCAAGGAAGGAAGGATGATTGATGATTCTGACTGAATCAACATGCCTTCACAGGCGTCAGGAGGAAACTTGGATCATTTGTTAAATTATAGATCCTTGTCTCCCTCCCTAGATGGAACATATCTGGATTCCTAACGGAATAGATCATCTTAGATGATCAGCAACTCACTGAATCTATTCCTGAAGCAATTCAGTTTTTAAAGTCAAATGTTTTTATAGATTCAATTGAGGACGGGGATTTACGAAACCCCATTGCACCACCAGTGACCTCTCTTGAAGGGGCTATGGTGATCTTTCTTGCAGGTACAAAAGATTGTGTCATCCGTACTGAGAGAGAGAAACAGTGTTGTGAGGAAAGAGTGAAACACAAGTGAGAAAGAGTGAAAATATATATTCTATGAGTGAAACACTTAGAGAGTA
This sequence comes from Oenanthe sinensis, assembly GCA_028671895.1. Lineage (NCBI taxonomy): Eukaryota > Viridiplantae > Streptophyta > Magnoliopsida > Apiales > Apiaceae > Oenanthe > Oenanthe sinensis. The sequence continues at coordinate 33,327,294 of CM053803.1, forward strand.
TATGAGCGAAACACTTGTCAGTTACACAAAGGAAAATCACACACAAGCACAATTACCAAATCCCATTCCCAATTCCATGTTAAAGATTTCTAATGTTACTCATCTAAGGTGGATGAAATTTCTTCTATTAATAAGGATTCTGAAGAGGATTACTCAACTAAGGGGGAGAAGTGTTGAACAGTTCGAACTGTTGAACAAGATCCAAAAAGGGAGAAGTAGATCCAAAAAGGGAAAAGTGTTGAACAAGATCCAAATGGGAGAATTGTTTAACAAAGACTTTTACTAGAAGAGGATTACTCCATTGTTGAAAAGGGGGTATATAACAACATGCTTGGATTGGATCCATTTGATTTTAGAAAATTCTTGTATATAGGATTAACTGGATTTTCTAAAATGCATAACATGTCATAGTTTGCATTTTTTATATCTGCGATGGTTTAATGCTGTATGTATGCCATGTTTGTTATTACTTCTATTAAATTGGTTGGATAATTCACATAAGGGGAGAATGAATTCACCTTGGGAGAGAAGTGAAGACAGAAGTTGGAGAAATAGAGGAGAAGTGGTAATAAGAAGAGAACAAGACTTCATCCCTGCCATCCTAAGGGGGAGTAGTGATGAGTCTGAGAAATGAAGATAATACTACATGTATAATATGTTCAGTGCCAGAGGAACAAACATCTTTCATTTCAGTTACTCAAGAAATCTGGAAATGCAGAATCTGATCCAGAGAAACCAGCCACTGAAGATCTACCAATGACACCTGATCTCAAAAGTTAAACACTATAAGAAGGTGAAGTTAATACTTCTGAAGCTGGTAATGATAGGTAAGTCAAGATAGAACTTTGTTAAATGTGTTCAGTCTAGAGGAACATCTATCTTATATTTATCTTTCATAATTGAAATCTGGAAATGTATTATATGATCCAGAAAACAATTTATTATTTACAATTCTTAAATGTCGTATTATTTTCTTAGTTGTTAGTTGAGTTATCCTCTAGGAATTTGTGTGTTAAATGTTTAACAACAAATAGGGGGAGATTGAAAGTCATATTACTAGTCCTATTTGTAATAAGTAGATGACAACTCAACTCAGATAAGAAAGCGAAGTAAATAATAAATATTGAATATAGAGGAAGATCAAAAGAAGCCATGACAAGAGAAGACACAAAGACCACTACAGAAGAAATGAGAATCAACATTGTAGTTAGTCATCCGTGAACCAGACCAGTGCACAGGGTGTCAACAATGTCAGTGAAGATTCGTCATCAAAAAGTTCAAGTGGTTAAAAAGGTTATTGTTGAAGAACAGAAGAGTCTTATCTACATCAACAATAGTCAAGCCTTTAATTTAATTCTCTATTAATTAATTAAATTAATTAGTTAATTTAATTAGTAAATTAATTCACTCAGAATTAATTTATTTCTTAAATTAATTAAATGATTAATTAATTTAGAATTATTTTAGAATGACAGAAGACAGAAGCTGGAAGCTCAAAGGGATACAGGTCTGTTTGGAATACAGTGTACAAGAGTCAGAATCCAAGATTGAATATTTGACTGAGTACATGCAGTGGTGAAAAGAAGTATTGTCTAGTTTAAAGAGTCAGATTATTTCAGTAACAGAGGTACTTCTAATTGCAACTGTAGAAACAGCCAAACATGCCTGACAGTACTGACTTGAAGAAAAGACGGAAAAAGAAATGACACGGAAGAAATGCAGAGTCATATATTCTTAAAGGTGGAACCTCGGTTGGAATTGATTTATCATTTCCAAGTCAAAAGGAGTTCGGTTCCAGACGTACAAAAGACCGCAGCTTAGAGCGTAAGGATTTATTTAATTAATAAATATTTTATTTATTTAGTAAATTATATTTATAAATATCTAAATAATATTAGATATTTATTTTTATAATTTATGAATTAAATTTATTATTTATTAATCAAAGATTATAAGCTGTGCGGGTCTAAAAGCATTTCTACGGAGCTGATTCACTAAAAGACGAAATAGGCCCCTTTTCATTTGAAATTGAATTCGGCAGGTGATGCTTTTCAAAGAACCAATCATAGCCTGCCAAGTGTCCAGACAAGTGGAGAGAAATGAAATGATCAGATTGTTTCAAAGGTCATACCGAACATTTCAAAAAAATGTCATACCGAGAGAATTCAAGGCTGTTAAGCAAAAGTCATACCGAGCTTATTCCAAAAGTCATACCGATTTTATTTAATTAAAAAGTCATACCGACCTTTTTAATTAATTAAAATAAGTCATACCGAGCTTCTGCCGACCTAAAGTCATACCAGAATAAGTCATACCGAATTTTCTGTGTTCAAAAGGTCATGCTGAATTGATTTTTTATTTAATTAAAAAGTCATACCGATTTTTTTAATTAATAAATAAGTCATACCGACCACACAGAAGTCATACCCAGCTTTAGAAATGTCATACAAGTGTTAAAATAAGTCATACAGACTTATTTTCTTTAAATTAAGTCATAGTCAAAAAGGTCATAGCAGCCTTTTTGAAATCTCTATAAATATGAGATGAAGGCTTCATTTTCCTCAAGTTCTTGAAGTAGAAAAAATCAGTTCAAATTCAGAATTTGTCTGCATTGTAATATTCACAGACTTTCTGTGCTGGTTTGATTTTAATTCCTTAAGTAGAACAATTCATGTCAAATTTGTTCTAGGAATTAAAGTTTATTCTACCAGATATTGTAACACCCGTTCAAGTTTAATATACATATTTAACTTGAATCTTGTTTACTTACTTGCTAATTTCTATATCTTAATTGTTATATCATAAAAATAGAAAGCTAGTAAGTCAGCCTCCCAAACACTACAAATACTCTAACCCTCAGCTTTAGCAATAATTTAATTCCGCAAATTCTGAAAAGAATTTTAAATTGTTGTCAGTATCGCATTCAACCCCCTTCTACGATACTTCCGGGACCCAACAGATTATGTTTGAGTCCTTTAACCAGAGCTACATGTTCAATGATGACATTCATATCCCAGTGTTCTTCCTATGTTGCCATCTCCATAAGTCACTGTTGGATTAACCTTCTCCTCAAACTCTGAAAGTAGAGATTTGTTTCCAGTCATATGTGCAGAACATCCACTATCAATCACTAGGATGTTTTTCCTGTTTCTCAGCAATCAATTAATGTAAATTAATTAGTAAATTTGTGGACCCAAACAAGTTTGGGTCCTTTTTTTTTAAACTTGTTAACTCTTGCAGCAGAAGTATTTTTATCAGATTTTATGTTTAACAGAATTTACATTATCAAAGTTTGCATTTTCAGAGTTTATATTGTCAGAGTTTACTTTTCTTTTATAATCTTTTATCACATATTTTTGTTTGACAGTATGATTAGAAAAGACATGAGTTTTATTCAATTGAGGCAACGATTCATAATAATTGAAATACAAACTATGATATTCTTTGTAGGTATAAATTGAATGTCATATACTACCACAGTGAAAATAGGGATTTTGTGGTCTATATCTAGTTTGTTTTCTAGCCTCTGAACTAGGTTTCTTAGGTTCCTTCTTTTTATTTTGTTTGTAGTCTATAGCAAGGTGATTTGAATTACCACATGTGAAATAGGTTTTTCTAGGAGCATCATGGATATAATTATAGTTATTCTCCTTGAAAATTCCTACTTTACCATTTCTATTTCTTTTCACCTTTTTAGTTTTTTATTTATTTATGACTGCTTTTAACTTTTCCTTAAGTTGCTTCTATGAGAGTAACCCTATGTTTACTTTTTTATTCTCTAACACACTATTTTTTTTACCTTTGTTATTGTTAGAGCATTAACCATAGATATTCTTTTTGTCATTACTAGCTCTAACAAATTTCATAGGTTCACTCAATGTTCCTTTTATGTATGTTTTAGTGTGTGTTTCCTTGTTAGATTCATAACCTAAGGCAGAAGTCCAATTCTTGTTAGAAAGTATTTGTTGGACTCTCTTGCCAGAGTTTGTCCAAACTCTGAAAGTCTCTTTTTCTTTAGCTATCTCAGATTTTAAATATTTCACTTGTATTTTTAACTGATTTTTCATATGTATAGCATTCTCAAAGTCTTTCTTAGTGCTAAGCATGTGTGAATTTTTAGATTCAAGAAAGTCATTCCTAGAAGTCAGAGTTTGGATTTCAGATTTTAATCTTTCATTCTCAAGAGATTGTGATTTAAAACTAACATGCAATGATTTAAGAAAAGACTTTAGTTCACAGATATTTTCAGTATCAATGTTAAAGATAGAGTCTGGTACCTTTTCAGAGTTTAGGATGGGAGCATCAGTGTTTGCCATGAGGGCATAATTTATTTTCTCTTCAGATAATAAGGAATCCATCCAAACTTTCTTTGATGTGATTAGTGCTTTTCCAGATTCCTTGCTTCTGCACTCAGTAGCAAAGTGCCCTATCTTGTTACACTTGTATCACTTGACCTTTGATTTGTCAATAGTTTTTGATTTTCAATCTCTATCTTCTCTTTTTCTGAATCTGTCTTTCTTCTCTGATTCTCCATGCTTCTTTTGGAAGTTCCCTTGCTTTCTATTCTTTCTATACTTCATCTTTTTGAAGTCTTTGACAATCATAACAACCATCTCCATTATATCAGAGTCTGTGGAGTCATCAGAGTTATATCTGAGTTTGTCTCAGACTCTGATTCACTGCTTTCCTTGACATTTACAGCTTTTCCTTTTCTTGTTGAGGCTTTAAGGACTTTTTCTTTTGGTTCTTCAATATTGGCCTCAACATTCAAAGCAATAGATTTTACCTTGCTACTTTTTCTATTCTTTCTTTGCTGTAATTCTAGATCATGAGTTTTCAATCATCCACAGACTATATCTAAAGACATCTCATCCAAATCAGCCCTATCTCTTATTAAAGATGTTTGTGAATCCTATTCTTCAGGAAGAAACTTGGTGTTTGAATCCTCATTGTCATACACCTTATCCACCAAAGCCAAGTTATTCAACAGAGTTAAAAATCTGTCATAGATATCTGTGAGGGACTCATTCTGCTTAGCCTCAAAGTATTCATACTCTTTAATTAGAACAGATCTTCTATTATTCTTGATTTCCTTGGTTCCTTGACATTGAACGTCTAGTGCATCCCAGATTTCTTTTACAGTTTTGCAGACAATTACTCTATTTGACATCACAGAGTCTAGACTATTATGCACTATGTTTCTTACCTTTGCATCTTTTAAGACCTCTTATTTTCTTCATTAGTCCACTTTTTTTTTGTCCTTCGGAGTATAATATTCAGGAACTTGTCTGTCTTCTACAATTGTTGATGGCACCAGTTTGGTTAGGAGGTATTGACCTTCAATGATTATGTCTATATAATCAGAATCAGTTGCTTCTAAGAACATCATCATCTTCACCCTCTATGTAGGGTATTCAACCTTCTTCAAGATTGAGATTCTAATACTTTCATACTTGTTTCCAGACATGTTTATATGATCTTTTAGTTGTGATTAACTGTCTGCTCCGATACCAATTGTTTCCCAAATAAATAATCTATTATAGAAAGGGGGGTTGAATATAATAGAACCAAATAATCGACAAGTATAAAAGATGAACAACTTTGTATTAATAATAAACTGTGTACAAAACTCTCTCAAGAAATTCACTGTTCTTAAGAGCTGCTAGGTTATGAGAAAGATAAGACTTGAAAGAATGAATTAATAATGTTAACCTATTTTTGTGTTTATATAGACACAATTATAAATCCAACTACAAAAAAGATAATGATAAGAATAGCTTCTATAAGGTAATTAGACTTGTATTTAAATTTCTTCTTCACTATCCAAATCAAATTCTGATTTGTCTGTTTCTTTCACAAACTCTGATGATGAACTCTGTCGGTCTGATAATCTCTGATAGAGTATTCTCTGTTAGAGTAAACTCTAATTGAGTATTCTCTGATAGAGTAAACTCTGACCGAGAGCTTCCTAAACTTTAATGACATCAGCAACATAAACTTTGTTCTTGATATTCTATGACAACATCAGTGTTTGTTTTTCTAACAAATGCAACTTTAAAATTTAGTTAAAATAATTATTTTTTGGTTGCATAATACGTTGCTTAACAAGTTGCACGATTAAAATTAAAATGCAACTGTAAATACAATCAAAAATAACTTCAAGCAACCTTAAATGCAACCAAAAGTAACTTCGATTAATTTTTTGAAAAATAGAAAAATAAGTTGCATCTGGTTGTTTTTTATTGCAAACCGTATTTTTGCAAAAAAAATTCAAAAAATCGTAGAATTGCAAAAGAAACCTTAAAAATAGTATTTTTGATAATTTCTCATTGTCTTATTCTATTCTAAAAATCACTTCCCATACACAACATCTCATCTTATCATATTTTAAGTTTTCATTTTAACATTTTACTATTATTAATTTTTATTTCTTGTATGTAGTTTGAGCATCTCCAAAACCTTTATCTAAAATATTTAACTAAAATATTATAAAATAATGTTAGCTAAATTATTTTGAATTTGTAAGTAATTGTACTTCAATGATATTAGTTTTATGATTAATTATGTTTAAAAATATATTTTATTATTATTTTCAAATTCTTATATATATACATATACATACATACATATAAGAAAATATATTTATTGATAATATTATAATATTTTATATGTATGTTTTTATTTCAAAATAAAATTATATAATTAGTAAAAACAATATAATAACATATTTGTTAGGTATGAGTTTCAGAGAAAGTTAATCAGAGGGGGTGAATGATTACTTCAAATTCTTGTTTGAATTATTTACAAATATAGCTTGTTTATACAATGTGTTGGTAATAAAGAAATGCGGAATTAGAGAAACAATTACACAACACACAATGTAAACTTTCAATCTAATGTATATTACATTTTTATTTGCTATAATCTGAGATTTGAACTTAAATCTCAGCTTCTTATTCTAGAGAGAAACAAGGATAAGAACAATACAATATTCTTCACTCTTACTACTGCAAAGCACGCCATGTTCTATATAGACAACATGTCTTTTTAACTCCACATACTTTTGCAGACTGTGTTAGGTAAAACTGGAATAGTACAAATGAAACTTTACAAAACACTTCATTCCATTTCTAGCTTAGTCTTCAGACTCGACAGCTCTTTACATCTGCACACAGCTTCTATCTTTTGTCTTGCTTGTTCATCCTAGCTTCATTGTAGACTTGTCACCATCTGTAAAGGTTTGACTGATCCTAAACAGAAAAGTGTTGCACAATCTTGTCTGTTGCTTCTACAATCTTCCTTGAAATCAGCCCTTTAATTCATTCGAGTTCTCTATAAATACTTCAATGTAATGTTATGTACTTGGACTTCTCAAACTGTTCAGGCTTTGTCACTTCTCAAATAATTGAGACTTCTCGAATGATGAGACTTTTCGAATGATCCATCTTTTACACTTTTCGAATAAGACATATCCTAACTTCTCAAATGGTATATATCTTGACTTCTCAAATGATACATTGCTTGACTTCTCGAATTGTTTCCACACTGAACTTCTCGAATGATCCATATTTTACACTTCTCGAATGAGACATTTTCTTCACTTCTCGAATATGTGACTTAGAGAAAAGTTTAGTAGGTGCTCAGACTTCTCGAATGGTGAGACTTCTTAAATGGTAGACATTTTGTCTTAGAAACTTTCTTCAACTTGAATCCTTATTTCTCCAGCATTATTCTTATTGATGCATGATTCTTGACTTGAATCTTCTATCAGCATTATTTGAGGCTTTAACTAAAGTCTGGATTACAACTCAAAGAACAGCTCTAACTGCAGAAATTACATTTAAAAACAAATCAAGTCACCACCTATTACAAGATAGTCTAAGTTTACATAACTGACAAGAAAGTACTATTTAGTAGGCTTGATATGATCTATCAGTATTTAAACATAAGATTAAAACATATTTTATTATATCAGTATATAAGTATTATTATAAATATGCAGTGTATGTACAAAATAATTACATAAGTAATTAATTAATAAATATTTTTAATAATATAATACATTTATAATTAATATTATATAAATTTAAAAATATTAATATATAAAATAAGAATTAAAATACATTATATATATATGTGTGTGTGTGGGTTGCACTCCATAAAGAACACCTTTTTATGAATAACACGGAAAAACACCATCAAAATACTTATTTTTTTTATGAGAAATGGTTTGTTAATATTAGAATCACAAAATTGAACTACAATAAACCCTAATATATCGAATATAACATCGAATCTCATCTAAATTTTAAAAATTACATATTATAGAATCTAACATGGAATCGAGCATAGAATCTTATATACATTTTGTAAAAATGAAGTTTATACATAATCATTTTATGATTTTTTGTTAATCTTATGTTAGATTCTATTTTTATTCATAAAAAACACAATCGATGTTAAATTTTAGAATCTAAATGAGTTTTTATGTAAGATTCCAAAGTGTTTTTTCTTGTTCTTTATATAAAAGTGTTCTTTATGAAACAATGAATAAAGTAGAGGGATGACAAATATAGCGCATGAAGCTAAGATTGTAACCCTGATGATTTCACATCTAAGTGCTTATTAATGATGATTTAACTTGATTATGTTTGTTTTACTATTATAACATGCTACTTTGTTTGTACTAACATGTTTTGCAGGAATTATAAGTTATCGTGGATAAAATGGCTTGCTGAAACAAAGTCCAGCACAAAATACAACTACTTCAAATTTTCATTTATCAGTTGTAGTCTAAGTTCAGGATTTTTATAGACGTTTAATCATCTTAGTATTATGTTTTTATATATTATTAAGCTCAATATTTCAATTCAAAACTTTTTACTATATTTTAGGGAGTAGTTGATTTATCTTTTAAAAACTCTTTTCTCACACAACTACTTATCCTTATCTCATAATTATAAGAGCTGTTTTTAAACGTTTTAATTTATCTATCTCCTATACTTATACTTTGAAATATTTTTCTTTTCAACGTATTATCTTTTCTATTTTTTAAAATAATTGTTGTATACATTTTTATATAATTTGGGCTAAGTTTTTCAAGAAATTCACAATACTTGTAAAGCATAATGTAACGTAACTCAATATGTAACCGAGGACACTAACTCAACTACAGAAGACAGTTAACTAATATTATATGAAGCACATGAATCAATGTTGAATCAGTTCTAATTAAAGAAACATTATCCTAAATAACGGTGGAAGCTTTGAAGACAGTGAAGATTGCTGAAAGAAGTTCATTAAAATGTTCAAGCCTCAGCACTGAATAAAGTTCAAGTTATTCAGAGTTTTTATTTCTACTAAAGGGTATTCAGCAGTGAAGACAAAAGATTTAGTAAATTACAGAAGCATTCAATTACTAGCAAGGAAGAAAACCAATTGCATAGTCAAGAATATGTGTTGATCAAAATCTTGTTAGTCATTTATGAACCAGACCGGTTGCACTAAATGTCAGCACAAAATATATTGAGAATTGCATCTGAGAATCAGAAGAATTGGTGGTGGGATTTCAATCAGGTACAAAGAATCATGTTGGAATATAAAATATAAATCAAGAGAATTTGATTCGAGTTAGAAGGTTGTTTTGTTAAAGACAAGGAAATATTCTAAGTACAAAAACACCTGCATCACCCGATTGTTATGGCTTCAAGCATGATGTCATCCGATTGTTATAAGAATAAGGGGAAGTCATCAATTGTTGTGAAAAGTCAAGGCTCATTCAAGTGTTACTTCTCCGATTGTTATCAATCAAAGTGGATGTCATGTCACTGATTTTTATCTCTCAAACACAACAATCAATTGATGTTTGTATGACATCATTCGATTGTTATGGAGTACAATCACTTCTAACTCCGATTGTTATTGATTTATTTAAATCAATTGATTTATTTTATTTAAATAAATCAATTACATTCCGATTTTTATACATAGACTTATGGATTGTTATTCCCTAAAACTCCGATTGTCAGTAAAAGATAATGGAAGCAATTTCAATTTACATGGCTGCCATGAAGCCACGTATGTGTTGGGTTCCGAGGCATAAAACGCAGCGGATAAACGTAAATATAACGAAAAATTTCGGAACCCTAACGCAGGATCATGTATAAGATTGGACGGATTATGGTGATAATCGAATCATACCTATTACGATCTTGAATGTCACGAACTCAACGGAGATCCTTGCTATCACGACTTGTGTCTTCCTCTCGAAAACACCTCTATGGTATCCACACGAGCACCTTCAAGAGCGTCTCACGATCTTGATTACGGAGTGGATGTACTAGCAAACCTTTGATAATTCGAATTGTCTTCCTGCCTCTTTGCTGCCTCTTCTAGGGTTTTTCTATCAAAAACGTGTTGTGCCTCTTAACCCTACATTATCTATTTATAATGTTTGGTTAACAGGCCCATAGCAGCAAAGCCTAACCCATGTAGGTCTAGGAAAATAATAAAACGAATTTTATTATTTAATTAATAACTAAGTCACACTTAATTATTATGGGCAGAAATACAATTCTAATTTGAATTTATATTATCTTAATTAATTAAGTCTCACTTAATTAATATAATAAAAATTCAAATAATTATCAATTAATTTAAATCTATAATTTGAATTAACTATTCCTCTAAGTGCTCTTTGCGTGTGACCCTATAGGCTATTATTTAATTGACAATAATTTTATTCTCCAATAAAATTATAAACAATGAGCGGCATCTAGTAATACATCATTGCTACCCAATTAAACAATAATTAAATCGTGATTCGATAAAACCTTTCGTGATTAATGTTTCCGTGTAATATAATCCTTTTAACCATATATATTATAGATTAAACTCGAGGCATGTATTTAGTCATCCTCTTCAACATTTAATCCGGGTTTACTTGATCCATGAGTAGACTATGAAAACAAATCATTATTTGAGCACGGCCATGCATTTTATAGTCTCACTCAATCAAGAGGCCAATAATATCTCTCCTAATTATAGGAGGGTTAAATCCTTTATCTATCATTCATATTTCTCATACGACTCATGATATACCCGATGTCCACTTTTATCATTACCCGGTCAAAGGTAACTTTTAATGTAGTCAAAGTATATTAATCCTCGTATAAAAATATAATGATCTCAAGTCAGAGGATCATTACACCATTATCACTGTGAGTCTTTCTTATGACTTTATTAAACATGAAGAATCTCACTGTGGGTCTGTCCAGTACCATGTACTCCTGCATGTACCTATGTGTTGACTTTAGTATCCCCATACTTATAACCAATGAGATGTGGTTATCTGTCAAACAACATACTAGTCTATTTATGTATTATTATTGTCCTATAATAATAATACTCGACTAGGGACATTTAAGAATATCATATATTATATAATCTCAAGTTCAAGTCATGTACTAAACTATACAATGTGTATCATGATTCTAAGGACATTTATTATGCTAACAAATATATCGCAGTAATTAAAGTCATAATAAATATGTTTATTGAATAATCAATTGACATAAAGGTTTATCAAAATAAACATTGTATTGCCTCTAGGGCACCTACACCAACAATCTCCCACTTGCACTAGAGCCAATCACCCATGTATCTAATACCCATGGAACTAGTGTGACCGTCGTGCTTCTTCTGCGACAAGCCTTTGGTCAGTGGGTCTGCAATGTTATCATTTGTGTGCACTTTACATATGTGTATGTCACCCCTTTCATTAATCTCTCGAATGAGGTGATATCTCCTGAGTATGTGTTTGGTTCGGGAGTGAGCTCTAGGTTCTTTAGCCTGTGCAATGGCTCCATTATTATCGCAGTATAGATCAATGGGATCTGCGATCGATGGAACCACTCCTAAATCAGTAATGAATTTTCGAATCCAAACAGCTTCCTTAGCCGCTTCACAAGCTGCAATGTACTCAGCCTCCATTGTAGAATCAGCTACTGTTTCTTATTTTGAACTCTTCCAACTTACAGCACCTCCGTTTAGACAAAACACAAAACCAGACTGTGATACAGTATCATCCCTGTCTGTTTGAAAACTTGCATCGGTGTAACCTTTTACAACCAGTTTTTCCTCTCCTCCATACACCAAGAATGAATCTTTAGTCCTATTCAAGTACTTTAGAATATTCCTGACAGCCGTCCAGTGACCTTCACCTGGATTAGATTGGTATCTGCTCGTCATGCTTAAAGCATACGAAACATCTGGGCGAGTACATACCATCGCATACATGATGGATCCAATTGCTGAGGCATATGGAACCTTACTCATACGGTCCTTGTCATCCAATGATTTCGGACACTGATCTTTAGAGATCGTTATCCCTTGAGACACGGGGACATATCCCCTTTTTGCATTTTGCATACCAAAACGATGCAAAACCTTATCGATGTATGTACTCTGACTTAGACCGATCATCCTTCTAGATCTATCCCTATAGATCCTCATTCCTAGAATGTAGGATGCTTCTCCTAAGTCTTTCATAGAGAAGTTGCTCCCTAACCAAATCTTAACAGCCTTGAGAGAAGGTATGTCATTCCCCATTAGTAGTATATCATCAACATATAGTACTATGAATGCCACATGGCTCCCACTAACCTTCTTGTAAACACAAGGTTCATCTTCGTTTTGAACAAAGCCATACTCCTTGACTGTTTCATCAAAACGGATATTCCATCTCCTAGAGGCTTGCTTCAATCCATAAATGGATCGACGTAATTTACATACCTTGCTAACATTCCTTGGATTGACAAAACCTTCAGGTTGTGTCATGTACACATCCACATCCTCTTCAAGGATTCCGTTAAGGAAGGCTGTTTTGACATCCATTTGCCAGATTTCATAATCATGGAATGCTGCAATAGCAAGCAAAATCCTTATGGACTTGACCATAACCACTGGTGAGAAAGTCTCATCATAGTCAATACCATGAATTTGTCTGAAACCTTTTGCAACCAGCCTTGCTTTATAGGTCTGAACATTTCCATCCATGTCAGTTTTCTTCTTGAAAACCCATTTGCACCCTATGGGTTTTACCCCTTCAGGTGGATCAACCAAGGTCCATACTCGGTTTTCGTACATGGAATCCATCTCGGATTTCATGGCTTCTAGCCATCTCTTAGAGTCTGGACTGTTCGTAGCATCTTGGTATGTGAGAGGCTCATCTTCGTCTATGAGCATCAAATCACCACATTGAGTCAAGAGAAATCCATATCTCTCTGGCTCATGGCGAATTCTACCAGTTCTACGAACAACCTGTGTTTGTTGAGCATTATCATTATCCTGCTCTTGTTCCACTTCAGGTTCAATGCTATTTTGTGGTTCTCGATCTTCATCGAGGTCTATAGTTCTCCCACTGTTTCTTTTGGAAACAAAATCTCTTTCCATGAAAATAGCATCTCGAGCAATGAACACTTTCTGCTTAGTAGGACTATAGAAATTGTACGCCTTTGTTTCCTTAGGGTATCCCACAAAATTGCACTCTTCAAATTTAGGTCCAAGCTTGTCAGATACTTGACGCTTCACAAACGCCTTGCATCCCCAAACTTTCATAAAGCTCATGCCTGACCGTTTCTTCTCCCATATCTCATATGGAGTCTTTTGAACCTTCTTAGTAGGAACACGGTTAAGTGTGAAAGCCGCTGTTTCTAGAGCATAACCCCAGAAAGTAATTGGAAGATCTGCATGACTCATCATCGATCGCACCATGTCCAACAAGGTGCGATTTCTCCTCTCTGAAACTCCATTCCATTGAGGTGTACCTGGCGGAGTGAGTTGTGATACAATACAACACTCCTTTAAATAATCTTTAAATTCAGTGCTCAAGTATTCTCCTCCACGATTAGATCGTAAGATTTTAATACTTGCACCTCCGCCAATTTGCTTCTCTACTTCAGCTTTGTATTCTTTGAACTTTTCAAAAGAATCGGATTTATTCTTCATAAGATATACATATCCATATCTACTGAAATCATCAGTAAATGTTATGAAGTAGTAGTAGCCTCCTCTAGCCATCACACGCATTGGGCCACATACATCACTATGTATTAGCTCCAAACGTTCAGTGGCCCTTTGAACCTTACCAGTGAAAGGGGCTTTAGTCATTTTACCAAGCAAACAAGATTCGCATTCTTGGTATGATTCAAAATCAAACTTATCCAAATATCCATCCTTATGTAATTTAGATATGCGTTTCTCATTTATATGGCCTAGACGACAATGCCAGAGGTATGTTTGATTTGAGTCATTAACTTTAAGTCGTTTGTTTTCTATATTACAGACAGGATTATCTAAGTCAAGAACATATAAACCATTAAACAAACGCGCAACACCATAGGTTAAATCATTCAAAGCAAAAGAGCAACTGTTGTCCTTTATTGTAAACGAAAAACCTTTCTTGTCCAAACAAGAAACAGAAATAATGTTTCTGCGAATTGCAGGCACGTAATAACAATTCTCCAGTTCTAAAACTAGCCCAGAGGGCAAAGATAAATAATAGGTTCCTACAGCTAAAGCAGCAACTCTTGCTCCGTTGCCAACTCGTAGGTCCATTTCTCCTTTAGCCAATGTCCTACTTCTCTGCATTTCCTGCACATTTATACAAATGTGAGAAGCACATCCGGTATCCAATACCCAAGATGTAGAAATAGACAGATTGACTTCTATAACATATATACCTGAATTAGAAGCTTGCTCAGCCCTCTTCTTCTTCAGATCCTCCAAGTAAACTGAACAGTTTCTCTTCCAGTGACCAGTTTTCTTACAGTAGTGACATTCACCCTTAGCGACCCCACCTTTAGGCTTTAAAGCCTGTTTAGGACCTGACTTTGGCTTGGGTGTAGAATCAGAACCTGTCTTCTTCTTACCCTTCCACTTGCCTTTCCCTTTGGCCTTACCTTTATTGCCCACCATCAGTATGGGAGCGGGTTCAGCCGTCTTCATGTTGGTCTCATATGTTCTCAACATAGCCAACAATTCAGTAGGTGTTTTGTCAAATTCATTCATATTGTAGTTCATAACAAACTGAGTGAATTTGTTGTTCAAAGAATTCAAGATTAGGTCAATACCAGTTTCCGGACCAATCGGGAAACCCAAAGTATCAAGATACTCAATGTAACCAATCATTTTCAGAACATGTGGGCCAACTGGTTCACTTGCCCCTTGTTTGCAGTTAAAGAGTGACTTGCTCGTGTTGAACCTTTCTTGACGAGTTTGGCTTGCAAACATGCTTTGCAAGTGCTCATTGATAGTATATGCATCCATATGCACATGTTGTCTTTGAAGCTCAGCACTCATAGTTGCCAACATAAGACATGCAACATCAGTTGCATCATTCTCATCCTTTGTGTGGGCCGCTCGTTCCTCAACAGTAGCGCCCTCAGGAAGGGGACCTGCCGGATGAATATCAATGACATGAAGCTTACGCTCCTGCCTGAGGACAATCCTCAAATTCCTCTGCCAGTCTAGGAAGTTGTTTCCTCCTGTCAGCTTATCCTTCTCAAGGACAGATCGTACGGATAGTGTATTTGTGTTGTTTGTCATTATTCGGTATCTACAATGATAAAAGCACAAAATAAACATTAGATTGTCTGAGTTATTTATTATGTTCAAATGATTATGATACATTCATAATATATCTCCCACTATTTTTATCAAATCAATAGCCCTTACTATTAATTTGGAAAGTATATCCCATAATTCTTTCTAGTGAGCCAAGATCCATATTTCGTCATGTCTTAAGTCAACCACTGGAAGTCCTTAAGAATGATTATTTAGGTAGACAACATTTGTCAATTATATCATATAAAATTCTTGGATAGTTTGGTGAGCAACGATTGATCTTATCTATCTAATAGATTTTTAACCAAACTCCATGCTTCTAAGTTCATAATTGTTGAATATAATCGTTTACTTTCACCTTATTATGACAACTCAATTAAGTTTGACCCAATGATACAACGGCCGAATATAACCGTTTATATTCGCCGCATCTCACCACGATAGATAGGAGTCCCCTGCCACTGACAGTCTTTCCCCTAATCGATCTAGGATTCGATGAGTGTTCATTCATTGGAAAGCATCCGATTAGAACTTAATATTTTGTTAAGGGGTTTAGAAAATTTACGACGATCATGATCACATCATGAAGAGATCCTCAATTTTTCCTTGAACCAAATATTTCAAATTGACATCTTAAATTGTTCATTTCCCAGGTAGATGGAGGATACCAGTGGTCACACTTAAAACCCATCAGCCTTACGAATACGCATATCCGCTTTTGACAGAAAATCCCAGTTTTAGATATCAAAAATTCATATTTAATTCCGTGTTTTAAAATCCATATTTCATAAACACAAGAATCTCATGATCGTTCGTTTGTTAATTTTAAAATCTTAAATCGTTAAAGATTTTATCTTGTTTAGCATGGCAAGCATGGCATGGGTGACGTATCTAATACATGCATACATCATTAATCTAATTAAAGCATGCATCTTCTACTCTACACATACATTCATACATCAATATGTAAAGTGCAGTATGTAAACGTGCTTGGTTATGGCCCTTTTCCTATGTGATCCTTTCGAGCTAATGAAAGGATCAAAGTCAATCTATGGTGGTAAAATATAAATACAATTACATGTATTCATTCTTCTTGTATCCATGGGTGCTTGCTCCTCTTCTTGGATCATCCTTCAATCTTCAAGTACATTACATGGAATAATTGAATACAACCTATACTAATGTACTTACATAAGAAAACTCGAGTTACATTCGAGGTTAAACAATTACAAGAATGAAGAAAACGACATGCAAGTCGTATTTATAAAACCAAAACCAAAAACCATTAATCTAGGGGTCCAAAGGCCATAACCAGCACCATGCTCAAGTACACAACAAAAATAATGCGGGGTTCCGGGGGCGGCAGCCCCTGGGCGGGGGTTCGGGGGCGGCAGCCCCCGGGCGGGGTCTGGGGGCGGCAGCCCCCAGCTGGGGTCGAAGCATTTACACAGTTTGTCCCCACTGCAATTTACACAGTTTCAGAAGCATGTATCATATACATACTTATCATATCCCAGTTAACAGATCATGTCCAACATAATCTTTCCACCAGTTTGTATCATATACAAACTGACCCTCATGCAAAATATACAAATCGCAAACAGGCATATAAATCAGTCATGACAAATCATTAACATGCTAGTATCATCATCTATTTACTCATCATATGAATAACAATTCGAATATACATGGCAGTAGCATGGCAGTAGCATAGCAGAAGCATGGCAGTCATCAAACAGGCATGGCAGTAGCATAAGCAGTGGCATGGCAGTTATGACAAAGCAGTAGCATGGCATGGCAGTCACCAAAACAGGCATGTATGCATCAAATACATAAAACACGTAACCAAATCAGTCCCTTATACACGTAGCTCTGATGCCATTGTTGGGTTCCGAGGCATAAAACGCAGCGGATAAACGTAAATATAACGAAAAATTTCGGAACCCTAACGCAGGATCATGCATAAGATTGGACGGATTATGGTGATAATCGAATCATACCTATTACGATCTTGAATGTCACGAACTCAACGGAGATCCTTGCTATCACGACTTGTGTCTTCCTCTCGAAAACACCTCTATGGTATCCACACGAGCACCTTCAAGAGCGTCTCACGATCTTGATTACGGAGTGGATGTACTAGCAAACCTTTGATAATTCGAATTGTCTTCCTGCCTCTTTGCTGCCTCTTCTAGGGTTTTTCTATCAAAAACGTGTTGTGCCTCTTAACCCTACATTATCTATTTATAATGTTTGGTTAACAGGCCCATAGCAGCAAAGCCTAACCCATGTAGGTCTAGGAAAATAATAAAATGAATTTTATTATTTAATTAATAACTAAGTCACACTTAATTATTATGGGCAGAAATACAATTCTAATTTGAATTTATATTATCTTAATTAATTAAGTCTCACTTAATTAATATAATAAAAATTCAAATAATTATCAATTAATTTAAATCTATAATTTAAATTAACTATTCCTCTAAGTGCTCTTTGCGTGTGACCCTATAGGCTATTATTTAATTGGCAATAATTTTATTCTCCAATAAAATTATAAACAATGAGTGGCATCTAGTAATACATCATTGCTACCCAATTAAACAATAATTAAATCGTGATTCGATAAAACCTTTCGTGATTAATGTTTCCGTGTAATATAATCCTTTTAACCATATATATTATAGATTAAACTCGAGGCATGTATTTAGTCATCCTCTTCAACATTTAATCCGGGTTTACTTGATCCATGAGTAGACTATGAAAACAAATCATTATTTGAGCACGGCCATGCATTTTATAGTCTCACTCAATCAAGAGGCCAATAATATCTCTCCTAATTATAGGAGGGTTAAATCCTTTATCTATCATTCATATTTCTCATACGACTCATGATATACCCGATGTCCACTTTTATCATTACCCGGTCAAAGATAACTTTTAATGTAGTCAAAGTATATTAATCCTCGTATAAAAATATAATGATCTCAAGTCAGAGGATCATTACACCATTATCACTGTGAGTCTTTCTTATGACTTTATTAAACATGAAGAATCTCACTGTGGGTCTGTCCAGTACCATGTACTCCTGCATGTACCTATGTGTTGACTTTAGTATCCCCATACTTATAACCAATGAGATGTGGTTATCTGTCAAACAACATACTAGTCTATTTATGTATTATTATTGTCCTATAATAATAATACTCGACTAGGGACATTTAAGAATATGATATATTATATAATCTCAAGTTCAAGTCATGTACTAAACTATACAATGTGTATCATGATTCTAAGGACATTTATTATGCTAACAAATATATCGCAGTAATTAAAGTCATAATAAATATGTTTATTGAATAATCAATTGACATAAAGGTTTATCAAAATAAACATTGTATTGCCTCTAGGGCACCTACACCAACAGTATGAGAGATTGAAAAGCCTACACTTAAAATGGCAGAAACAATTCATTTGTTTCGTTCATTCATTTTTAAGATACAGAGCAGGTCAAGAGAGAAAGTCGAAGAGCATTTAAAGCAAACCTATACATAGAGCCTTTAATGTTGTATTAGTTATTGTTTGATTTATATTGAGTATTTGTAAACGTACCTTTTTGTGTGGCACCCTCAGGGTTTATATTAATACAAAGATATTTTCACTGAATGAACTGTGTTATTATTGGTATATCTTGTGTTTGATTAATTCCTGTTAGAAGTCATAGTCCAAGAAAGTATTTTCCGCGAATAAATATTAAAAAGTTTAAAATTGGACATATCGTATTCAACCCCCCTTTTACGATATTTGGGACTAACAATTGGTATCAGAGCTCGCTGATTGATATTACAAATCAGGATCAGTGTTTAGACTTCAATATTAAGCTTCTGGAAATTTTTCACGAATTTTTTAATTTTAAAAAATTATCACTTTGAGATTTTTTAACTTTAAAAAGTTTTGAAAAATTAGATATCACGAGTCATCAGAAAATTGGAAGTATTAAGGTTCTTTCGTTTGAGAGGGTCAACTACATTCTCTAGAAAAAGAAGATGTCATTGTTTGTAACGACTGCAAATCCATTATACGAAGGCATCTTAGAGAATTAGCCTTTTGTTCCAATAAAAATAATTCCTAAAACTATAGTAGACGGAATACGAGTTCCTCAAAGGTCTACTACAAAGGATCTTATGGAGTTCACTGATTCAGAAAAGGAGTTTGTTGCTTTGGACAAATGTCTCCAGCTGATTATAGTTGATGTGATGGATGTTAATACGAGTCATCAATTGGTGAATTATAAAAGTGCAAAACAAATGTGGGACACCGTCGAACTGATAATGGAAGGTACGGAAGAAGTAAAAGAGAACCGTTCGGATATTCTGACATCCAAATATGCAGCATTTAAATCCTTATCTAGAGAATCAATCTCTCAAGTGTTTGAGCGATATAACAGGCTGTTAAATGAATTGAGCATAAATGACAAGATTTATCCATTAAGGGAAATAAACAGGAAATTTATGCAGACTCTTCCACACCAGCTGGAGCATAAAGTCTCATCAATTAGGGAAAGGGACAACTTTAATACGATTCCCCTTGAGAAATTATATGGAAAGCTAAAAACCTATGAGATGGAGCAAGAACAAAGATTGCTCATATATGGTTCTAGCTCAGTGGATAGTAAGATGACAACATTAATGAAGACCACTCCTCTTGTGGTTGATGAAAGTAAAGTTTCGGAAGCTAAGGTTGTTGAAATCAAAACTAGTGGAGAAATGATTATAGAAGCTGAAATGGCTACAGATAATCAAGATATGAATGAAGATGATTTTTATTCGTTAGAAGAGCTTGAAAAAATGGAAGATAAATCCATGGTATACTTGGCAGGGCGTTTCAAGCATATCCAATTCAGAAGGAATCCCAAGTATAAGAAAAGTTTCAGTACAAGTTTCAAAAAGGTGGATCATTCTCAGGGTCCAGTTCAAGAAGTGGCTATAAATCAAACATGGTTGATCGAAGCAAGTTTCAGTGTTACAACTGCAATGAACTAGGGCACTTTGCCGTTGAATGCAGGAAACCTAAACAAGAAAAAGAAAAGAAGAGTAACTTTGAAAAGTATAGTTATGATGAGTTGAAAAGGGAAAATGAGAAGCTGAAGCAAAAATTGGATGCCTTGATAGTAAAGCATCAGGGAAAAGCCTATATTGTTGAGGGTAAAAGTTGGGATGACACAAACTCTAAAGGTGAAGGGGAATATGTGAACTATGCACTTATGGCAGACACTTCAGAGGAATCTCCATCATCTCAGGTACCTATTCTCACCATAGTTGACATGACTCTATCTGAATATAAAAGAACTGTTAGTGATTTAAGTATAGAGATATTCAATGTGCACACAAGTATGCTAGCTACTGAAGGAGAAAATGCTAGACTAGTTGCCAAGATTAAAAAACTTGAAAATGAAAAGGAAAAACTAGAACTTGTAGTTGTAATAGTTAAAGACCATAGAGAAAGAAATGAATATCTAGAAAATAAGGTTAACTATAATGCAGAGGTAGAAAAAGCACTTGAAGCTAAGATTTTTGAACTTGGGTTTAAAGTTGTATCTTATAGAGATTCAGTTGAGGTTAACTATAGAGATTCAGTTGTTCTGGCTAAAGAGATCATGGATAAACAGAGTCTAGAAAACACTACGTGTATAAGCTTTGATTATAATAACCTTAAAAAGAAAAAGAATAAGGGTAAAGGGAAAGTAGTTTTCAGTGCCTCTAGTGATGTTTACTTAGAGATGAGACTGTTCCTAGTATCCTTAAGAAACTTAACAAAACAATCTTTAGGCCAACAATCATAGAACCCTTAGATGATGAAGCTCTTAGGAAATCAAGAGTTGCTTGTTGAGCATCAACAAAAAGAAAAAGAAATTGAAGAAAAGGTAGAAACTACTGAACCTGTCAAAGTTGTTAAAATTAAAAGTGTTAAAATTGAAACATATAATAATAAAGCCAAGACCAAGGGTAACAAAAATGGTAAAGTAGATGTTCATAATTCTAATTCATCTACACCTACACCTACTACACCTAGGAAATTGTGTAATAAATGAAAATCTGCTAGACACCTTACTTGTACAAAAAATGAATTACATTTTTATGTAAAAAGGTTAAGGTAGAAGACAAAGTTCCTAATATGCAAAATTCGTTTAACATGAATAGTTCTTATTTGAAATGCGGTATTGCTAGATGTATGCCATGTGCTTTCAATATAATGCATGCTTATTTTAATTTGATGAATGCATCTACTTCTAGTAATTGCAAAGGCATAGAAAAAGGCATAAGCAAGAAAAAAGTTAGGGAAAAGACTGTCAGTCCTCTTAAAGTTAGGAAGGAGACTCAATCCCCTAAGCCAAAAGACACTTCTGTCAAGACTAAGGAAAAAGATTTGAGTTCGGTCAATGTAGAACTTAAGATGTTAAAACTGAACCTGTTACTCCACCTTCAAAGATCTCTAAATTTCTTGGACCCAAACAAGTTTGGGTGCCAAAGAAATCTTAATCACTTTGTGAATCCAGGGTACAAGAAAGAATGAAAAGGTCATGTGGGTTCTGGACAGTGGATGTTGAAGGCATATGGCATAAGACAAGTTTCAGCTATCAAATGTGGTTGAGAAGACTGGCCCGATTGTAACCTTTGGAGATGACAACAAATGATTTACTATGAGATATGTGAATATAGAAATTAGAAATGTCATCATAGTGAACATCTCTCTTATTGATGGTCTGAAGCACATAATTCTATGACAAAGGATATGGCGTACTCTTCAGAAAGGAAAGATGTTTGATCTCAAACAAGAAGGATGAAAATCTTGCTCTCCAAGGAGTAAGAAAAGGAAATCTGTTCGTAGCTGACTTATACACAACAAGTAGAGGTGAAGTGAATTGTTTCTACAGTAAGGCATCCTCTGAGCTAAGTTAGTTATGGCACATAAAGTTATCTCACCTGAACTTTATGGCGATGAATTCTTTAGTTAGAAGAGAATTGATGAGAGGTTTACCACTGATGAAATTTTATCAAGAGGGACTCTGTGAAGCATGTGAAAAAGAGAAGTCAAATAGAAGCAAGGACATGTCTAGTATTACGGAACCTCTCCATCTGATTCATATGGATCTATTTAGAGCGGTTAATGTCATATTAGTGTCAAAGAGGAAATAGGTCTTAGTGATTGTTGACGACTACTCTAAGTATACATGGGTGTTGTTCTTACATTCAAAGGATGAAGCACCATAGATGGTTATTGATCACATCAAAAATTTTGAACTAGAAGATGGATTACATGTGCAGCGATTAGATCAGATAATGTAGGACTTCTACATTGAGAAAGGAATATCAAGACAATACTCAGCTCCAACAACTCATCAACAAAATGGAGTGGTAGAATGAAAGAATAGGACTTTGATTGAAGCAGCAAGGACTATGTTAAGTCACTCAAAGCTCCTTACGTATTTCTAGGCTGAGGGAGTCAATACGTCTTGTTACACCCAAAATAGAACCTTGATCAATAAGGACTTTGGAAAGACTCCATATGAGATAATGGCCAATAAGAAACCCACACTAAAGTACTTTCACGTGTGTGGAAGAAAATGCTATGTATTGAAAGATGAACATCTGGACAAGTTTGATGCTAAAGCAAATGAAAAAATTTTCTTTGGCTACTCACTGAAATCTAAAGCCTACAGGATATATGTGATTGAACATCAAAAGGATAAAGATTATGAATCTCTGGAATTTGAAAATCTATCAGAATACTACTTAGGAGATGAAGACGAACCTGATGTTGCTTCTGGTAGTCATGTACATACAGAATTTAATGATCCAGAGCAAAGTAGTGGAAATATTGGCAATGCCACACAGTCAATATCTCAGACCACTTCTCATCAAAGGTCTATAACTGAACCTGCTAGCTCAACTCGTGGATCATCAAGTAATACTAGCAGCAACATAGTGTTAGTGTAGGTGCCCTAGAGGCAATACAATAGACCTTTATGTCATTTGATTATTCAATAAACATATTTATTATGACTTTAATTACTGCGATATATTTGTTAGCATAATAAATGTCCTTAGAATCATGATACACATTGTATAGTTTAGTACATGACTTGAACTTGAGATTATATAATAGATCATATTCTTAAATGTCCCTAGTCGAGTATTATTATTATAGGACAATAATAATACATAAATAGACTAGTATGTTGTTTGACTGATAACCACATCTCATTGGTTATAAGTATGGGGATATTAAAGTCAACACATAGGTACATGCAGGAGTACATGGTACTGGACAGACCCACAGTGAGATTCTTCATGTTTAATAAAGTCATAAGAAAGACTCACAGTGATAATGGTGTAATGATCCTCTGACTTGAGATCATTATATTTCTGGACGAGGATTAATATACTTTGACTACATTAAAAGTTACCTTTGACCGGGTAATGATAAAAGTGGACATCGGGTATATCATGAGTCGTATGAGAAATATGAATGATAGATAAAGGATTTAACCCTCCTATAATTAGGAGAGATAATATTGGCCTCTTGATTGAGTGAGACTATAAAATGCATGGCCGTGCTCAAATAATGATTTGTTTTCATAGTCTACTCATGGATCAAGTAAACCCTGATTAAATGTTGAAGAGGATGACTAAATACATGCCTCGAGTTTAATCTATAATATATATGGTTAAAAGGATTATATTACACGGAAACATTAATCACGAAAGGTTTTATCGAATCACGATTTAATTATTGTTTAATTGGGTAGCAATGATGTATTACTAGATGCCACTCATTGTTTATAATTTTATTGGAGAATAAAATTATTGCTAATTAAATAATAGCCTATAGGGTCACACACATAGAGCACTTCAAGGAATAGTTAATTTAAATTATAGATTTAAATTAATTGATGATTATTTGAATTTTATTATATTAATTAAGTGAGACTTAATTAATTGAAATAATATAATTCAAATTTGAATTCTGCCCTTAATAATTAAGTATGACTTAGTTATTAATTAAATAATAGAAATTCGGTTTTTATTATTTAATCCTAAACCTACATGGGTTAGGCTTTGCTGTTATGGGTTGCTGATTGGGCCTCTTAACCAGCATTATAAATAGATAATGATAGGGTTAAGAGGGATGACGTTTTTGAAAAAAAACAAACCCTAGAGGCAGCAGGTAGCAGCAAGGAGAAGAAGGCAGAAAGAAGAACAAATTTCGAAATCATCAAAAGGGAGGCTAGTACATCCATTCCATAATCAAGATCGTGAGACGTTCTTGAAGGTGCTCGTGTGGATACCATAGAGGTGTTTTCGAGAAGAAGACACAAGTCGTGAATGCTGGGATCTCCGTTGAGTTCGTAGAAGTCAAGACCAAGAAAAGGTATGATTCCGTTTCACAATAATCAGTCCGAACTTATACATGATCCTGCGTTTAGGGTTCCGAATTTTTGTTATATTTACGTTTAATCCGCTGCGTTTTATGCCTCGGAATCCAACAATGGCATCAGAGCTACGTGTATAAGGGACTGATTTGGTTATGTGTTTTATGTATTTGATGCATACATGCCTGTTTTGGTGACTGCCATGCCATGCTACTGCTTTGTCATAATCTGTTATGCCACTGCCATGCTACTGCTTTGTTACTGCCATGCCTGTTTGAAACTGCCATGCTACTGCAATGTTATAATCTGTTATGACATGATATGTATGATTAAAAAACTGTTATATGAATGAGGGTCAGTTTGTATTGTGATATAAACTGGTGGACAGATTGTGTTGGACATGATTTGTTAACTGGGATATGATAAGTATGTATTTGATACATGCTTCTGAAACTGCATAAGTTGCAGTGGGGAAAAAGGCCAACAGATATGATCTGTAGTTCATAAATTGATGATTTCTGAATAGGACTGGTCTTCGAAAATAAAAAAAAATCTGATTTCGAGCTGACCCCAGCCTGGGGCTGCCGGCCCCGGACCCCGCCCGGGGCTGCCGCCCCCGGACCCCCGCATTATTTTTGTTGTGTACTTGAGCATGGTGCTGGTTAAGGCCTTTGGACCCCTAGATTAATGGTTTTTGGTTTTGGTTTTATAAATACGACTTGCATGTCGTTTTCTTCATTCTTGTAATTGTTTAACCTCGAATGTAACTCGAGTTTTCTTTTGTAAGTACATTAGTATAAGTTGTATTCAATTATTCCATGTAATGTACTTGAAGATTGAAGGATGATCCAAGAAGAGGAGCAAGCACCCATGGATACAAGAAGAATGAAGACATGTAATTGTATTTATATATTACCACCATAGATTGACTTTGATCCTTTCATTAGCTCGAAAGGATCACATAGGAAAGGGGCCATAACCAAGCACGTTTACATACTGCACTTTACATATTGATGTATGAATGTATGTGTAGAGTAGAAGATGCATGTTTTAATTAGATTAATGATGTATGCATGTATTAGATACGTCACCCATGCCATGCTTGTCATGCTAAACAAGATAAAATCTGTAACGATTTAAGATTTTAAAATTAACAAACGATCATGAGATTCTTGTGTTTATGAAATATGGATTTTTAAAATACGGAATTGAATATGGATTTTGATATCTATAATTGGGATTTTCTGACAAAAACGGATATGCGTATTCGTAAGGCTGATGGGTTTTAAGTGTGACCACTGGTATCCTCCATCTACCTGGGAAATGAACAATTTAAGATGTCAATTTGAAATATTTAGTTCAAGAAAAAATTGAGGATCTCTTTATGATGTGATCATGATCGTCATAAATTTTATAAACCCCTTAACAAAATATTGAGTTTTAATCGGATGCTTTCCAATGAATGAACACTCATCGAATCCTAGATCGATTAGGGGAAAGACTGTCAGTGGCAGGGGACTCCTATCTATCATGGTGAGATGCGACGAATATAAACGGTTATATTCGGCCGTTGTATCATTGGGTCAAACTTAACTGAGTCGTCATAATAAGGTAAAAGTAAACGGTTATATTCAACCATTATGAACTTAGAAGCATGGAGTTTGGTTAAAAATCTATTAGATAGATAAGATCAATCGTTGCTCACCAAACTATCCAAGAATTATATATGATATAATTGACAACTGTTGTCTACCTAAATAATCATTTTTAAGGACTTCCAGTGGTTGTCTTTGGACATGACGAAATATGGATCTTGGCTCACTAGAAAGAATTATGGGATATACTTTCCAAATTAATAGTAAGGGCTATTGATTTGATAAAAATAGTGGGAGATATATTATGAATGTATCATAATCATTTGAACATAATAAATAACTCAGACAATCTAATGTTTATTTTGTGCTTTTAACATTGTAGATACCGAATAATGACAAACAACACAAACACACTATCCGTACGATCTGTCCTTGAGAAGGATAAGCTGACAGGAGGAAACAACTTCCTAGACTGGCAGAGGAATTTGAGGATTGTCCTCAGGCAGGAGCGTAAGCTTCATGTCATTGATATTCCTCCGGCAGGTCCCCTTCCTGAGGGCGCTACTGTTGAGGAACGAGCGGCCCACACAAAGGATGAGAATGATGCAACTTATGTTGCATGTCTTATGTTGGCAACTATGAGTGCTGAGCTTCAAAGACAGCATGTGCATATGGATGCATATACTATCTATGAGCACTTGCAAAACATGTTTGCAAGCCAAACTCGTCAAGAAAGGTTCAACACGAGTAAGTCACTCTTTAATTGCAAACAAGGGGCAAGTGAACCAGTTGGCCCACATGTTCTAAAGATGATTGGTTACATTGAGTACCTTGAAACTTTGGGTTTCCCGATTATTCAGGAAATTGGTATTGACCTAATCATGAATTCTTTGAACAACAAATTCACCCAGTTTATCATAAACTACAATATGAATGAATTTGACAAAACACCTACTGAATTGTTGGCTATGTTGAGAACATATGAGACCAACATGAAGACGGCTGAACCCGCTCCCATACTGATGGTGGGCAATAAAGGTAAGGCCAAAGGGAAAGGCAAGTGGAAGGGTAAGAAGAAGACAGGTTCTGATTCTACACCCAAGCCAAAGTCAGGTCCTAAACAGGCTTTAAAGCCTAAAGGTGGGGTCGCTAAGGGTGAATGTCACTACTGTAAGAAAACTGGTCACTGGAAGAGAAACTGTTCAGTTTACTTGGAGGATCTGAAGAAGAAGAGGGCTGAGCAAGCTTCTAATTCAGGTATATATGTTATAGAAGTCAATCTGTCTATTTCTACATCTTGGGTATTGGATACCGGATGTGCTTCTCACATTTGTATAAATGTGCAGGAAATGCAGAGAAGTAGGACATTGGCTAAAGGAGAAATGGACCTACGAGTTGCCAATGGAGCAAGAGTTGCTGCTTTAGCTGTAGGAACATATTATTTATCTTTGCCCTCTAGCCTAGTTTTAGAACTGGAAAATTGTTATTACGTGCCTGCGATTCGCAGAAACATTATTTCTGTTTCTTGTTTGGACAAGAAAGGTTTTTCGTTTACAATAAAGAACAACAGTTGCTCTTTTGCTTTGAATGATTTAACCTATGGTGTTGCGCGTTTGTTTAATGGTTTATATGTTCTTGACTTAGATAATCATGTCTGTAATATAGAAAACAAACGACTTAAAGTTAATGACTCAAATCAAACATACCTCTGGCATTGTCGTCTAGGCCATATAAATGAGAAACGCATATCCAAATTACATAAGGATGAATATTTGGATAAGTTTGATTTTGAATCATACCAAGAATGCGAATCTTGTTTGCTTGGTAAAATGACTAAAGCCCCTTTCACTGGTAAGGGTCAAAGGGCCACTGAACGTCTGGAGCTAATACATAGTGATGTATGCGACCCAATGCGTGTGATGGCTAGAGGAGGCTACTACTACTTCATAAAATTTATTGATGATTTCAGTAGATATGGATATGTATATCTTATGAAGAATAAATCCGATTCTTTTGAAAAGTTCAAAGAATACAAGGCTGAAGTAGAGAAGCAAATTGGCGGAGGCACAAGTATTAAAATCTTACGATCTGATCATGGTGGAGAATACTTGAGCACATAATTTAAAGATTATTTAAAGGAGTGTGGTATTGTATCACAACTCACTCCGCCAGGTACACCTCAATGGAATGGAGTTTCAGAGAGGAGAAATCGCACCTTGTTGGACATGGTGCGATCGATGATGACTGCAGATCTTCCAATTAGTTTCTGGGGTTATGCTCTAGAAACAGCATCTTTCACACTTAACTGTGTTCCTACTAAGAAGGTTCAAAAGACTCCATATGAGATATGGGAGAAGAAACGGTCAGGCATGAGCTTTATGAAAGTTTGGGGATGCAAGGCGTTTGTGAAGCGTCAAGTATCTGACAAGCTTGGACCTAAATCTGAAGAGTGCAATTTTGTGGGATACCTTAAAGAAACAAAGGCGTATTATTTTTATAGTCCTTCTGAGCAGAAGGTGTTTATTGCTCGAGACGCTGTTTTCATAGAAAGAGATTTTGTTTCCAAAAGAAACAGTGGGAGAACTATAGACCTCGATGAAGATCGAGAACCACAAAACAGCATTGAACCTGAAGTGGAACAGGAGAAGGATAATGATAATGCTCAACAAACACAGGTTGTTCGTAGAACTTGTAGAATTCACCATGAGCCAGAGAGATATGGATTTCTCTTGACTCAATGTGGTGATTTGATGCTCATAGATGAAGATGAGCCTCTCACATACCAAGATGCTATGAACAGTCCAGACTCTAAGAGATGGCTAGAAGCCATGAAATCCGAGATGGAGTCCATGTATGAAAACCGAGTATGGACTTTGGTTGATCCACCTGAAGGGGTAAAACCCATAGGGTGCAAATGGGTTTTCAAGAAGAAAACTGACATGGATGGAAACGTTCAGACCTATAAAGCAAGGCTGGTTGCAAAAGGTTTCAAACAAATTCATGGTATTGACTATGATGAAACTTTCTCACCAGTGGCTATGGTAAAGTCCATAAGGATTTTGCTTGCTATTGCAGCATTCCATGATTATGAAATCTGGCAAATGGATGTCAAAACAGCCTTCCTTAATGGAAGCCTTGAAGAGGATGTGGATGTGTACATGACACAACCTGAAGGTTTTGTCGATCCAAGGAATGTTAGCAAGGTATGTAAATTACGTCGATCCATTTATGGATTGAAGCAAGCCTCTAGGAGATGGAACATCCGTTTTGATGAAACAGTCAAAGAGTATGACTTTGTTCAAAACGAAGATGAACCTTGTGTTTACAAGAAGGTTAGTGGGAGCCATGTGGCATTCATAGTACTGTATGTTGATGACATACTACTAATGGGGAATGACATACCTTCTCTCAAGGCTGTTAAGATTTGGTTAGGGAGCAACTTCTTTATGAAAGACTTAGGTGAAGCATCCTACATTCTAGGAATGAGGATCTATAGGGATAGATCTAGAAGGATGATCGGTCTAAGTCAGAGTACATACATCGATAAGGTTTTGTATCGTTTTGGTATGCAAAATGCAAAAAAGGGATATGTCCCCGTGTCTCAAGGGATAACGATCTCTAAAGATCAGTGTCCGAAATCATTGGATGAGAAGGACCACATGAGTAAGGTTCCATATGCCTCAGCAATTGGATCCATCATGTATGCAATGATATGTACTCGCCCAGATGTTTCTTATGCTTTAAGCATGACGAGCAGATACCAATCTAATCCAGGTGAAGGTCACTGGACGGCTGTCAAGAATATTCTAAAGTACTTGAAAATGACTAAAGATTCATTCTTGGTGTATGGAGGAGAGGAGAAACTGGTTGTAAAGGGTTACACCGATGCAAGTTTCCAAACAGACAGGGATGATACTGTATCACAGTCTGGTTTTGTGTTTTTTCTAAACGGAGGTGCTGTAAGTTGGAAGAGTTCAAAGCAAGAAACAGTAGCTGATTCTACAATGGAGGCTGAGTACATTGCAGCTTGTGAAGCGACTAAGGAAGCTGTTTGGATTCGAAAATTCATTACTGATTTGGGAGTGGTTCCATCGATCGCAGATCCCATTGATCTATACTGCGATAATAATGGAGCCATTGCACAGGCTAAAGAACCTAGAACTCACTCCCGAAAATAACACATACTCAGGAGATATCACCTCATTCGAGAGATTAATGAAAGGGGTGACATACACATATGTAAAGTGCACACAAATGATAACATTGCAGACCCACTGACCAAAGGCTTGTCGCAGACGAAGCATGACGGTCATACTAGTTCCATGGGTATTAGATACATGGGTGATTTGCTCTAGTGCAAGTGGGAGATTGTTAGTGTAGGTGCCCTAGAGGCAATACAATAAACCTTTATGTCGTTTGATTATTCAATAAACATATTTATTATGACTTTAATTACTGCGATATATTTGTTAGCATAATAAATGTCCTTAGAATCATGATACACATTGTATAGTTTAGTACATGACTTGAACTTGAGATTATATAATAGATCATATTCTTAAATGTCCCTAGTCGAGTATTATTATTATAGGACAATAATAATACATAAATAGACTAGTATGTTGTTTGACTGATAACCACATCTCATTGGTTATAAGTATGGGGATACTAAAGTCAACACATAGGTACATGCAGGAGTACATGGTACTGGACAGACCCACATGAGATTCTTCATGTTTAATAAAGTCATAAGAAAGACTCACAGTGATAATGGTGTAATGATCCTCTGACTTGAGATCATTATATTTCTGGACGAGGATTAATATACTTTGACTACATTAAAAGTTACCTTTGACCGGGTAATGATAAAAGTGGACATCGGGTATATCATGAGTCGTATGAGAAATATGAATGATAGATAAAGGATTTAACCCTCCTATAATTAGGAGAGATAATATTGGCCTCTTGATTGAGTGAGACTATAAAATGCATGGCCGTGCTCAAATAATGATTTGTTTTCATAGTCTACTCATGGATCAAGTAAACCCGGATTAAATGTTGAAGAGGATGACTAAATACATGCCTCGAGTTTAATCTATAATATATATGGTTAAAGGGATTATATTACACGGAAATATTAATCATGAAAGGTTTTATCGAATCATGATTTAATTATTATTTAATTGGGTAGCAATGATGTATTACTAGATACCGCTCGTTGTTTATAATTTTATTGGAGAATAAAATTATTGTTAATTAAATAATAGCCTATAGGGTCACACACATAGAGCACTTCAATGAATAGTTAATTTAAATTATAGATTTAAATTAATTGATGATTATTTGAATTTTATTATATTAATTAAGTGAGACTTAATTAATTGAAATAATATAATTCGAATTTGAATTCTGCCTTTAATAATTAAGTATGACTTAGTTATTAATTAAATAATAGAAATTCGGTTTTTATTATTTAATCCTAAACCTACATGGGTTAGGCTTTGCTGTTATGGGTTGCTGATTGGGCCTCTTAACCAGCATTATAAATAGATAATGATATGGTTAAGAGGGATGACGTTTTTGAAAAAAAACAAACCCTAGAGGCAGCAGGCAGCAGCAAGGAGAAGAAGGCAGAAAGAAGAACAAATTTCGAAATCATCAAAAGGGAGGCTAGTACATCCATTCCATAATCAAGATCGTGAGACGTTCTTGAAGGTGCTCGTGTGGATACCATAGAGATGTTTTTGAGAAGAAGACACAAGTCGTGAAAGCTAGGATCTTCGTTGAGTTCGTAGAAGTCAAGACCAAGAAAAGGTATGATTCCGTTTCACAATAATCAGTCCGAACTTATACATGATCCTGCGTTTAGGGTTCCGAATTTTTGTTATATTTACGTTTAATCCGCTGCGTTTTATGCCTCGGAACCCAACACATAGAGGGAGATGAAGAAGGATCTACTGGTCACTCTGAACACAATTATGAAGAAGGTCAATAATCAAGGGCTAATCTGTCTAGACAGAGGGTATGGAATAGAGATCATTCCTTTGAATTAGTCATTGGTGATCCGGAGAGTGGAGTAAGGACCAGAAGAGCAACCTAGAATAAATGTCTATTTTCTGGGTTTTTATCAGAAGAAGAACCTAAAAAGGTTGAAGATGCTCTTGAGATTCAGATTGGGTAATTGCTATGCAAGAAGAACTCAATTAGTTTGAAAGGCAGAAAGCATGAAAACTGGTACCCAGACCGAAAGACAAATCTTTTACTGAAACTAAATGGATATTCAGGAACAAGTTAGATGAAGATGGAATAGTAACAAGGAATAAAGCTAGACTAGTAGTAAAAGGATATTCTCAAGAAGAAGGAATAGATTATGATGCAACATATGCACCAGTTGCCAGACTTGAAGTCATCAGGATGTTTCTGACATTCGCAGCACATTCAGACTTCAAGGTTTATCAAATGGATGTGAAGAGTGAATTCCTGAATGGGGAACTAGAAGAAGAGGTATATATGGAACATCCTCCGGGTTTTGAAAATACTGAATTCGAGGACTTCGTATATCTTCTATTCAAAGCTCTCTATGGACTTAAGCAGGCACCTCGTACTTGAATAAGTATAAGATGAGTATCATGGGCGAGCTGACGTACTTTCTTGGACTACAAGTGAGTCAAAGGAAATATGGAATATTTATTTGTTAGTTCAAGTACATCAGAGATCTTCTAAAGAAATATGGACTTGAAGACTCGGCTCCAGCCAAGACTCCAATGCCAACTGCCACAAAGGTTGATGAAGATAAGGCGGGTAAATGTGTAGATATCACAAGCTACAGAGGTATGATTGGATCACTACTTTATCTTACTGCAAGTAGGCCAGATATTATATTTGTAACATGTTTATATGCTAAGTTTCAAGCTAACCCTAAACAGTCTCATCTTATAGCCATGAAAAGAATTTTTAGATACCATAAGGGTACTCCAAATTTGGTAATTTGGTATTCTAAAGGTACATGTTTTGACTTAGTTGGTTATATAGACTCAGATTATGCAGGTTGTAAGATTGAAAGGAAAAGTACTTATGGAAGCTGTCAATTCCTAGGAAGAAGGTTGGTGTCATGGTTCACCAAGAAATAACACTCAGTTGCTACCTCGACAATAGAGGCAGAATACATTACGGAAGATAACTGTTGTGCTCAGATCTTATGGATGAGGAACCAACTCCAGGACTATGGCTCTTTATTGAACAAGTTCCCAATATTCTGCGACAATACAAGTGTCATAGCTATAACCAACAATCCGGTTTAGCACTCGAGAACAAAGCACATCGACATCATGTATCATTTTATCTGAGAACATGTGATGAATGGAGTTGTGGAGTTGCATTTTGTACCCACAGAGCAACAACTTGCAGACATCTTCACGAAACCACTAGATGCATCTACTTTCTCTAAGTTGGTTAGTGAATTAGGGATGTTAAATAATAATTGATATGTGTTTGCGAGAAGTTGTATGAATTTGCAAGGTTTTGTATATTGATATCCAACTGACTTGTAAATTTCAATCCAACTAGTAGCCTCGGGCTTATGAATATCTATACTAGTTATTACAAGTATACCAGTTATGCTTTGTGGTAATTAGTCGATATATCATAAGTAGTTAGTTATCGTATAATTGTATGTAATTAACAAGCAACATAACAGTTTGTGGTTTAGGATTACTTAGTTCATTTCAACTTATGAAATCAAGCTAAGGATTCTATATCAGACATGTTGTGTTTTTCTGCGAGGACTTACCTGTATTGTGATGATTATGTGCTTATGTGTTTCCTCACAGAAATCAATGTGTAGCAGTTGCTTTTCAGTTTATAGACTTGCATGATAGAATGTCTGGCATATAGAATGCGAGTCTATTTATTTGGATTATGTTTGAGTTGTTTTTAATTTTTGGAAATTTTAAAAAGCAGCAAGGTGTGGAACAATTTTTTATATTTCCCAAAAATTTAAAATAACCACCCCTGTATATTATTATATTAGTTATTATATTTATTAAATGTTTATATGTTTTGAATTGAATTTAATTCAATTTATAGGTAATAATGAATTAAGGTTATAAAATCTATATTTTGGGATTTTAAAATTTTAATTTAATAATTATTTATTTAATTGAGTTAATGAATATTTAAATTATTTGTTAAGTGTATTTTAAATTATTTAAAATTAATTATCTATTATTTTTCTTTAAACAGATAAGGTATAGTTTTTCTCTTATAGTCTGTAGGTTTTTGTTTGATAGAAAGTTAATAATCAGAATTCTAGCTTAGTGAGTTAACAATATGTGAAAATAGTGGTGTTTTTATTTTGTTATTAGGCCAATTTCTCATTTTGTTGTCTTATTTGACATAGAATTGACCATTCCGATTGTTAACACTTAGGATTTTATCTTATCTTGTTTTTTATAATTATCGATGACATTATTCGATTGTTATGTTAACAATCGAATACATCATCTGATTTTTATGCTTATTATTGACTTTTTTTTATTTTAGATAACAATCGGAAGTTGTTTTGCACTTACACTAATTTGCTCTGATTGTTATGATAACGATCGATGACGTCGTCCGATTGTTATGGTAACAATCGATGACATCATCGGATTGTTAGTATATATAACACTTATTATTATTATTATTTTAATTACAGATACACACAATTGCTGTATTTTGAGACTTGTTCTACTCATTACCGATCCAATTATTTCTTGCCACGTGTCCCACTAGAGGGTATATGCAATTGAGAGGGAATAGTTTAATTCATTTTGTTTCTATGTGAATTATTCATCTGCATCTATTATTCTATCTTTCTCTCTCGTATTATCAAACCCTAATTATTATTCACACTTCAAATCTCAAAACTTCAATGGCTTCTAAGGGTATTACTTTTCAGAATTATTCTTTTGCCGCAACAAACTACATCTCTCTTCTATCTAAGGATAAAGCACCTCAGGATTTTCATGTGATTCAGGATTTTCTGCAGAATAGTTACATTGGGTATGCACTTCAGGAACCCATAAATTTCTCAGCTCAATCTCTACTCAAAATCTGGTCAACTGCAAGGTTTAACAATGCTGGTGATGATGAAGAGCCAGTCATAACATTCAAATGCAATGGCAATCATTCGATAACTCCTGCAGTGGTTCATCAAGCTCTTAATCTTCCGAGAATAGGGGTATATGATGATATGGTTAGTGATGATGAAATAAAGGAATTCTTCAAGAAAATAGGCTATAAGGGAAATTTGTCTAAGTTGGGGAGTCTTACAAGGCCTCATCTTCGAAGAGAATGGAGTTTCTTCTTCGATTGCATTACAAGGGCTTTCACAGCTAAATGCACGAATTTTGATGCAATTCCTCAATTATCTCAACAAATTGGATATTCTCTAACCCATAATCTCAATTTCAATTTTCCCTGTTTGATTATTAGGCAATTAGCTAGTAAGATTAATGATGATTCACACACTATCTACTTTGCTAGATTTTTACAATTGATTTTTAATGTTTTAGTGCCTGATATTAAGTTTGAGAATGATCAGAATTTAGTTATTTTTAGCATGAATAAAAGAATATTTGCTGATCTATCAAGAAAAGATGCAAAGAAGGCTGAAGGTAAACTTTCTAAACTATTTTATCCCACATGGGTCAGGCTTCTCTTACATGAGAGAATGCCTACTATGTATGGGAGGGAGTTTTTGTCAGTGACTACGAATCAGAGTTTAGCAATCTCTGATTCTAACCCAAGTCAAAATCTAAACACTGATTCCAAAAGACATTTGCCAATCTCTATAGTCTCCCAAAAGGCTGTAGTTGAAAAACACACCTCTCAACAACATGGCCAAAGCAAAAAAAAAGGGGAAATCAGTGAAGGAATCTTCTCCTAAAAAGAGAAAATTGATTGATGAAAATACAGATTCTGATGAAGGTTTCGTTTTTCTAAAGAGAACGAATGTTGAACAGGCTTCTGCTACTTCTCCTCAGACAGAAACAGTTATTCCAATTCCTGAGAAGAAGAAGAAGAGAAGAAGATTAGTCAAGATTACAGACTCTGATGCTGTAAATACTGAAGTAATAAACTCTGATACAGTCTTAAACTCTGATCAGCCAACACCTCAACCTTTAAACACTGAAGCGATAAACTCTGATATTTTGGTCAACTCTGATGATTTGATAAAATATAGTGAAGCTGCTCCAGTTCAAGTATCTGATTCTCCAACAAACTCACCTAAGCACATTATCAAGGAGATGTCTTATGAAAGGGTTAGGGAGCTGGCTGAACAAGTCAGAAAAGAAATAGAGGCACACAAATCAAAATCAACTTCAGCCTCTCCAAGTTCCAAACATTTTTCTAGAAGGAAGAGGAAGTCTGTCACTTTTAGCCGAGACACACAAGAACCTACTTCTCAAAGTGAGGTAACAGTCATTGAAGGGCCATGCACACAAGAACCTATTGATCAAAGTTCAATAGAAGCCATAGTTCCAGCAAATGAGGCCAGCATTGATCAGGGGTACAATCCACAAGAACCTTCAGCTCAAAGGGTTGAAGAAGTTGTTCAGGCCCCAGCCACACAAGAACCATCCAATCAAAGTTTGGATGCAGGCACTCAACCATTTATAGAAGACATTGCTGTTGCTGATGCTGAAGGCCAATCTCTGGCAGAGTCCAGCCCACAAGAACCTTCACCTTAAAGTGGTGAAGCAGCTGCTGATTTGACTCAGGTCCCACAAGAACCAATCATCCATTTTATGATTGCAGACCAAGATTATCCTATTGCACAGACAAACTCTGATGAAGCTCCACAGGCAAACTCTGATGCTCTCTTAGTGCAACCAAATTCTGCACTGTCCATGGGGGCTCCATCTACAAATGCTCAAGGTATAAACTCTGACTCTACTTCAGAATTTACATTCTCTGATTGTATCAGTTCAGAATTTATATTCCCTACCTTTACTGATGGGATGATCATAGATAGTCCTGAAAAGGATACCCCTATTCATGTGACCACAAATCTCCTTTCTCAGCCACCTCTTATTTCTATAGGACATTGTGTGTTGAGCCTTTCTAGTAAGTCTGAGGTAAAAAGTGTGGAAAATAGAATTAATGAGAGGCAGACACTGGATCTGGCAAAAGGAGAGGTATAATTGAGAAAGAAGTTAGTTACTTCTAGTGAGCAAAATCTAACTCTTAACAGTTATGATATGTGTGATGTGAGAAGTAATGAGATTACTTTAAAAAATCAGAGTGCTTTAGGTTGTTCTGTTCCTTTTGCAGGTACTCAGAGTTTACCTGTTTCTACAAACTCTGATGCTGTGCCAAACACTGATGAAGTTTTAAACTCTGATGGGAAGGACATAGATTGATGATGTGATTTTTGCTGATGAAGAAGTCACATATCTATCAATTCCCTACACACAAAGATATAACACAAAGAAGTGGCCTGTTAATTCACATGATGCTCATGAGAGATTAAGGATGGATTATATTGATTACATGATGGTGGACAATCTCAAAGGACAAATTGAAGCTGATCTAGATGTAGAGGGTATCAGAAGGGATTTCAGTTTCAAAGAAAGGTCATCTGATGAAGATTTTCTTACCTCTCACAGACAATCCATTTAGGATTCATCTTGGAAGTTTCCTGAGAGAGATATTTCTTGGCCTCATGTTCTTGCATTAATAAATAAAGCTGACAAGGAAATATCCTCTGATGAACTGAAGACAATTCTGAAAGCTTATACTATTATGTCCAAGGGACTTCAACGTGAGGTTAATGACCTGAAGACATCTGTCAACAAAACTTCTGTCCATATTGCCACTGTTGTTTCCACATCTCAACATTCTCTGGAGGCCAAACTCAAATCTTTTTCTGCCAAACAGGATGCATTGGAAGCAAAAGTGGATCATCTTTCTACTTCTGTTAGTTCTATGCAGGGAATGTTACATACAATTGTCGAGCTTCTTACTGTTAAAATAGGGCATGATGTCAGAAAGGGGGAGAAGGGTTCAGACAAATGCAAGGAGGATGCAATTCTAAATTCTGACAAACCTGATGATGCAGATCAAGGGAGTCATAAGGATGAGAAACAAACTCTGAAGCCGCAAACTCTGATTGGACAAACTTTGACAACCTCACAAACTCTGATGACATCAAAGGCTGATATAAACTCTGACAAGCAAACTCTAATAGATGCTGATTTGGAATTAGCAAAGAAACTTGAAGAAGAAGATAAGCCAGAGAAAATTGAAGAACAAAACTTAAAGGATACAGAACTGGCAAAGAAATTTTTTGAAGAAGAACATCCAGGAATGGATCTAGTTGCTGTAGAAGCTGAATTGAAGAAATCTGGAGCTGTTAGTGCTCAAGTCCAAAAAAAAAGAAGTGTAAAGAAAGGTCCAATTCAGAAAAAGGTACCTGCTCAAAAGAAGAAACTAGAATCTAAGCCTATTCAAATCAAACCTGTTGAAACTCTCAAGCCAGTTGCTCAATTAAAACCAGTTTCAGAAATTCGAACAAGATCATCTATAAGAATTCAACAAAAAGCTCCAACTAAACCACAAACACCTCTTACTATGCAAGGAATAACATTTCTACCAGGTGGATCTAGTTTTGATGTTGAAGAAGAACAACAACAAGAAGCTCTTATCAGAAAGAAAAAGACTGATCCTCTGTGGACTATAACTCAAAGTCTGATTCTCAATGCCAGACTTGGTAAAAATAAAGGAGGCATTTGTGATTCACATGCTAAAGTTTACAAGGGTGAAACAAATATTTTCAGTGATCCTCTTTCTTTAAAGCACAATCCTAAGGAAGATTTGACACAAGAGCATCTTGACAAATTAATATCAGTCAACATAGTAAAAGACATTTTTGATGGAGCTCAAGCAAATGAGAAGCTTCTATATTTTCTAGAAGATGGGAGAGTTTTGAAGATTGCTGAAGAAAATCTGATTTATAAAGCATCTAAAGAACTTGAACATGTTCTATATCTACTCAATGATGAAAATGAAGCAACTTCTAGGTGGAGGAAAATAATTGAAGGAGTGATTGTTGAGAAGAAGAAGAATGAAAGGTTGATGATGATAAACTCTGAAGAATATGAGCCTGGTTACTTACTTGAAGATGGATCAGAAAGAGCAATGAGAAAAGGGGATGCAAGGGTCAAAATGGTGTTAGGGATTCCTACACTAATCTTAAATCCTGATGGAATGAAGACCTGTTGCATTGCCTTGGATGAAAGAATGGAGAGGTCATCAATTTATGCTATAAGGGCTGCAATATTTCAAATAGATGATTCTTCTGAGCACATGAAGGAATTGAAGGAGAAGCTTGTTGATTTATTGAAAAATGCTGAAGAAAAGCTCCTGAGTCAATTTCTGAAAGAAGACTTCTCTTATAGAAGAATCTGAATGTGAAAGGAAAAACAAACTCTGATGCATTTGTCTTGTATTTCTGACATCATAAGTGAAATTTATGTTTCAATTCATAAAGAATAAATTGGGGGAGATTGTTAGGAATGCAAACACTGATAATTGTCAGAGAATACCAAACAGAGTTTATGCTGACGTCATCAGAGATTAAGGAAGCTGTCGGTTAGAGTTTACTCTATCAGAGAATACTCAATCAGAGTTTACTCTAACAGAGAATGCTCAAATCAGAGAATGACAAACCGACAGAGATTAGGTTCAGAGTTTACCGGAAAAGGAAACAGACAAATCAGAGTCTGATTTGGATAATAAGAAGGAATTCGAGTGCAAGTCTAAATTGCCTTATTAAAGCTATTCTATTTCCATTCTAATTTGTAATTGTATTTGTAGCTATGTCTATATAAACACAGAGATAGGTTATAATTCAATGATCGAATTTATTCAAGCAATATTCTTATAACCTAGTAGCTCTTGAGAACAAAGAACTTCTTGAGAGAGTTTTGTAATACATTCATTATCTTTAATACAAAACAGTGTTCATCTTTTACATACTTGTGATCATAATTCGATTTATTAGTACTATTACATTCAACCCCCGTTCTGTAATAGATTGATTATCTGGGAAACACGGTACGCATATTAGAGATGCGAGTGTCATGTGATAAAAAGGACATTACTAGCTACATATGCTATTTTGGTAAAATTTTGTTAAGAAAGTGATAAAGTGGGCTTTAACCTAATAATTAATGAGTTGATATGTAATTATTTTATTTTCACAAATTTTGATCTTATAGTAATTTAATTTTTTTGAAGATGAGTGTTATAATACATGTTTTTTGTTACCTGGTTATTTGAATAATAATATGATTAAATTCTCAAATTTTATTATATATATATATAATATGGGTTGGTTAGATCTTAATAGTATTTATTTTTTTATTTTCATTTTTATTTATAATTTTTTGTGAAACCCAAATTGTAAGGAGAAATTTTATTTTAAACTTTATATATTTAATGTATATTAGAATTGTATAATAATATAATTTGGTTTCAAATTTAGATTTAGAGGATTAAATTTATAAATACTATTTAAATATTATATTTATATTATGATTATAATTATATTTATTTTGAAATTTCAATTAATTTAAGTTACAGGATAAAAATGTCCTTATAAAATTATTAAGATAAAAGAAATTATATATCAGACATATTTAAAAATATAATTAAAAAAAAGATATATTTATAAACAATTTTTAAATTTGGAATTTATGAGGAAATAATCATATTTATTTTTTCTAAAATTTGATTTTTATCTGTTTTGTTTGGTGGTGGGGATGCTAGAAGTTAACTCCGGTTGGCACTTTGTGTTTCCAATAGGTTACATGAACTTTTTTTTACCTTTGTAAAGAAAAACAACGGGTGGGTCAGATAATTTTGGATTGCACACAGGGAGAGAAACAGAAACATATCGATCCAGAAGGAGGGGGAGATGATGATAACTAAATTATTTCAAAATTTTGTTCAATCGCCTAAGGTATATATTTATATATGTATAATCAATTTATTATTGACCTTGCTCTTCAATCATGATCCCCATATCAGAATATATATATATATATATGTATGTATATATATATATATGTATGTATTTAAAATTGA
Source organism: Oenanthe sinensis (assembly GCA_028671895.1). Lineage (NCBI taxonomy): Eukaryota > Viridiplantae > Streptophyta > Magnoliopsida > Apiales > Apiaceae > Oenanthe > Oenanthe sinensis. Next base: position 33,369,078 of record CM053803.1, read on the forward strand.
AAAAAAATTGTTGTTATTATATATGTTTGGTGCAGCGTGAGAAGAAGCATCTACACAGGAGCTTGACATTGACGGACCTGGAACCACGCGTTGCACTTCATTATGGAATCCCATCTACAGCTTCTATCCTTGCTTTTGACCCGTTTCAGCGTCTCTTGGCTATAGCCACTTCGTAAGTTCATTACCTGAGTATTTGGTGTTTTTGATTTTAAATACTACTCACTCGATCCCACCCAATTGTTAACGTTTCGGAAAGAAGGTCCGACACGCGCATATAAAGTATATTTCTATAACTTATTTTTAATTTTTTTTCTGAAACATTAAATTTTTATTCAGAATTTTTTTTTTTTAAAAAAAAGTTATGAAACTATATTTTATATGTATCTTAAAATGCGTGTCGGACCCTCTCTCCGAAACGTTAATAATTGGATGGGACGGAGACTGTATCTTCTAAGCATTGATTTTAGTATTATTATGTGTATGCTTTCCCAAGTTTTAGGTTGTGTCCACTTGGATGAAATGGAATGAGGGGGAGAATGGTATGAGATTTATACTTTTATTTGGGATACCCGCCGTGGATTCAATTATGCACCATTCTTAAACTTAATAAAGCGCCTTTAGTGATGTGACATTTGTGAATGTATGGTACATCTAGGAAATAAAGTTTAACATAGCAGGGTATTAAACATACCAATGGCAAACTTTGCAGAGCTCCTCTTGTTGGTTTGGGATACTGTACTTTACAATATGGCCTTAAGCGAACTGAGCTTGAACTTCTTTAAATGAACTAGCAAAACAATTTCACTAATAAATTTCTTGGTGAATATAGACCTTATGCTCAATTTTTTTTATCAAACGAGCTCAATCAAGCTCGAACCCGTATGCCCTATTCCCGAATAGGGAGGAATATTGATGCACGACAAGAATAAAACAAGGAAAAAGATAAGTAAGGTGGATTAACCGCAGAAAATCCATAAGACCAAATGTTGAAATGAAAAAGAACCATTACCCTTAATGTTAATGTTGCGCTAGGAAACACTGATTCTTCTAAAAGGCTGCCGTACGCGAGTCGGACTAGACACTGACTCAACTGAGTACGTGTCTGACTCGTCAGGTGACTCGATGCACAAACGGCAGTCGACTCGGCACCGACTCAGGTTCGACACTCCCAAGACACGGCCCATACAAAAAACAAAAAACGCCCAGCCCACCTATTTTAACCTAATTTAAAGTGTTGTTCTATATACCTCAATAAACCCATCGTTCACCTCAATATATATATATATATATATATATATATATATATATATATATATATAGACGTACATCCATATACGTACATACAGTGTTATTAAACGCGCACCGCGCACCGAAGCGCAAAGGCCTCTCGGAGCTTAAGCGAAGCGCACACGCGAAGCGCAGATTCATCGAAGATTACAAAATATACATATATACATGTATATAATGTAAAACATTGTCAATATATAATAGTAACACATTAATAAGCAAATCAAATTGTCATAAAATAGGTAAATTAAGAGATTCAAGGTCTTAAACGTATTATAGTCATAATACACCTCATTTTCTCTCTTTTGTTGGGATCACATAAAGTTGAATATTTCTATGCAGGATCCTTTTTGTTATCAGTGGAATCAGCCATTTATAACTACAATTAACATAAATACTAAATATAAACAGAAATATTACATAATAAACAGAAATACTAATTTGAAATACTAATACTATATACTTATTAAATAAAATACTAAATACTAAATATGCTTATAAAGTAATAAAGTAAATAGGAGTACTAAATATATGTACTAGTTCTCTGTCACAAACAGAAGTACATAGCAGTACATATATATGTGCAGTACACCCAGACCCAGTACTGTACATATATATATACACACACAGTACAGCCGCCTCAAACCACAAACCAGAAGAATGGAAGAAGATTTATATATGTGTGTATGTATATATACATATATGTAGATACATACATGTATACATATATATATATATATATATGTATTCATACATATATAAGCAGAGAATAAGAAGAAGATTAGATGAAGAAGAAGATTACCCGGAGATTAATCGATGTTTTACGGTTTCTGGGTTCACGCCTCTCTTTTATTTAGGGCTTTTGTTGTTATGAACGTAAAAGGTACGTTATATTTTTAACCCAGTCAAACTTTATGGGTCAAACATAATAAAGTGCGTGTCAAACACGCTTCACGTACCGCGCTTCATCCCTGGAAGCGAGCGCTTCATTCAACCCGTGGCGCTCCGGCAGTGCGAGGCGAGGAAATTGAGCTCTGAGGTGCTCCGCGCTTTAGCGCACGCTTCAACGCGTTTTTGACAACATTGCGTACATACATATAGAATATTTAGTATTTGTCCATACAAATCTTATTATGGAACTTAAAATACTTCTTTTATTAGTTTGTCAATCAATTACCACTTATTATGAACGAAACTTTTATTATTATAGTTTGAATGAAATGAAACTATTAAGTGTTTGACGCATACAAATCCTATATATATACATATAATTATTTATTTATCTTTTTATTTGCCGAGTCCCGTATCGAGGACTCTTTGACAATTGGTGAGTCCTCGTGTCCCCGTATCCGTGTTCCAAGTCGCTGTATCCTTTTCCATGCTTCCTAGATGTTGCGGAACGAGAAGTTAAAATATTAGTTTTATATTTGTTATGTTATTATTTTATGGATTATGAATAGGTATAATTATAATTCATTATAAAGCTTAATTATATTATACATGTAGTTTATTAGGAATATTTTAGAATTATGGTAGGAAATAAGAAAAAGATTTTTTTCTTTATTTATTAAGAATTTACTTGGTGACTAAGTTTAGAGATTTACTCTATGTTACCTATACTGTCCATTTTTGTGCTTATACCCGTGTCCCATGACATGGGTGTGGGTGTGGGATCTGAGTCAGATCTTTCTTAGTTTACTTGCACTTGTTTATAAAGAGCAAGAAATTTATGAATGACTTGTCTCTATGTTATCCTTTTGATTTTATGCTACAATTTAAAATACATAATTAAGTGTATATGATTTATGTGTAGTAGACACTATTTTTATGAATGCACAATCAGTTAGTCTATTTAAAATATAACTTGTGTTAAATCTTATATGCGAGTCCCCACACCCGTGTCCAATTTCAGATCCATATCCGAGAATCCTAATTATTTTAAAATTAGGAATCTGAATCTTGGATCCACACCCGTATCCGGGTAACTTAGGATTTTCTCCTATACGAGGAGATTTAATATTTTATTATTGGAAGGCTTTGGTAGATATTGAAATTTAGATTATTCTCTTTTGTTGTTATGGGTTGCGATCATAACATATTCCTCCTCTCTCCTTGCGGTTAAGAAATCCGGGCAGTAGTTCTTCAGCGGTTAATCCACAATTATCTATGAATTCACTTGTTTTTATTCATGTCTTGCATCAAAGTGGTATCAAAATCTTAGATTTCTATATCAATTTCTTATTTCTTGAGAGAACTAGGATTTTGCAAAAAAAATCATTATTCATCGGGTACTGTTCATCGGCACTGATCACAATACTATTCATGTGAAAAAAACACTTTCATGGCCAAAATTAACAAGTTTCTTGATGATATGCTGATAACTAATAACTGCCACTAGCATCAACGAGGATCTTAAGAGTATACCTGTTATGGTTGATGACTTGGTAAGATGGGGTGGAAAAAAGTGCCAAAAGAACTTTTTAGGAGGCACCATGAGGAAAGTAAATCACATGGTGAGTGTGTTTTAATTGTTGAAAAAAATCAAATTGTTGAAGTTCTCAAGCTTTAGTGTATTAACATTAAGAAAGAAGAGATGAATCAAGAAAATTTAAAGAAGGTGTCTAAGATTGAAGAAGTTGTGATGAAAAAGGTCGATATCATGATGGTAAAGCATATTTGATTTTCTTAGAGAAGAGAAGATATTGGGACTAGTGTTGTACCAAAATATATCATTCTTTCAATGTTGCTTCCAAAGATTTTTCTTATGAAGGTGGAATTAGACGTGTTCAAGTGCTAAACTAACCATCTCTTTTATTTTTGCAAAAAATAATAAAAGTTGGGTATTTTCCAAAACAATTTGGTATTTTCCAAAAAACTTGTCCACAAGTTGTATAAATTTAAGAATTGATAGCACACGCTTGAAGATCTCAAATTTAAACTCCATAAGCAAGATCTTTGGAAACAACATTGAAAGAATAAGATATTTTGATGTGGCAACAATTCCGAATATCTTGTCTTTTCATTGAAAATTGATGTGCTCCACCATGATAATATCTCACATCTTCAAGTTTAGACGCATTCTCTTCCCTTTCCTTTTTAATATTAATACACTGAACTATAGGTTTTCAACATTCTAATTCTAATTTTTTTCTTTCAACCATAACATGATGTTTACTACATGATTTAATATCTTTGTAGTCTTTGATCGGTTTCTTTGACACTTTTCCTCTACCCCATATTACTATTAAATCATCAACCATTACAAGTATGCTTTTAGGTTCGTCATTGATGCTAGGTGCGGTGACCGTCATGTCATCAAGAATTATTTCTATTTTAGCCGAGATTTTCTTGTGAATAGTGTTGAATGAACAATATGATAGGAGCTTGGATCGAGTTATGAGACCTTGTAGAGTAAAATCTTCTTCAATCCCTGCCCTTAAAGGCGTATTATTCTTATTCTTCCAACCTCTCCCTATTTTGTTTGACTAATTGAAATATAAGGAAAAACTGAGAGCTCAATTAGAGAGAGTGCTCACTGATCTCATGTAACTCAGATGCGGAAATATTTCTCCCTTTTTAATTCCTTCATGAAACCTTTAAATACAGAAATTCAAAAGATAACTACTAAAAGGATAATTGCTAAATATCTGCTATTAGTAATATTTCTGCTACTAACTAGCGATCTGCCACTCTGAATAAGCAAATATTCTGCAATCAAACCACAATCATTTCCAAAAATATAGCTTTTAAGCAGCTGTTCCCAACTGTTTATTTTGATTGTGTCTCTTGTAATAATGACGAAAAGGAAGCACCTGGACACTTTGCTGTTGCTGAGGTTTGTTATTTGTAACACAATATCATGAATACTGCCTATGAATAGTAACTTTTTTTTTTTGCAGACTCTAGATATCTCAACAATTTAGAAACCTGACACTGATACCAATTTGATGCAGAAAAAGAATAAATACAAGGGAAAAGATAGTTGGGGGATTAAGGGAAGTAAACCCACAAGTGTTAAGGTGACCCACTCGACGAAAAACCACTATGCCTAGGATATCTAAACCGCGGAAGAGAAGAGTTTGCATGGATCTCAACTCATAACAAGAGAGAGAGAACTATCTCAATTCAATAATCAATCAAAAGATGCATTACCCATACCAACATAACAAAAGCATAGATACACTAGTTTTCATTGATATTTTTCAGGAAGGCAGCAATATAGTACTAGTAGTAGTATTTCATTTAGTAGTAAGGGTAGTTAACTAATTTCAGAGTTAGTATGTAGTAGTATAAATAGAAGCACATTTGTAATTTGGGATTATGTTTGAAATATATGATAATGGAACTTTGTTCCACAACTCTTTCTCTCTCTATAACTGATTCTCTCTCTTTCTCTCTTTAGGGTTTCTATCTCTAATCTTTCTAATCTCTCTAGCTCTGTCTCTCTCTCCTAAATCTCTCTCTTTTTTGCCCTTATCTCTCTCATTTCTCTCTGAACTCTCTCTGAATTCTCTATATGTGCCTTAATTTCCCTTCTTTACTTGTTAATTATGAGAATATAACTAGAAAGCACCTAAAAAAAGTCTCAAACAGTTCAGGAATTCACTAATTCCTGACAAATTGGTATCAGAGCTACTAAAATCGATCAACCACTGCTTCTACCTTGTTGTGCTGGTAAATCCGAGTTGAGCAAGCTTTGAAGTGTTGTAATCGAAGTTCTCAATCTTCAGATATGATGAAATCAGTGCAGGTACTCTGTTCTTCAACTGTTCTTCACAGATCGGTAGTAGATGATGTCAAATAAGATGATTTGATGTGAAGTTTGTTAGTATCTAACTCGTTTTCAGCTGTTGTTACTATTTGAGTACATATTATATCAGAAAATCCCAAAAATAGTAGCGTAGTATTGTTTTTTATTGGCTTACTGAGTTGACTCAGTAGTTGTGGTGTGATATGAGTTGGATTGAGATCGTACTGGTTGGAGTAAGTTGTTTTGGATTAGCTTGAAGTGCTTGTGTGTGGACCGGTTATAACAGAGAATTTGTTTCCAAGTTGGTGGATAAGGAGGATTTCACCACACCTCTTTGAAGAATTGTGTGGGAAAGCAAGTGTTACTGATTGTGAATTGTATTGAGGTGTTGATCAGTTGAGTAGTGAAGGTGTAATTGAGATTGTAATCTGGTGTAGAGAGGAGTTGTGGAGCATAAAGTACAGCCGGAGATTATACTGTCTTGTAAGTGTTTGATAGATTATCCGAGACAGTGAAACTGTTACAAAGGAACTTGAAGTTGAGATTTTATACAAATTATTGTTTGAACATTGCGTGGAAAGACATAATGGCTTATATGCACAGTTCTGGTTGAGAAGTTGAGAACTCACATCAAGGTTCATTGAGAATGCTTGACCAGAATGTACCAGGACACATTGAAGGCACCGATGAGAAAGAAAACTCTTACAATGATTTGCTGCAGGAAGTGCAACAACAGTTTCTAGTGCACATAGAAAATACAAATTTTAAATTGCAGAAAATTGAGGAGATGATAGAGTTATCAGTGCAGAAGTTTTGTGTTTTACGATTGAGGAAGTCCAGAAATCAAGAGAAAGGATGTGTGAATCATTTTGATCGGAAAACTCCCGAGATAAAGGAGAAGTCTAGTAAGAGATTTCAGAAACTAGAGGAGTTAGTTGTCTTGGCTGCTCACAAAATGGGTATGTTGAATGAGATGAAGGCTAAAAGTCGAGAGGAAGGACTTGTTAATCCTTTTGGGTGGAAAACTAAGGAACAACATGGCAATCCCAGGCCAGGAAGGACCACACAAGAGTAATTTGCAGAAATAAAGCTTAAATTCAATTGATAAGGAAGATGGGTATGTCGAACCCTAAAAACCCAATGTAATGCACATATATGGAAGTGGGCTGAGACGTTGGCATGCTTAGTCAAAGAAAAACTAGTCTAGTCACCTTTTTCCATTTATCAAAATTTAAAAATTCAACGGAATGTAACTTTATTTAAAATGAGTAGTGTAAATGCGACCTAAAAGTTGTCAGTGATCCACTTGATGTTAGAACGAAACAAATGAGCCAGTTGATAATTAACCCAATACAAGAGCATCAATGTTGTATTATACAAGAGCATAACAAATTACACCCCCCCTTCTCTATACATATACCTCTCTCCATCATTTTAATCACGTTTCCTTTGATTTCTTCTTACAGGGATGGAAGGATTAAGGTGATTGGAGGTGATAATATAGAAGCCCTTCTTACAGCTCCAAAACCATCGACCTTCAAAAATTTAGAGGTTTGCTATTAGAATGTATTGAAAGTGATTGACAATTATTTCTTTCTTGAAATGTGCTAATATATTGTCTTTTATATATAACCGTAATAATGTATAATTCAGAGAAAAGACTTTGACATGTTCAAAATCCCATGTCAAATGAACTTGAGTAGGGAAGCTAGTTGCTGATAGTGTAAGTGTCAGATTTGTGTATTATTAAGAAATTAATTAGACAACATGACAAGCTTGTTATATCCCCATGACGAGCACAAGGCTACACCAAGATTTTAAGAGAGTTGGTAAACTGGTTTGCATTTGATTTCAGCTCGAGTACTTATACAAGGCTTTTTAAATGTTAAGACTAGGGATTTTATTATTTAATTTTACAAGTAGTTCCTGAATTTTTTTGGAGGGAGAAGTGGAAAGAAATGTACTAATTTTATTTCTTTTATACGTTATAAGTTTTTTTAAGGGAAGAAATGAAAAGAAACCCGGAGAAAATGGAAGTCAATTTCTGCCAAAAATTTTCCTCCCAAAAGTGGAAAGATTTGGATTTTGGACAGAAACAAATGTTACAAGTATAAAATTATCAATTATTTCATCATACTTTGACTTCTTTTTATGAAAAACTCGGGAGCATGTGAAAGAAAATTACATCCAAATTCTTTTCTTTTCTTTAAACTTCAACTCTTTTCTTTTCCTTTCTTCATGTAAAAAATTCTTGAACACAACGTTAATGAGCATGTTTTCAATTGTCCTTTAACAATAATACTCTTATATCTTCATTGCCTTTAGTAAAACAATAATACTTTAACTTGTCATATAACAACTAAAAATTAAGAAGAAAAGAAAAGAAGTTAGACGACTATTTATAGTTGAATTTTCTAATCGCCGCGTCACAATTTTCTAGATAAGGATTCTAATTTAGATTACTTTCAAATGTTACATGAAAAAATCTATAGTTTTTTCTATGTGTTCATCAAACTTAATTTTTGTGTAGAATTGATTTTATAACGAATAGATAAAGGCCTTCTTTTTACTATTTTTGTGTTGATAACATATATTTATAGTTGGAATCCTTAATATTAATTAGTTATTTTTAAAAAACAAAGGTACAGTAATATAGTAATATTAGAATAACTACAAATAAAAAGCTTAAATGCATATAATTTCTGCATGTATTTTTTTATTGTTCTTGATTTTTGAAAGTAGAAATTAAGAGAGTCTAAAAAAATGATTAAAAAATTCAAATTAAGAAAATATTAAATATTTATCAAACTATTCACCTTGATTAGGCACATCAATTTTTATTAAAGAAATATTAACATGTATTTAGGTATATATTTTATTCTTATTTTCCGTCACAATTTTATCATCCCGATTTATTTTTCTTGTTATTGTTTTATACAAGAAAATTTGATGCGGAATAGAAAATTAAAGTATTAGTTTGTATTTATTTTATATTATTATTTAGGAATATATTTAATTGTTATTCATTATAAATGTAAATTATATATTTAGTTTATTAGTAATATTCTAGAATATGTTAGAGAATAAGAAAAAGATTTGTTTCCTTTATTATTAAGATTTTACTTGGTGGCTAAATTTAGGGATTTACTCCTATATAAGGTGTAATATTTTATTATTGAAAGACTTTGATTGAATAATCTTATTTTGTATAGTAGATGATTATCTTTAAGTGTAGAAATAGGAAACTTATCTTTTTTAGAGTTTGATTTTAATTAGGAATGTATGTGTAATGTTGTTATAGATAGGGATTGATCTTTGTCCGTGAACTCGATTATTGTTATTGAAATATAGTGTTTGTGTATTAAATAATTCTCTGCTTGAGTCGCAAAATTTGTTGTCCTATACCCCGATTAGTTGTTGTAGCAGTTGTGCTTATTTAATAAGTACATAGCTTCCATGAATATCTTATGATATATAAGGGACACATTCTCTTAGCCAGATTCCATGAATTTTTTTTTTACCTTTTGAGAATTACAAATATTCGGCTCAAAAACTTAAATGATGATAATATTATAAAAATTCAGGGATCATGTTGCAATTTAGTTCATTGTTTGCGAACAAGTTGACTTCCAATGGCATCAGTGAATTACCTAAATATTTAAATTTAAATGTTTGTTAACATGTACAATGAAATTGGAAAAGATTACTTGTTTTTATGTCATTAGCATCAATAGTTTCGAAGTAGATAAACACACACTGGTCGCCAAAACTACATTCTGAATTCTAATTAATAACATATTTATCTTTCTTTTGCACAGTTTTTACATAATCAAGGATTTCTAGTGAGCGTTTCAAATGGAAATGAAGTTCAGGTACTAATTACTGAGCTGTATATAACCTCATCTGAGACATAGTAACTATGTTCTGAAAATGGTCATATTTCCGTAGTTTATAGGCTTAAATACAATTTAAACCCTATGTTTTCAACAATATACAACTAAAATCCTCTTGTAATATATTTAGTAAATTTAACCCTATGTTTTTAACTATATACAATTTAAACCTTTTTTTTAAATAATTAGTAAATTTAACCCTATATTTTTAACTATTTATAATTAAAACCCTTTTTTCAAATATTTAGTAAATTTAACATTGACTTTTTAATTTAGGAATAAAATAAACCTTACGACCAAATTTTGAATAAATAAATCAGCACATACAGGACATATGAGATATAGCTAGAGTATATATTGGTCAAATGCACTATTTTCAATTTTTTTGTATAGATATTAACTAATCATAATAGATATATGCAATTATTAGGGTTTTTTCCTTATAAAATAGATATTTAGATATTATTTTCTATATTAATATGTATCCATATATATATATATAATATTATTTATGTCCAATAAAATTTTAATATGTGTTTATATTATTCTCTCATTGCCATCACACTTCCCGCTCAATATATTCATGGATGTTCATCACCTAATTTAATTTATTTCTAAAAATACCCTTCTATAATTGCCGGAAATTGGATGAGATTTGGGTAAGGTTTATTTAATTTCAAAACTAAAAAGTCAAGGTTAAATTTATTAAATGTTTTAAAAGGAGGTTTAAATTATATATAGTTAAAAACGCGGGGTTAAATTTACTAAATGTTTTAAAAAAAGGTTTTAGTTGTATATAGTTAAAAACGTAGGGTTAAATATACAAATTATATTAAAAGAGGGTTTTAAATGTATATTATCAATAACACAGTGTTTAAATTGTATTTAAGCCTAGTTTATATTACTGGGCTATTTAAGAGATTTTTTTGTTATTAAACCTGACATCCTTTTTGTTTTTGGAAGGTTTGGGATCTTGAACACAGGCGTATAGCAGCTCATACACAATGGGAGTCCAACATAACTTCATTCTCCACGGTCTATGGCTTTCATTACATGTAAAATCTGTACAAAAAATTTTCAAGTTTAAATCAGTTTGAGAAGATTAGGGATATAACATGGTTGTACTTGGCTTAAAGCAACTGTATATTTGTTGATATGATTAGGTATGTTGGAGATGAATATGGATTTTTGTCCGTACTGAAGTTTGATGCTGAAGAAGGAAATCTCCAGCAATTGCCCTATTACATTGCTGCAAATGTTATAGCTGGTAATGATTTTGGTACTTAATTAGCATGTTAACATTTTAGTCTCTCTCCTACCACATGCTGCTATGTGTGTCATTATGTCAACACTATTAATTTTGATAAAGAGTAAAGTACATTATGTGTACTTAAACTTTCAATGACATATCATTTGCAATACTATATTCTCAAAACTACCATTGTAATATTATAGTTTACATTTATTTATATTTATAAAAATTTAATCTATTTCAACTAACTTTTTGACGAATTTCCGTCTGATTTTTATTTCAATAACTATTTATTTGGGTTAGAGCAAACATATATAATATAAATATAGTAGTTAAAATGTGAATTTAATTAAAAAAGATCACGAAATTAGCAAAAATGGAAAAATATATAATTTCGATATTGCAAGTGGAAGTTTCGTAAGTATAACATTGCAAGTGGTATGCAACCTAAAGTGCAAGTACTTGGTGCACTAGATTCTTTAGATAAATTTTGTCTGTTACCAAACTCTTTTTATTTGTTCCCATCAATATTTACAATGAAGATGTAGGTCTTATACGAAATTCAGGTCTATCCGTCCTGAGTTTAAATCCAACATGATCCAAATGCAATAACTATGTTAATCCACAAATCCCACCACACCCTCAAAAGATCCTGGTTTTTGGTGCACTTGGTAGTGATACTTAAGTTTATATTTTGATCTGATTCTACCACATGTTTTGATATAACAGTAGGGTGTTACAAACTTTACCACATATATTCTTGGCATCTTTGTCAAACAGATAGCCCTAAAATGTAGCCTCTCCTTCCATTGTGTAATAATGTCGACTGAGTACGTGTCCTCGCAGGCCTGACCTCTATTGTAATATTGTGGGACCAGCCTTCATGTCCCCTCCCTTAGTAATGTTGATAATGTGAAAGGTCAAGCTTTTGAGATTTGGCTCTTATCCAATATGTCATACTGGTGTTATATCTCGTGTCTTATTTGAAACTTTGGTCTGTCCTGAATTTGACTCTAAAATAAGCCTAAATTAATTACACTCTCCCAGTGCAAAAATTCGGGCAATCCATGAAGGCCCCAAAAAAATCGTGATTTATTAGTAATGCACTTGGTGGTGATACATAAGCTTATATTATAAACTATTTGGGTAATCCACAAATCTCATCATAACCCCCAAAATATTAGTGTGCTTGGTAGTGATACTTGAGGTCTAAACTAATTGTCTCACAAGTTTTGATGTGAGACTGCAGATACAGCCTAGATTATCGAAACCAAATCCTCAGAGTCAGAGGTTCATAAACTCTATTTTATTGCTATGGCATCTAGCCTCGTAATCTGTCCTTTTTTGTTGCTCATGTGTTTGAGGTACTCAATTACCAACATGAATCTGTCCATATCAAGTTTTTAGACTTTACATTTTTGGTAACATGAAAGTTTTAGTATTGTATTTATTTATTTGAACTATTCAGTGAAACTAGGATAACAAGAATATTAGACTCATTTTTTTACCGAATCATTCCTATTCAGGGTTGCTTATCTTAGAGATTGACTTGGACATCTCATCGGGGCTGGTTTGGTGTTGTACCCGGTTTGTCTTTTATTTCCGATTGATGAACAAGAAGGAAAATGGAACTCCTTGATTTTATATCTCTCCCGCCCACAACCAGTGGAAGCAAGCTAGCCCCTGGTTGGGGGAAGTGGGCATTTCCATCGCAAAGGATTCAATCCAGCCACAGGTTGTCCTATGACTACCTTGTTACGACTTCACCCAAGTCAAAGACCCCGTCATGGTATGAGCCAATAGGACCACCAAAAGCATTTGTGGCGCTAGGGGTTACTGATGCGAGTGAGTTAGAGGTACTACTAAGTAAATATTGACTAAATCAATTGATTTATTGACTGATGGAGAAAGGTGACAGGTTGGTGATGCAATGAGTTGGAAAATAATGCCTAGTGATGGTTACTCGCTTGAAGTTGACTGATGTTGGTATATTGTGCAGTATTTGAGATTTATATTAGAGTTGAAGTGGGCGATACTTTTGAAAAATCTTTTCCTATAGTGAATTCTAGGGTCTTAAAATTTATTACAATAGTACATACGAGAAATGGAGGTAGAAAAGTGCAGAAGGAAGCGCATTATCTAGAATTTCTATATTAAGTTTATCATAGAAACTAAAAATAAATATTTACATCCATGTCTACACTAAGATCCTTACTAGAAGCCACAACTTACTTCAACATCTATGCTAATTACAGTTCTACTATTCCAGCAAAATAATTAAAACTACTGGTTAATGTACAGAATAGTATTTATGCTTTTCTTTAGTATTTTGTAGTCGTTTGGATTTTATATCAGGATAAACTTTAGTGAGTAGCACAGAATTAAAATATTAATTTGTATTTATTCTATGTTATTTAGAATTAGAGTTAATTGTAATTCATAAAATATTATATTACATAAATAGTTTGTTAGTATTAAGAAATGATTTATTTTCTTTATTATTAAGATTTTAATCCGTCGTTAAGTTATATATTTACTACATTATATAAGGAGATGTAATACTTTATTATAAGTGGACTTGGATTGATTCTTGAGATTGCTCTTGTTTTGGATCCTGATTCTATCAATTTCCCCTCTTCTGTGCAGAAATCCTTGGGCTAGTGGTTTTCATCGATAAATCCACCAATAACTATCCTTTTATTATTTTTTTATTATCGTCATGCATCAAATTGGTATCAAGAGCTTGGCTTTCTTTACCAATTTCTTTATTGTTTAGAGATATAGGGTTTTGCAAAAAAATAAAAAGGAGTTATTTTTCATTACCAGAGAAGAGAGGATTGTTCGTCTGGCACTATTCAAAATACTATTCACTCAGCATTCTTTAGAGTACAAAAACCTCAATGGCCAAAATAAAAAGGGTTCTTGATAATATGACGGTGACCCACTGACATCAATGATGAATTTAAGAGTATACTTGATGATATAGTGGTAAAATGGGGTGGAGAAAAGGTTTGAAGAGAACCAATTGGATACCATAAGATTAGTTAATCACATGGTAGGCATGTTAGATTTAAAAAAAAATTAGTTTGTTGAACTTCCTAAATAAACGCGTATCAATATTAAAAACGAAGAGATAGATGAAGTGTTTTAAATTAAATTGGTCTTAAACAAGAAGACTGATACCATTGTGGAGCATATTGATTTTCTTAGAGAACACAGGTTATTGGAAACTATCGAAAATCTAATTTTCTCCATGTTGCTTCTGAAGATACTATTCATGAGGTTGAAATCGGATGTCTTCAAGTTCTGTGGAGTATCATTTCTTCGTTGATTCTTAAACTACATTACTCCGACACAGCACTTCTGGTAGTCATACCCGTGTCGACCTGACCCGGAATATGTGTCAGATTTGTGGGTTAGAAATCAGACACTTATTCTCTATCGCCGGAGAAAATCGAAGATCACCGGAAAAAATTCATAATTTTCTAGGGGAATTAGAGACAAAGAGATCAAGTAAAAGATAAAAGAATAAGAATGAGATGAGATATGAAAGAGATGAAGAAGCTAGAGTTCCTTCCGTAGAAGACGAAGGAAGACGGTCATGATACTTACAAGTTGCACTATGATGCACTTCAATACGATGCAATATTTATAAAAGTTTATCTTGGTTATTCAATCGTAATCAATCACCTCATTATTCTATATACGAGGGAATATATGTCTAATATTACAATATCATTATTTAAGGTAAATACCTAAAAGATAATATAAATATATGGGATATTCTCAATGGTACCCTTTTGATTCTAACTTTTTCAAATGGTGCAACTCCATATTTTTGACTTACAAGTGGTACTCTTGTATTTTATGTTTCACATGTATTATACCATTTTGTTATCCAAAACCAAAACCAAAACCATTGAAAATATCCCTAAATAAAATTAGATAATTTTTTTAATCTATGAATTATCTAATTTTATTTTAAATATGATGTATCCCTGTATCCGTGTGCAAAATATGGACGGTGTCCCCTGTCTCAATTTTTAGCAACATAGTTCTTAATTTGTTAATAAAACTCATGGATGACTTTCTCAAAGGCAAGGAGAATGATGTGGAGTACGAAATTAAAATTTTAATTTGTATTTAGTGTTATTATTTAGAAGTAGCATTAATTGTAATTCATTAAGTTTGTAATAGATAAATAGTTTATTAGTTTTATTCTAGGTTATGGTAGAGATTAAAAAATGATTTGTTTCGTTTATTATTAGAAACTTAATTCGATTAAGTCAGAGATTTACGCTTGTGTATGGAGATGTAATATTTTATTATTAGAAGACTTTGATTATTGAAATTGAGATTGTTCTCTCTTGTTTTGAGTTGCGATCCAAATAAATTCCTCTCGTCTAGTAGTGGTTGAGTAATCCTAGGGGTAGTGATTCTTGTGCAATTGGATCACCCTAAGGTGTCTGAGTTTTCTGCGGTTAGTCCACCAATATCTAACCTTTTATTGTTTTGATTATCGTCCTGTATGAAATGTCTTTCATTCCAATGTCGCGACTACTTTATAAATGCAGCATTTTCCTCACATTGCAGATGGGGCTGGGGTTTCACTACCTGATCATCTCTCAGTCGTTGGTGTACTACCACAACCTTGTTCCTTAGGAAATAGGTAATGTACTGAAAAAGTTTCTCACAGAATCAATATTGTAATCTGATTCAAATTCTTTTTGTTGACAATATCTATAAGCAATAATACTCCAATTAGTTTTTAGATGTTGTTCTCTTCTTCATCTAGCATCTGATAAATGTTTAAAAATTTTAGAAAAGTCCTAAATGTTGCGTGGTTGGCTATTTTCTTTCCCCTCAGTAGGTGGTTAGATCCCCAATATGAATCCTTGATTTTTTCTTTTTTTGCCAAATTTTGATTTCTTATCTACCTGTTTTTTTGATGGTTGCAATAGCTAAATGCATATACACATAATATATAAACCAGTATAGCTATATTTTTATAAGAGCTTTAAATTTTATCTGAATTTCCATCATAGATATGTAATGTCATCAGGAGGGATTTAAATTTCTCTACCTATGTATTATCCATATGTCACTATTTAATTTTTTTCCAGAGTTCTGATTGCATATGCAAATGGGTTCATTATTTTGTGGGATATTACTGGAGATCAAGCAGTCCTTGTTAGTGGCGGTAAGGATCTTCAGCTTAAAGCTGAAATAGTAGTCAACTCTTCAAATGATGTGAGGCATGAGCATTGTGAAGGCAGATCAGATATTTATGGAAAAATAGAGAAGGAGATAAGTTCACTTTGTTGGGCATCTTCTGATGGCTCAGTTTTAGCTGTTGGTTATGTAGATGGTGATATATTGATGTGGAACCTGACAAATGGTGCCTCCACCAAGGATTTACAAAGTGATGAATCATTAACCAATGTCATTAAGCTACAATTATCCTCAGCTCAGAAGAGACTTCCCGTCACTGTTCTACATTGGCATTCAAATGGTGCAGATAGAGGTCCAAAAGGCCAGCTTCTTGTGTATGGTGGTGGTGAAATTGGTTCAGAAGAAGTCCTGACGGTATGCTGTAGATGTAGTAGATGTAGTATACTGTTTTATTGCTCAAGTTTTGCGAAATCCTTTAGCATTGAAATTATCAATACTGTAATTATATAACTATATGAAAACAAATATCGATGTAGATGATTATGCTAACATATCTTGTCCTGAAAAGTTGTTTCTTGAAAACAAATATCTCTTGATAGTAATAATAAAATTGTGACTGCATCCTCTTAGGGGTCTCCAATCCGCATGCATGTTCTTTCCATATTTGGAAGTTCTGCTGTTTGGTAGGGTTTAATGACTTATGGAGTATGACTTCGATTATTCATGTTGTCTATTATTGTTGCAAACCAATCTGTCTGGGCGTAGCATCTCTATTCATACCTTTTAGGAGTCTTACTCGCTTATAACGTCTAGTTGATCAGTAAATGTCTAATTCTATTGTTGTGTTATATCTTCTCCACTAAAATTTATTGGCAAATAATTTTCTTGTTATATCATTGTTGAACGTTGTATATAATTAGATAATGATGTTAATTTTGCTAGGTTGTACCTTCCTGTTCAATTTTGTAGATATTAACTCTTGATTGGCCAACTGGGATGGAAACATTAAAATGCGTTGCCAGAATTGACCTTACACTTGGTGGTTCATTTGCGGATATGAGTTTGGTATCAAGTGGTGGTTCTAGGGAACGTAGTGATGACTCTACATTGTTTGTATTGACTAACCCAGGACAGTTGCATTTCTATGATGATGCTTGCTTATCAGTTTTGATGTCCAATCCAAATGAAAAACATTCTGCTCATGCCATTCAATATAGTTCAGTTATACCTACTACTGAACCGAACATGAGTGTAGGAAAGCTCAGTGTACTAGATGAAGAAGTAAGTTTTCTAGCTCTTTGAAATCTATGCATTTTGATGCTATTTTGGAATAAAGTAATGCGACTCATTTGCTGCATGACATACTTGACTATGTTTTCATTCTTTTCCTTTCAGCACCGACTTAAATCTATTCTCTTTGTTCATTCTAACCAATTATTAGGGAATGTGTGCAACAAAATTTCGAGTGGTGTCTACTAAGGCCAGTACAAGTACAAACTGGCCACTGACTGGTGGGGTTCCCTGTCAACTATGCTCAGACGAACGTAGATGTAAGAGATTATACATAGGAGGCTATGAAGATGGTTCTGTCCGAGTTTGGGATGCCACATTTCCAGTTCTGTCCCTTGTATCTGTTATAGGATCTGAGGTTAGTGCAATCTTACAAATTATTTGTTAACTGCAGCTTAATCGAATTTTCAAATGCAGTACGTCCATTACATATAGAGATCAACAATTATTCATTGAGAAATTTACAAAAACACTACATTTTTTAAATTCATTTCTGCCTCTACAACCTCCCTGAAAATATTTGCAAAAATACAGTTTGCAGCCAAATGTAACCAATCATTTTTTTATGTTTCTTTTAAAAAAAAGAGTTGCATTTGATTGATTCTAGTTGCAAAGTCGTATTCTGCAAAAACTTTTCAAATAATTGCATTTTTGTAAAAAAAAATAATAATAAGAAAGGTGTATTTTTGCAATTATTTTTTTTAAAAAAAGTATTTTTGAAAATAGCTCTTATTCATTAAATTTAAATGAAAAACTGGTGCTTACATAGCATATATCATGGCATCATTCTATTGGCAGGTAGAAGGTGTTCAGTTAGCTGGTTCGGGTTCGTCTGTATCAGCACTGGACTTCTCCTCTTCTACTTCAAGTTTAGCTATTGGCGAGGAAAGTGGTCTGGTGCGATATTTTACTCAACTAAAACCACCTTTAAAGGAAACTACATGTCTATAATGTCAATATGCATTGAATACTCTCTTATGAACATAGATGTATGCAGGTTCGTTTATATAGCTTCATGCAGAAGTCTGAGAAATCAATCCTTCACATTGTTACTAAAACTAGCCATGAAGGTATTGTTTTGTATTAGTTCCTAAATTGTACTCGCTCTGTCGGTTTATATTGACCATATTTCTTAATTCTGTCCCTTATTTTTTTCCTTACTGAATATTATGGTCAAATGAAGACTTAATTTCCTAGCACACCCAGTGGTGGAGCTAGGAATCTAAGTCAGGGGGAGCCAAAATAGCATGCTTCTAAAAAAACCAAAAAACTAAGCTCGAAACATAAATAAAAACTATATACCAAGAGCTAACAATACATCAGATAGATTTCTGCCCTAACAAGACAAATAGAATATATAAATTATAATACCTGAAGGAGGAGAGGCAGCCTTGTACACCTTGTTTCAAAAAACTTTATTTGTAGTTTCTGCATTTCAGAAAGAATATTATATTAAGTATCCTAACATCAGGTAAGTAAGAAAGAAAACAAAAACTAGCATTCAAATAAAAAGTATAGTACTTTAGTAAATTATCCAGGGGCTGATTAATGAAGAATGACTAACCAATTTTTAGCAAAAATGTCGCAAAAGTGAATATATTTACAAAAGATTTCGACGACTATTCGTATTTTGGAACCGTTTCATGATATCACCATTTTTTACTTGAAGAAAACAATCTCTTTCAATATATGTCACCAAAAGATCATTTAGCCAATCATCCCCAATCTGATTACATAATCTATTCTTCACAATATTCATTGTAGAAAATGCTCTTTCCACACCTGCCGTCGCCACCGGTAAAAGTAAAGCTAGTTTTAAAAGTTTAAAACTAGTGGATGAATTAAATGTTTTCCCATTTCAACCATTTTTCTCCTAAGTTGTGCAATCCTATCAAGCTCCGAAATACTATATTCAAGCCAACTACGATATTCTTCAAACCAACCCGAAATAAATCAACGTTTTGTATTTCCAAATTGTCTCCAAGGAAAATATATTTTCGGTTGACAAGGACCTTTTTTGTAGATAAAATCTTCTTACTTTTTCTCTATTATTAGAATCAAAACTATAAATAATTTCTCTTTTTCCCGGATCAATCGGTAGATTGTCTAAATTAAATTCAACACCTTGACGAGAACTTGAATTAGATTGACCATGCTCGCTTCGGCCCATATCATCTATAGACTTTTTTTTAATCAAAAATCTATCCATACTTAATAATATCTTTAATTTTCCTAAAATAAAACATAATAATTAATAAATTAAAAAAGCCCTAATTTACAGTAGATGTAGATCAATAAGAACAAATGGGTATACTATGAGTCTATAAATACCATTCATATATCCTATATGTGAATTACAAAAAAGTGTAAAGAGATTTTAGATTTACCTTTAAATTTGCTGACTAAAAAGTGGGAAGAAGACAACAAGAAGAAATCTTTCTTTTACCGTGACCTCATCTCTCCGTTTGGCTGTGTGCAGAGCGTCTCTTTCTTAAACTTTGTCCCGTTTCTTTTCTTTTTAAACCCCAGTTGAGCAGATCTAGTGTGTTTATATGTTATAACTTATAAATTGATAATGTTTATTAGCAAAAGAGGCCGGGTTAGTTTTTATATTTGGGCTGGGTTAATTTTTTTTAATCAATTTTTAGATTCTAGGGTGGTCCACAGCTGCTTCTCGCCTCTATATGCCACCGCTCCTGAGTACACCCCTAATGATTTCACGCCAATAGATAAAAGAATAACTAAAATATCATTAAATTATGCTATTGACTAGGGGTAATCTTGAAAAATAAAATATTTTTGTAGTAGTAATTAAATGTTTTAACATGATTGCTAATAGTATGGTGGATATTGGTCAATGGACAGTACAATGACAAAAATATAAGAGAATGGTTTGAATTTTATATGTCTTTCATACAAACAAGCTCTTGTATTTATAGGTAGAGCAGAGCTTATTAGAGCTACAAATCAGCTAACAAATACCTTCATATTAGCCTGCAAATCACCGTACAATATCCCTTAATCTCAGCCTATCAGGCTTAATAAAGCTGTTACATATCACAGGTTTACACCTAATCAATATTTACAACTATAATATACACTAATTCTTGATATTCACTGATAATATTTGATAATCTTGACATCCATCCTCAAATTGATGCGGGTAAATCTAATTAGTTGTTTGAAGATTAGTGCTAATATGAGGATCATGGGAAGTCGGTTGAACATGATCATATGCTTTAGAAAGATTTGGAGGAACCATAGTGGGAAAGGTGCGTCTATTATAAACATGACTAGGTTTGAATCTTTGTTTTAGTGTTGATGACTCGGGAAAAGGAGGTAAAAAGCTATAGACGAGGGTTTTGAAATCATTTGTGTGCTAAAGAATGGTTGATTTCAAAGAAAATTACATTTCTTGAGCACCAATTCAACGGGCATCAATATCGTAGTGAAGATAACCTTTTTGTGGGCCACCATAACCTAAAAAACACACTTGATAGATTGTGTAGTAAGTTTATTTGTTTCATGTGGTTGAAGATGAACGAAATAAACACTTTCAAAAATTTGTAGATTGGAATAATGTGGTGAATGCTTAAACAAACGTAAATAGGGAGATTTCATGTTCAAGTTAGGAGATGGTAATCTATTTATCAACTAGACAGTGGTAGACATAACTTCACACCAAAAATAAGATGGAACACAAGCGATGCGGAACGAGAATTTAAAATTTTAGTTTGTATATATTTTATGCTATTATTTAGGTGTAAATTTAATTATAATTCATTATTAAGTTTAATTATATATATTATTAGGAATAT
Organism: Oenanthe sinensis; assembly: GCA_028671895.1. Taxonomy (NCBI): domain Eukaryota; kingdom Viridiplantae; phylum Streptophyta; class Magnoliopsida; order Apiales; family Apiaceae; genus Oenanthe; species Oenanthe sinensis. Next base: position 33,390,540 of record CM053803.1, read on the forward strand.
TCAAGAATTTGGTAGAGAATTAGAAAAAGATTTGTTTCCTTTATTATAAAGATCTTACTTGGTGGCTAAGTTTAGGGTATAGATGTAATATTTTATTATTGGAAGACTTTTGATTGATATTGAATTTGAGATTTCTCTCTCTTTTGTTATGGATTGCGATCCATGCATATTCTTATCTTCCGCCGTTGAGAAATTTTAAGGGTAGTGGTTATTCTGCGGTTGGATCATCTTAGGGCACAATTATCTATCCTTTTATTTGTTTTTATTGCATCAACAAGACTCAGTAAGAATGGTTGAACAACATCAAGCAGATGACAATTCTTTCACCACCTAAATCAGATCCCATGGTTTTAAAGGACATGAACTTTGTGATATGATCCCATGGTTTTGAAGGTATGATTGAAATTCATTTGACATATATAATTGTGCCCTAAGATGATCCAACCGCAGAATAACCACTACCCTTAAAATTTCTCAACGGCGGAAGATAAGAATATGCATCAACAAGACTCAGTAAGAATGGTTGAACAACATCAAGCAGATGACAATTCTTTCACCGCCTAAATCAGATCCCATGGTTTTAAAGGACATGAACTCTGTGATATGATCCCATGGTTTTGAAGGTATGATTGAAATTCATTTGACATATATTCACCACCTGAATCAGATCATAAGATTATGATATTTGTAGAAAATTGAGTTTCAATTAAAGCGTGGAAGGTTTTAAACACAATGAAAACCTCACTTTTAGATCGAAGAAAATATACCTAAGAAAAACGAGTGAAATTGTCTGTAAAAGTAACAAAATATTTGTAGGAAGTGTTTTGTTTTTATCAAGTTTGCTCGATGATGCCCAATCAACAATATCTTCATTCGAGGAAGTAGAAATTTTATTTGCAAGTAAATTAGATTTAAGTAGGACACCAAGAACATGAGAATTAGGGTGTCCCGACCATTTATGCCACACTTGATTATTACATTCAAGTATTCAACAACATTACAAGAAACATAATTTGCCACTAGCGAGGGTGATAGATGTAAAGGAAAGAGACTTATAACTTTCAAAATATTTTATTAAATTAGCATTTCGGGTTCATGCTTTATGTGCTATTAATGAAATATTTTATCAATAGAAATTTATAAGAATATTATAATACATATATTATTATTATTATTAAGATTATTTTTATTATTATTATAATCCATATCATGTACTGAAATAAAATTCTTTCATGCATTTTCTCTCTCATTCTTCCCACCTAACTCATCTAATAACACTCTTCTTTTTCTTTGTTATCATTCTTTATGAATTATTTGTGCATTTTCTTTTCTATTTTTTTTTAAATATTTAGAGAACACGATGAAATTTTCATTCCATATCTATCATCTCTCTACTTAATTATTACGTTTTACTGATATTTAGCTTTATTTTCCATGTATCTTTTATATCTATGATTTCATAATTTTTGTGTTAAATATTATTTGCACATTTGTTTTTTAATCTTATTTTTTTTTGCAAAAAGTAGTTTATATCATATACTAAAGTGGAATCCTTGCATGCATTTCCTTTCATTTTTCTCAACTCATTTAATAAGTTTTTCTCAATCTCTTTCTAATTATTAGCACCACTAGTTCTCTTTTTTCCCCCCTTATTATCATTATTTACTTAATTCATGTTGTAGTACTGATGCGGCATGAAAATACCCTTATGGTTATATTTGATGATGCATTAGTCAAACCTAGACAGGTCTAAGCTATATAGCCCAATTAATAAGGTGTGAGGCCCTAATTATTCGATAAAATTAAATTTTTAACGCAGCTAAAAGCAGCTCATGAGACTGAGGAGATGACAACCTCCCCAAGAATAATACAATACCCTTATGGTTATATTTGATGATGCATTAGTCAAACCTAGACAGGTCTGAGCTATATAGCCCAATTAATAAGGTGTGAGGCCCTAATTATTCGATAAAGTTAAATTTTTAACGCAGCTAAAAGCAGCTCATGAGACTGAGGAGATGACAACCTCGCTAAGAATAATACCTCTATTCAAATGATGAATCCCTATCTAGCCAACATTCTCAATAGTGGTGTCTTTTTATTCCCATATCTAGCCAACACTCTCAATAGCGGTGTCTTTTTATAAAGTGTCTCTTCGCCTGTGTCCAATTCAAGTTGATGCTGCTGCAATAAATGTAGAATGTCATGAGAAGCAGATTCGGTTTTGCTGTTAATTGGTTTGAAGTCAGTAAATCATCACTATCTCATGTCATTGGTATTGTCTATAATGTACAATTTGCATTATTTAGGAAATAGCTTTTTTGTAGTTCACAATGTGCGCGATGGAGGCCAGGATCAATGCATAGCCGTGTTTTCTCTTGTCAATTCTCCGGTCCGCTCCCTACAGTTTGTAACCTCTGGAGCCAGACTTGCTATAGGTTTTGAATGTTGCCAGGTAAGCATTGCCCATATAATGTTTGGTGTTAAATAATACTATTATATGGAGTGCAACGTGGATGATATCATTGTTAACACACTCTGTCAAGTTATTTCATTTCAGGTTGCAATGCTTGATGTTAGTTCATCAAAATTATTGTTTCTCACAGATTGCATATCAAGATCAAGTTCCCCAGTATTATCTTTTATTGTGAAATCATTTCCTGATACCCTCAGCAATAGTCTAGACCTTTCAAAAGATAACGATTCAATAGAACCTGTGGATGAATTAGCTTTCATTTTGACAAAAGATGCTCACATTACTGTTATTGACAGCACCAGGGGAGACGTAATTAGTGCCTTGTTAACTCAACCGAAGAAAGAATCAACTGCCCTGTCCATGTATATAATAGGCAAGTCTTTCTCACCATGTTTAAATGCTTCCTGTTATATGAACAGTTCTTTAGCTTCTCAAGGCTTGTTTCTATGCAGAGGGAAACAATTCTATCTCTGAAATGTCTGAGAGGCATTTACTGCATTTGTCTCAAGATTCACAAGCCAAAAGTCAACCTGAAGAAGTTAGCGTTAATGCTATTAATTTAGGACAGAGATTTAATGACTCTTTAATTTTACTCTGTTGTGACGATGGGCTGCATCTATACTCATTAAATTCTGTTTTACAGGTGCACTCTTGTCTTATACATATTCATTTCAGAATTCATCTGATTTCATTTGCAACTTAAGGTCATTTTTTGCTTCAGGGCGAAAAGAGTTCAATTCGCAATCTTGATCTTAGTATTACTTGTTGCTGGACTACAATTTTTAAAACAGATGGAAAAGACTTGGGTCTTATTTTATTCTATCAGACTGGGTTGATCGAAATCAGGTTATCAGTTTATTAATTGTTTACTTTGTCATGTATGTATATCACAGGTTATCAATAATCAAAAGCCGTTGCCAGTTGTTTCTCTTAAAAGCTTTGCATCTATATCAAACAACTAATATATCTTGTTTAGTTCATATATTAAAAGACATATAATCATGGTCCATGTTGATTTTTGGGCAGATCTTTGCCATATTTTGAACTAGTAGGTGAAACCTCTTTCTACTCAATTCTAAAGTGGAACTTCAAGACTGATATGAACAAGACGATGAGCTCTTCTGAAACAGGGCAAATAACAATGGTTCGTTTTCTCTTGTTCACAATAGATAGTAGGTTATTTGTTTGTTATAGGGCTGATAAGCAGCTTATAAAGAAAGTATAAAAACTATAGAATTATGGAAAACTAATTTGTATTTTATTGATCCAGCTCATCCTTATTTACACAGCAATATATCAACCAAGTAGAGATAATTCAGGAAATTATCCTGAATAAAAAAAAACTAATCTAATCCTATCAAAAACTCTGAATGTAATTAAGTCCTATATTCTAGGTCTTTTATTGACTAAATTCGGTTTTATTCTTGTAACAAATTTTGTATGAATTCTAACACTAATCAGCATCTCATTGATTCATTTTGTAACACTCCTTGAATATGGAGCTGCATAACTCAAGCCTTTGTGGGTTTTGAAAAACCTTTTGCCTATTGTTTTGTATGAAGATCTACCACTTGCTGCGATCGTGCCTAACTGATCTCAGCTCCTCTTGAAAGAGTGGCAGAATCGTGCCTAACTGTAGGTTTAAATATGTGTATGTGTATATATCAGCATGATGATAAAAACAAAATATAACGTAACTTGCATCATATATCATTATTAATATGGATGGGCTATAAATACATCTTATCCCTAAAAATACTGCTACAATTCAAAAATATTGAAACAACTAATCCTAAACTTATTTATCGTAAAAACTTGGTCAACATTAACCAATTATTAAAATAATTAGAATTTAAAATATTAAATATAATTTTAACACTCCTCCTTACTTTGATATTTTTAAACTTCCATTGAAACAAAACATCATCTTCAAGTTCTTGGGTAGTAGCATCTTTTGCCTTTCGTGGTGTTGATACTTGCAAACTCGTTCAACATGTCCAAGTTGTCCACATTTGTTGCATTTTATATCAAGCTTCCACCAACATTTAATTTGTGGATGATTCGTTTTTACACCACTTCTTAAACTTTTTACCTTTGCTTTGAGAGCACCTTCCATTACATCTTCATTTCTCATTCTCCTCCTTTGTTCTTGAGCCTGGAATGCATTAACCAATTCTACCAAAGATATATTTGATAAATCTTTAGTATTTTCCAAAGTACCAATAATTGCTTCATATCTTTCAGGCACTATAACAAGAATTTTTTGTATAATCCTTGATTCTGAAAATTCAGATCCAAGAAGGTGTACCCTATTGGCAATACCAAGAAGTCTATCAGAGTATTCTTTGATCATCTCAAAATCTTTCATTTTTTGAAGTTCAAATTCCCTAATCAAATTAAGAACTTTGATCCCATTGATTTTTTCGTCTCCTTCGTATTCCTTCTTCAGATACTCCCATATCTCTTTCGATGATTTTAGAGACATGATACTCCTAAAGATGTTTGATGAAACTGCTGCAAATAATCATGCCTTTGTTTTGGCATTCTTTATCTTCACTTCCTTTTGTGCTTTTCTTTGTGCCGCAGTGGGATTTTCAGGCACACTGATATCAATTTCTTCTTCTACAGCATCCCAAAGATCAAATGCTTCCATATATGTTTCCATACGTGCAACCCAAATATGATAATTATTTCCACCAAATACTTCTGGAGCAAATTTTGTAAAATTACTGGACTCGATTACCATGATGTGAATATAAACAAGATTTATGATATTGGATTATGATATGGGTTATGGTTATGATATTGGTTATGGCTTATGGATATAGTTTTGGTTATGGTGTTTGGGTCAGGGTGTTTCATAGGTCCCTTAACAAGAGAGCTCTGATGCCATATGTAGGTTTAAATATGTGTATGTGTATATATCAGCATGGTGATAAAAACAAAATATAACGCAACTTACATCATATATCATTATTAATATGGATGGGCTATATATAAAGCCAATACATCTTATCCCTAACAAAACTGCTACAATTCAAAAATATTTAAACAACTAATCCTAAACTTATTTATCCTAAAAACTTGGTCAACATTAACCAATTATTAAAATAATTAGAATTTAAAATATCAAAGTATAATATATACACATATTCACACATTTAAACCTACATATGGTATCAGAGCTCTTTTCTTGAGGGACCTGTGAAACACCGTGACCCAAATACCATAACCAAAAAAAACATGACCAAAACTATACCCATAAATCATATAACCCATATCCCATATCATAACCCATAACCATAAATTATAACCCATATCATAAATCTTTTTTATATTCAAATCAAATATTTGGCTACACGTATGGAGACATATATGGAAGCGCCGGATCTTTGAATTTGGTGGAAGAAGAAATTGATATTGTTGTGTCTGAAAATCTCACGATGGCAGAAGTAAAAGCATGAGTAGGCTATTATCCAAGAACTTGAAGATGATATTTTGTTTTAATAGAAGTTTAAAAATATCAAAGTAAGGAGGAGTGTTAGAATTATGCTTTGATTTTTTAAATTTTAATGATTGGCTAATGTTAGACCAAGTTTTTAGGATAAATAAGATTAGATTAGTTTTGATTTGAATATTTTTGAATTGTAGTAGTTTTTTATATATAGTTCATCAACATAATAATGATATATGATGAACACTCAAGTTATATTTTATTATATACTGTAACTGATTTCAGCTCCTCTTGAAACTTAAGTCCATTGTGTCCTTTCCAGTCCCCATCCACATGACTTGAGAGCTTGGTCTTTTTGCAAACTTTTTTTTTGAGGAACAGATTCTTGTTTATATATTGCAACTTCTGGAACAACAAGTCATCTTTCAATAAATTGATGGAAAAACACTTGTTTTCTGTTCGGACTTTGAAAATATATTTTCCTTCCCGATGTTTAATTATACAACTCCCCATTGTAAATGCTGTCGTAGTACATGGGCTATGCGGATTTGACATCATCCCCACCTTCCTCGAGTATATCAGTGGCAGTCCTTTGTCCGGCACTCATGTTATTTAGATTTTGATTATTGTGAATTGATAACTATTTTCAAATCAGCGGATCTATATGTCTTTCTACCATGCAGATATATGTTCTATCCCCAATAATTCTCTTGCATCAAGAACCAAGACAGTTGAAGCTAGATTGTTAGAAATTAGAGAAATAAGATTTTAAGTAGAATATAATAGCTTAAGTTGGGCTTCTACACTTTATATGAGGTCCTTTCGAGTTAAAAAGCTTGACTTTAAAGGCCCTAAACATCTACTATTGAGGATTTCGGTTTATAGGTTATTAATCATAATTTACTTGTCATTTTACTTGTAAAACTGGTATCTATTATGGTGTTATGGTATGAGCTCATTAGAACCAGGGCACAATTTTGAACTGACAGTTGATAGGTCTATACGACATTTTGAGGAATGATATTGAAGTTACTAATGTTTGGACACATCAGTGATGGTTGAGTGATAATATGGTTTGTCACAATGATGTAATAGATCACTCTGTTTCAGAGATATTCCAACGAACAGACCAAATACCTATTGGTCTAGTGGTATCCCCCTTGCTTCCTTTACCGAAGGAGGAGGGCTTAAACATTGTCAAGGACAAGTTGAGGGTGTGAGTGTTTTAAAAAAAAATACAACAAAAAGGCAATCTACGTGTGCGAACACAGGATTATGTGTTAATACTGAGTACTAATGAGCGGGGCTTCTAGGTAGTGTGGGAAGTAGTCAGGCAAAGGGCTGTAATTAGAGTCGAGTCGAGTTTTTTCTTATCGAGTTCGAATTAGAGCTTCTTTTTATGGAGCCGAGCCGAGCCTAAAAGCTATGTTAGAGTTCGACTCGTATAGTAAACAAGTCGAATTCCAGTTCTTAACGAGTTTATTTTTATTAAGTTCTTTTGATTAAATTTTAATATATATATATATATATATATAATTATTCTACTTTTTTTGAATTTACCTAAAACCTTTGTTTCCCAACCAAAAATAATACGTAGTATACTTTCAAAAAAATATCAAAATAATGTGGTTTTCTTTTTCTTGTTTTTTGTTAAATGTTTTCATTTTAGTTCAATACAGATACCGCTTAATGAAATTTTTAGATAACATATCAAACCAATATGATGCGATCTATAACATATTATGATGTTGGTGTAGTTATTTAAGGTCGTAAAAAAAAACTTCTAATAGATTAGTAAAAGTGTTGTGCATAATTAAATGATGAATAATTTGTGAATAAAAAGAATTAATGGCCAATAATAATAATAATAATAATAATAATAATAATAATAATAATCTCTTTAATTTTATATAAAAATAATTATACAAACTTATTTTAAGTTTATATTATTGAATACATGTTAATCTAATAATAGAATTTATTTAATTAATAAATTAACAATTATAAAATAATTAATAACAATAATAATGTGGGAAACAAATACTACTTAATTTTGTTGACGTATAAATGCATAAATATGTATATTAATATTTATAGGAAAAAAAAATTCGAGTTCGAGTTCAAGTATAACGAATCGAGCTTCAAACAACTCGACTCAAGTTTTTTTCAAGTTTTTTACGGAGCCTAAAATTTTGTTTGAGCTCAAAAATGAGTTTGAGCCTGCTTATCGAGTGGAGTTAGAGTTTGAGCTCAAACTGCTCGATTCGAATTATAGCCCTAGCCAGGAAGCTAGGTGAATGGTAACTGCAAAAGTCATCTGAACAACTCAAGTCGGCTGGTCTATGTGTTTTTCAATTTGTGGACACTAGATACAGAATCTGTGAAGCTTTGTTGTATATCAAGATTTAAATATAATCCAGTATATTTCTGAGTTTTTTATAGTGTAAAGTGCATTTTGTGTAGTCGCACTTTACTTAAGACACCACATGCAATACTGTAATTCAAAATCGAGCACTTGAAATATTAATATTTATATTTTATACACTTTGTTGCAGTCCGTTAATTTTGATTAACTCCGTTAATTATTTAGGGAGTAAAATGTACTTTGTGTAATCACATTTTACTTAATGTGCATTTTATGTACTCGCACTTTACTTTATTTTTGAACTAGAATATTGCGAGTGGTGTTTTTGATTAAAGTGCGAGTACACGGTGCATTTTACTCTCTAAATTACTAACGGAGTTAATTCAAATTAACGGAATGTAACAAAGTGTAATGAAATACAAACATTGATAGTTCAAGTGCTTGATTTTAAACTATGGTGTTGCAAGTGGTGTCTTAAGTAAAGTGTGAGTACACAAAATGCACTTTACTCTTTTTTATATACAAATATATTTTATTAGTGTTCTGTAACATATCGTTATTTGGTTATAGGTGAACGGGAATGAATTTGCTTTTCTGTCAATTTTGGCCACCGAAAATGATTTCAGGTCTCTCTCTCTCTCTCTCTCTCTCACACACACACACACACACACACACACACACCCCTCTCTGCATAGCTCAATATATGAACTGAAATTCTAAAGAACTACTAAGGCGGGGTTGCGGGGTTGCATTTTCTTTAGGATTCCAGAATCTTTGCCTAGTCTTCATGATAGAGTCCTTGCAGCTGCAGCAGAGTCTGCTGTTACTTCATCCCTAAACCAGAAGAAGAAGCAGGTCATTATGTTATGTACTATTATCTCCCCTTCGATATGTTACTTTCCTGGAAGACTTGATAACTTTTTTCATCTTATGCTGCTATAGATTGCTACGACTGGAATATTAAGTGGTTTCATCAAAGGATTCAACATTGGTAAAGAAGATCCGAGTGTAGATATATATGAAACTCGAGAAAGTATTATTGAACATTTGGATCGCATATTCTCTAGGTTCCCATTCTCTGATTCTGTGAATATTCCAGATGGAGACCTTCCTGAATATAACATAGGTTATCTCGTTTTTATTCACTTCCCCCTCCCTCCCTCTCTCTTAAACACACAAACTCGCTCACTCCCCCCCCCTCCCATTTCCTAATTACACTTGACTTTTGTTTGCCTTTTTTTCAGACGATATTGAGATTGATGAACCTGTACAGCTTTCCCCTCCATCCGTTCAGATGAATGTTGAAAGTAAAGGTACAATAAGATCCAACTTCTTCTAGAAATATATTTCGTACATGGGTGCTCATTTTTGTGCGGTGTAGACAAGAAACTAGAGCGAGAAAGACTTTTTGAAGGAGGGAGCTCTACCGATTCCAAGCCGAAACTTAGAACTGCAGATGAAGTCAGAGCAAAATATAGAAAGGCTGGGGTAATCATTTATAAATTAACCAATAAATACATTGTAAATTTTAAAAAAAATTAATGGAAAATATTTATGACTTCTAGGATGTATCTGTTGTTGCCGCACAAGCAAAAGACAAACTCATAGAGCGCCAAGAAAAACTAGAGGTAAGACAGCTGCCTGCAAACTGCTATTGTGTTTTTTTTTGAAAACGCTGTTCCTTTAATATTAGTTACTACGAGTATGGGGTCAAATATGAGGATGTTACCTCACGGTCGTCACTGTACCATAATATCTGTGAACGTTTCTAAATTTTGGTTTAGGTTCATTTCGATCTGATTCAGAAATTATAATATGTATAATTACAACTTTTAAGTTGAGCAACAGGATAATTTAAGTTTAGATCCAACCTTTGCTGCAATATAATAATAAAAGTAGTTATTGCTCCCAAGTTCTATCACCATGCTGCACTTGTAGTTTGGTGTTGCTACTATCATGTCAGTTATATCAGGATAAATTGTATTCTTCTTTCGTCATGTACTGGTGGAAACATGGATCATATTTTATTTACCTACATTAGAAAAGTTGCATTTCTATAGACCTGTTGTGTGTTTTTCTCATCTTTTGATTATGTGAGACAAACACATCCCTGAGCTTGGTTTTACTCTGATACATCTATTAGTTGACAATACATAATAGTAAATGTTACAGAACGAGAAATAAGAAGAAAAATAAACACTTGTCTTGATTGATGGTTTCCTCTAGCACATTCTGATACATTACACAAAAGAAAATAAAGATTAAACATTTTGTAATGCAGAATAAGCATTCCAAATATTGTATCAAAATCTTTTTTTTTTCTTCAGTTTTTTTTTTGACAAGTTATCCTCAGTGGCACAGTTCTTGAGTTAGCTGGAAAACTTATTGAATGATGAGGTTATCATTGCTGTCCAAAGCCAACAGTCAAATCTTTCTAAATTTTGGCAAACTATGCAGTACAAAAAGTTGGCTCTAAATTAACTTAACCATATTATTTCCTTTCAATATGCCAGAAACTCGCCAGAAACACAGAAGAGCTACAAAGTGGAGCTGAAGATTTTTCATCATTAGCGAAAGAACTTGCCAAGAGGATGGAAAATCGCAAATGGTGGCAAATATGATAGGGATTCAGCAATCTAGTGTTGATGTGAGTATCATGTGGCTGACCATGTCAGTTTACGTTCATAATTAATTCCATATACATAATTTCGCTTTCATATGAGAAATCATACACGACCTGTTCTGAAGAATGATCACGTTTAAATATGGGCAGCGCATGGCCTACCCATTTGGAGATATCCGCGCCAAGTATATGAAAAAAACAATTAATATGTTCAAAGCCTTTTCACAGTATCATTTATTAAAAGCATATCAGCATTTGTTGTGAAGAAAAAATATAACGAGAAATGTCAAAATATGTTACTCTCTCCTTGTAGCCTTGTTTTCTTTAGTACATTAAAATATCTTAAGATTAATTATTAATATCGCTCAAGATTATAATAGTAATCTCACTGTTCATATACAAATGTAATACAAATAGATCATCTAATTGGGTTAGCGTAGTCTAAGAGTTGCAAAATTTAACTATTTCTTTCAACTAAAAAATTTAGGCATAGCTTCTTTACTTGTACTCAGAAATTCTAATTCCTTTTTAATTGCATATATTAACTTCTATAATTGTTGGTTTTGTGAATTGTGACTCTTCTATGTTAAAAAAATGTAACAATTATATAATAATTTAGTTAATGAACATAGTCTCAAATAAATTAAGGGCCTATTCGATTAAACTTATTTTTCAGAAATAAATAATACTTATTTATATAAATATCAGTTTTATAGATATTTATTGACCAGAAGATTTTGTAATCTGTATGAACTAATTTATTAATGTATGTGAAATATTTAGAATAAATGATACTTAGATTGTAATTAGGATTTTTATTTTTAACAAATTGTTGGGACTCGTATCTTTATCTATGCGGTGCAACTGATCAAATTACTCATTAACTCGTGCATTTTAGTTTAGAGTGGGTCAAATTTTAAATAATTTCAATGTACAGAATTATCACAAGTGAAATGTGAGTTGATGGACAAAAAATAAATAAATTAACGGATGACAAAATTAAAGCCTTAATGGATGATCTACTCAAAACAATGGATGGATGTACAAAGTAAGACTGAAAAGTTTAACAGGAAAATATCAGTTCAACTTATCAATCGAGTATATGACAAAATGCCATAAATCTTTCTGCAAAGTCTATTAAAACATATTTGACTTGGAAATGTTTTGAAGAATGAAGTATCCTCTCGAAGAGTTTTCTTTAGAAAAATTATTTCCAGAAATAGAAGACAGAAGAAAAATGAGCATGTGATCAAGTCTACTACTTTTAAATAATTTTGTTCTATTTTTAGGAAAAGTTAAACTTCTAAAATTCTTGTATTTAAATTAGAGGAGAATCACTGTTATTTTATATTAGTTGGTAAAATTCTCCTTTACAGAAGTGTTAATAAAATATTTGTAAAAATTAAGAAGGGTTAAATAGCTAATTAATAATTAAACTCATTGCTAGTTTACAAGTGGGTTACAAGTTAAAAAAGTAAAGTTTGCAGTGAACTAATTGATTAGGTAAAAAACTTGTAAGTTGGTTACTTCCATTAACCACATTAAATATTTACCTGTTTGCTAAAATGAACTTGCTTGCATGGCAAAACCCACCCAATAAACATCTGACAAAAATTGAATTAAAATTCAAGATAACTCGACCCTTCTCTAACAATTCGCCTATTGGGTGTAATTCAAAACTAAACACAACAATTGGGCGGTTATATAAATTTTTTTAACAAGAACAGACAGATTAAACCAATTAACAAAACAAAACACGAAGGTAAAAACAATATATATCAATCAGTAACTGCAAAGACAAGAGAAAAGATAGAATGTTTAGCTCTAACAGAAGCTTTATGCATACACTGATAGAATCAAAAGAACTGCTGAGTCGCCAAGCCTTGCAAGAAGTCTTGACTGTTCTCGAAGAGATTATTGTCCCACTACGCTGTGTTAGGTTGTAGCAATATCACTTCCAGGATAAAATAACACAGAGTATTTCGTCCACAGATACGTAGCTCTCAACAACGACCTGCACCTCAGTTCGCCCAAAAAACCTATATGTTTAATCTGTAAGAGTGTGAGAGATACAGAGTATGGCTGCTAGGATTTTATCAAAATTGTAACTTGTCTCTCCTTCTTTATCTCCAACGTTTTTCTATATATATAATACAATAAAACGTAATAGCAGATAAAACATTAACTAAAATACTTATTCTGACTTTAATAAAATATATTTCAGAATCAATAAAATTTGTAACAGCCATAAGAGTTTAGCTAAAGTCTGATTAGGTCCATCAGAGTTTATAAACTCTGACTACCAGTTTCGAATAAACTCTGACCTGACCATTAGAGTTTATAAACTCTGACCATCAGTGTCATCAGAATTTATCCTGACCATCAGAGTTTGTAACCTCTAACCATCAGTGTCATCAGAGTTTATCCAGTAAACTCTGATCTAACCATCAAAGTTTGTTAAACTCTGACCCAGCTAGTCCATCCGAGTTTATTAATAAACTCTGACCCAGCTCTTTGTAAACTCTGATCAGTCACATAATATATATACTTTGACAGTTTGTAAACTCTGATCAGTCACAGAATATATGAAAGGCATATGATAAGACCTATTTGTAATAAGTAGATGACAACTCAACTCAAGTAAGAAAATGAAGTAAGTAATAAATAATGAGGAAGGAATCAAGTCAAAGAATGTCAACTAGACACAAAGAATCCTAATATCAGAAGTGTTCTAATGAAACTGCTACTCTACACCGGAAGAAGTTCATTAATATGTTCAAGCGTCGGCGAAAAATAAAGGAGTAGTATTTCAGAAGAGTTCAGAAGATACAGAAGATTCCAAGTGCCTACTACAAAGAGATTCCAAGAAAAGAAATATTGAAGACAAAGCTAGAAGCAAGACAAGACACAAAGACCACTACAGTAGAAATGAGAATCGACATTGTAGTTAGTCATCCGTGAACCAGACCAGTCCACAGGGTGTTAACAATGTCAGTGATGATTCGTCATCAAAAAGTTCAAGTGGTTAGAAATGTTATTGTTGAAGAACAGAAGAGTTTTATCTACATAAACAATAGTCAAGCCTTTAATTTAATTCTCTATTAATTAATTAAATTAATTAGTTAATTTAATTAGTAAATTAATTCACTCAGAATTAATTTATTTCTTAAATTAATTAAAGGATGAATTAATTTAGAATTATTTTAGAATGACAGAAGAAAGAAGCTGGAAGCTCAAAGGGATACAGAAACAGCTAAACAGGCCTGACGGTACAGACTTTTAAGACAACCAATAGAAGCCTGCCACTTGTCAAAACAAGAAGAAAAGAAAAGAATATGGCAGGTGATAAAGAAGTCATACCGAGTGATTTTGGTAAGTCATACCGAGAGAAGAAATCTTGAGTCATACCGAAGGAATTGTGTAATAAGTCATGCTGATTTAATTTTAATTAATTAAGTCATTCTGATTTATTTAATTAAAATAAAAATCCAGTATGACTTATAACAAGTCATACCGAATTTCTGATGAGTCATACCGGATTCTAAATGAGTCATACCGAATTTTTAAAGAGTCATACCGACAGAAATAAGTCATGCCCAGCCTTTTTATGAGTCATACAAGTGTTAAATCAATTAGGAAAAAGGTCATATTGGGATGAGTCATGCTAGCTTTCAACCTCTATAAATATGAGGAGTTGTCTTCATTTTTCAGGTTCAGAAAAAACAGCTCAAATTCAGTAATTTGTCTGCATTGTAATATTCACAGATTTCTGTGCTGAGTTTGGAATATAATTGTTAAACACGAACAGTTCATGTCAAATTTGTTCTAGATCATTTTATCAATTATATAACAGTTTTCTAAATATTAATTTTGTAATAGTAATCAAGTTAAAATTATATCTTTCACTTGAACAGTATTTCATTATAATTAATATTTCGTGAGTAATTAAAATAATATTTTTAATCTAAATATTCCGCGATTAAATATTGATATTGTATTCAACCCCCCCTTCTACAATATCAGGGACCAACAATTGGTATCAGAGCTGGTTGATATTTTTCATATCAGATCCAAAACAAATTCCGCGAACTCATACAGATCTCAAAAATTATTTTAAATACGAAATAATTTTTTATTTGAAATAATTTTTTTTCCGAAAAATTAATTTTGATCAAAAATTATTTTAAGTCAAAAATTAAAATATTTTTTGAAACACTTAATTTTTAATCTTATTTAAAGATGAGTACTCAAAGAGTCAGTAGCATTAAAATTCCACAATTTGATAAAGACAATTATAATCTGTGGAAGAGAAAGATGACCTTGTTTCTTCGAGCTGCAAATCCTAAGTACAAGGATATTTTAAAAACTGGTGTTGCTGTTCCAATAAATATCTTTCCTGAGCATATGGAAGATGGTGTACTCATTCCGCACAGACAATTTGAAAAAGATATTTCTGAGTACAGTGAGACAGAAAAGGAACTGGATACATTGGACACCAATCTACAGTTAATTTTAGCGGAATCTCTTGATCCCGGAATGTACAATCATGTTGTTAATTGTAAAAATGCTAAACACATCTGGAAAACGATAGAGATACTAAATGAAGGAACAGAAGAAGTAAGGGAGAACAGATTGGAAAACTTAATGTCTAAATATGAGCATTTTAGATCAAATCCTGGAGAAAGTATCTCTGAAGTTTTTGAGAGATACAACAAGCTAATAAATGATCTAAATCTCAATGGAAAACAATATACGAAGAAGGAGATCAGTAGGAAGTTTTTGCTAACAATGCCAGTACACCTAGAGCATAGGATAACAGCCATCAGAGAGTCAAGGGACATGAATGAAATTTCTTTGGAAAGACTTTATGGCATTCTGAAGACCTATGAGCTAGAGCAGATTCAACAGAAAGAAATATATGGTACAGGCAAGGTGGTCAGCAATTCTACAGCTCTTGTAGCAGAAGAACCAGAGTACAGAAAAGCTAAGACTGAATCTTCTTCAGTCAACATCATTGATCAGGGTATTGTTGCAGAAGTTGGTGCAACTCTAGTGAATTCAACTGATAGTGAATTCTACTCAATGGAAGAACTCGATCAACTTGAGGATGAATCTTTGGCTCTGATTGCTAGAAAATTTGGAAATACAACATTCAGGAGGAACCCTAGTTTCAAATTCAAGCCTATGGCAAACAGATTTCAGACAGGTGGTTCTTCTAGCTCATCCAACACAAAAGGTGGATACAAGACAGGGATGGTAGACAGAAGCAAGATCCGTTGCTTCAACTGCAATGAAATGGGACACTTTGCTACTGATTGTAGAAAGCCCAAACAGGAATGAAAGAAGGATTCATATGACGAGCTCAAACAGAAATATGACGCTCTACTGAAGAAGCATCAGGGAGAATCATACTTAGCAGCAGGAAAAAGCTGGGATGATTCCGACAATGATGAAGAAGATCAAATGGGAAATCTTGCTCTAATGGCCTCTTCTTCTGAAGGATCACAATCTCCACCTCGACAAGGAATTGAGGTAAACCCTAGCTGTCCTAAAATGTTAAATTAACTGAAGATGTTGCATTTCAAGTTAATAGAGTCAACTGCTATGTTGAGATTGAAGCTTTTTTAAAGAATAAAATTGAAGAAGAAAAGCAAAGGTGTCTAGCTTATAAAAATTCCTCTTATATTGTAAAGAACCTAGTTGACCAACAGGAAATAAACCGAAAAGTTGGAATAGGTTTCGAGTACAATAAATCTGTAGGAAAGCCAAGCAACATTACCCCATTCAAGCAAAGCGCTGAAGAAAGGGGTATTCCTCATGTTGTTAAAGACACACCCAAACCTCTTTTCATAACACCTATTGCTGAACCTATCCTTGAGAGCTCTATACTGATAGCTTATGAGATGTAGTTAGAGGATCTCGAGGAAGAGAAGAAAAGAGAAGAATAGACTAGGGACATAAAAGGAATAAATGTCCAGAAAGCTAAATATGTACCTAAAAGACCAATAGAAAATGTGAACTCTGCTAGTTCATCCACTCCTGGTTTAGGTGCTAAGAACTTAAAGAATAATTTGAACAGACCTAACAATAAGTTTGTTAGAAGTAGGGATAGTAACAACATATGCCATTCTACTGAAAACTTTAAATCTGCTGAAAAAGTTAAAGTAGAAATTGTTAAAACTCCTACTGCTGTGAATAACATGCCTGCTATTGATGTATGCCATAAACCTTGTGGTATGTTAAATTGTATGTTTTGTGCTTTTAATGCTATGACTGCTTATTTCAAACGCATGACTGCTAATAAAAAGAACATTACACCTAGACAATACATCAATAATAAATTTGCAAAATCCAAGACTGCGATTCCTTCACCTGTTAAGAAGGAAAAATATATTCCTAAGTCTGAACAAACAGTTGTTAAGACTGTTTATAGAAAAGTAAGTACAATCAAGGTGGATGCAGCTATTGTTTGAAAAGGATCTGTTGACAAAGGTCAATTCTTTAAGTATGCCGGGCCCAATCAATTTTGGGCTCCGAAGATGAATTAATCCATTTGATATATGCAGGGAGTTAAACAGGAAAACCGGGTTGTATGGATCCTAGACAGCGGATCGTCGAGGCATATGACCGGAGATAGAGCCCTGCTATCAGACGTGGTTGAGAGAGCTGGCCCAATTGTCACCTTTGGAGATAACAGCAAAGGAATGACTACGGGATATGGTAAGTTAAATACTGGAAATGTTATCATTGAAAACGTCTCTTTGGTGGAAGGACTTAAGCACAATCTACTCAGCGTCAGTCAATTCTGTGATAGAGGTTACAAAGTAAACTTTATCAAGGAGAAGTGCTTAATAGCTCATTCTAAAGAAGACAGACTAGCCTTGCGTGGAGTAAGGAAAGGAAACTTGTACGTAGCTGATTTCAACTCGGGAACTGAAGCTGAAGCAAACTGTTTTTATTCAAAAGCTTCAACAGAAGAAAGTTGGCTATGGCACAAGAAGCTCTCACACCTGAATTTCAAAACAATGAACTCTCTAGTCAAGAGGGATTTGGTGAGAGGACTGCCTCCGATAGAATTTACACAAGAAGGATTGTGTGAGGCATGTCAGAAAGGGAAGTCAAAAAGAGCAACTCACAAAGGCACAGACACTACAAATATTACTGAACCACTGCAGCTGCTTCATATGGATTTATTTGGTCCAGTAAATATCATGTCTATGTCAAGGAAGAAATATGCCTTAGTGATTGTAGATGACTTCACAAAGTATACGTGGGTTTTATTCTTGAACTCTAAGGATGAAACTCCACAGTTGGTGATTGATCATGTAAAGTTGATTGAGTTAGATTCAAAGCTACCTGTCCGGGCAATCAGATCAGATAATGGAACAGAATTCAAGAATGAAATTCTGAATAGCTTCTGCTCAGACAAAGGGATAACAAGACAATTCTCAGCGTCAAGAACTCCGCAACAGAATGGAGTAGTAGAAAGGAAGAATCGAACCTTGATTGAAGCTGCAAGAACAATGTTAAGTGAATCAAGGTTGCCTATCTACTTCTGGGCTGAAGCAGTGAACACGGCTTGTTATACCCAGAATCGAACCTTAATCAACAAGGATCATATGAAAACACCCTACGAATTAATGGCTGATAAGAAACCAACACTCAAATACCTTCATGTATTTGGAGCCAAATGTTTTGTTCTAAAAGATGGAGATGAACATCGTGGCAAATTTGAGGCCAAGGCACATGAAGCAATTTTTGTCGGCTACTCAAAAAGAGCATATAGGGTGTACATAATTGATCAGCACCAAGTAAAAGAAAGTGTCAACGTATCATTTGACGACACTAAACTCCCAAGCATCCAAAATGAAGATCCTTCTGAGTCATTAAAATTTGACAATCATCCAGACTCAGATTCAGATAATGAAGAAGAGCCTGAGGTTGCAGCAGGAAATGATGATGACAACAATGATGGTAATGATCCAGGTAATAGTGGTGTAAACAATGGAAACAATGGAGATACTACTAATACCAGTGGTGGATCAATAAGTCAACCTGGCAGCAACTCAGGGGGAGATGAAGGATCAACTGGCACAACACAACATCACAATGAATATAGAGGCGAATCATCAAGATCAAACCTACCAAGGGAAAGGATATGAAGCAAAGATCATCCCTTTGAATTGATCATAGGTGATCCAGATGTTGGTGTTAGAACCAGAAGTGCAACTTCAAATGAATGTTTATTTCCGGTTTTTCTATCTCAAGAAGAACCAAAGAAAATTGAAGATGCTCTAACTGATCCAGATTGGGTTCTTGCCATGCAAGAAGAACTCAATCAGTTCGAAAGGCAAGAAGTATGGACACTGGTACCCAGGCCTAAAGATAGATCTGTTATTGGCACGAAATGGGTATACAGGAACAAGTTAGACGGTGATGGCATTGTTACAAGGAACAAGGCCAGACTGGTTGCAAAGGGTTACTCCCAAGAAGAGGGAATTGATTATGATGAGACCTACGCTCCAGTTGCAAGACTTGAAGCCATCAGAATATTTCTGGCATTCGCAGCACATTCCAATTTTAAAGTCTATCAAATGGATGTGAAGAGTGCTTTTCTGAATGGAAAGTTAAAAGATGAAGTATATGTGGAACAGCCTCCTGGCTTTGAAAATCCAGAGTTTGCTGATTTTGTATATTTCTTATTCAAAGCCCTCTATGGACTCAAGCAAGCACCGAGACATGGTATGACACTCTCTCTCAATTTTTACTTGAAAACGGTTTTACTAGAGGTATCATAGATAAAACTCTCTTTTATAAATTACATGATAAAGATATGGTATTTGTCCAAGTTTATGTTGACGATATTATATTTGGTTCTACTAATGAAAACTTGTGCAAGAGATTTGCTAAGTTAATGCAGAGTAGGTATGAAATGAGCATGATGGGTGAGCTGTCATTCTTCCTTGGATTGCAAGTGAAGCAAAAGGAAGATGGGATTTTTATTTGCCAATCAAAGTACGTAAGGGATCTTCTAAGGAAATACAATCTAGAAGATTCTGCTCCGGCAAAAACCCCTATGCCAACAGCCACCAAGCTTGACAAAGATGAAACTGGTAAGAAAGTTGACATCACAAGCTACAGAGGTATGATAGGCTCATTATTATATCTAACTGCTAGTAGACCCGATATAATGTTTGCAACATGCTTATGTGCAAGGTTTCAATCTGATCCTAGAGAATCTCATCTTATAACTGTTAAAAGAATTTTTAGATATCTGAAGGGTACACCGAATCTTGGAATTTGGTACCCTAAAGGTACAGGTTTTGAACTAATAGGCTATACAGATTCAGATTATGCAGGATGCAGGATGGACAGGAAAAGTACTTCTGGAAGCTGTCAGTTTCTAGGACAACGGTTGATCTCCTGGTACAGCAAGAAACAGCACTCAGTATCTACCTCGACAGCCGAAGCAAAATACATTGCAGCAGGTAGTTGTTGTGCACAAATCTTGTGGATAAGGAATCAACTGAATGATTATGGACTTGCGTTAACTAAAATTCCAATACTTTACGATAACACAAGTGCCATAGCAATTTCCAACAATCCTGTACAACATTCAAGAACCAAGCACATAGACATAAGGTATCATTTTATTCGAGAGCATGTCATGAACGGAACTGTGGTGTTACATTTTGTACCCACAGAAGATCAAATTGCTGACATCTTCACGAAACCACTTGATGAATCCACTTTCTCAAAGTTGGTTAGTGAGTTAGGGATGTTAAACATGAATTGATTATTGCATGATGTTTTAAATTGCATTTTTAATTTTAAGCAAACCTTGTATATATACTGTATATATTCCTTAAAAAAAAATTATTATAAAAAACAAACAAACAAAATGAAAAAGAAAACTCAAAAAGATTTTCCTTATTTTTGTACAATTTTATTTATTTGGCATCTCTACTGTAAAAATTTTATATTATTGTTGTTTTCCAATAATTGGCATATATTATTTATATATATAAGTATGTATAGTTTTAGTTGTTTTTCAACATTGGCATCCTTATTTTTTTATTTATGTTTTTACATTTTTGTTTATATATAAATATGCGCTGATTATTTCACGTCTCTTTTGAGAAGTAGGAAAGATCTATGAGCTTGATCATCCAATTGTTTCTAATAGTTAGATCCCAAACATTGGCATCAATCTCTATCCAAGATCTTAGAACCAAACACACGAACACAATCACATCCGTCACTCTAAACCATTAAACAGAATACCTAATTGTTAAGAATGAGGGAGTCAATGCCTTGATTGCATTTGATAAGATTGGTATTGTGAGTGATCCAACAGCTCTGTCTCTAGAAAGGTGATTCATATATATAAAAGTTGAGACAACTGTTAGCTCATCTGTGTTTTCTCAAAAAGATACAGACTTGGAAAAGGCAAAACTGTTACTAGGTTCATTCTCTCAACAGAGTGAGTCTATTGAATTCGACCTGTCAGCCAAGGCCACTTGTAAAGAGTCAATTTCATCTGACATTTGTCAAGAAACCACATATTTTGTCTTATGTTTTAGGGACCAACACCAAGGGACCAATAATGTAAGGACTTACTTGGGACCAAAAAGGGACCAAGAAGGAGCAGTTGAAATGTCATAGTAAGGATGAATTGACGGAAGCAATTATTCTAAACTTCCATATCAAGGAAGGAAGGATGATTGATGATTCTGACTGAATCAACATGCCTTCACAGGCATCAGGAGGAAACTTGAATCATTTGCTACATTATTGATCCTTGTCTCCCTCCCTAGATGGAACATATCTGGATTCCTAACGGAATATATCATCTTAGATGATCAGCAACTCACTGAATCTATTCCTGAAGCAATTCAGTTTATAAAAATCAAATATTTTAATAGATTCAATTGAGGACGGGGATTTACGAAACCCCATTGCACCACCAGTGACCTCTCTTGAAGGGCTATGGTGATCTTTCTTGCAGGTACAAAAGACTGAGTCATCCGTACTGAGAGAGATATAGTGATGTGAGAAAAGAGTGAAACACAAGTAAGGAAGAGTGAAAATATATATTCTATGAGTGAAACACTTAGAGAGTAATGAGCGAAACACTTGTGAGGAACAAAAAGTAAAATCACACACTAGCACAATTACCGAATCCCTTTCCCAATTCCCTGTTACAGATTTCAAATGTTACTTAACCAAGGTGGAAATTTCTTCAGAAAAGGACGAACAATTGGGGGAGAATTATTAAGAGGATTACTCAACTAAGGGGGAGAATTATTAAGAGGATTACTGCAAAATGTTAAAGTGTTCAACTAAGGGGGTGTAGATCAAAAGGGGAGAAGTAAACAAAGACTTTTGCCAGAAGAGGATTACTCAATTGTTGAACAAGAAAAGTTGTATAATTTACGAAAAGGGAAAATGAATCTACCTTGGGTGAGAAGTAAAAACAGAAGTTGGAAATTTAAAGAAAAAGTGGTAAGAAGAGAACAAACATCATCTCTGTCATCCTAAGGGAGAATAGTGATGAGTCTGAGAAATGAAGATAATACTACATGTATAATATGTTCAGTGCTAGAGGAACAAACATCTTTCATTTCAGTTAACTCAGGAAATCTGGAAATGTATTATATAATCCAGAGAACAATTTATTTTTTACAGTTCTTAAATGTCATATTATTTTCTTAGTTGTTAGTTGAGTTATCCTCTAGGGATTTATATGTTAAATGCTTAACAACAAATAGGGGGAGATTGAAAGGCATATGATAAGACCTATTTGTAATAAGTAGATGACAACTCAACTCAAGTAAGAAAATGAAGTAAGTAATAAATAATGAGGAAGGAATCAAGTCAAAGAATGTTAACTAGACATAAAGAATCCTAATATCAGAAGTGTTCTAATGAAACTGCTACTCTACACCGGAAGAAGTTCATTAATATGTTCAAGCGTCGGCGAAAAATAACGAAGTAGTATTTCAGAAGAGTTCAGAAGATACAGAAGATTCCAAGTGCCTACTACAAAGAGATTCCAAGAAAAGAAATATTGAAGACAAAGCTAGAAGCAAGACAAGACACAAAGACCACTACAGTAGAAATGAGAATCGACATTGTAGTTAGTCATCCGTGAACCAGACCAGTGCATAGGGTGTTAACAATGTCAGTGAAGATTCGTCATCAAAAAGTTCAAGTGGTTAGAAAGGTTATTGTTGAAGAACAGAAGAGTTTTATCTACATCAACAATAGTCAAGCCTTTAATTTAATTCTCTATTAATTAATTATATTAATTAGTTAATTTAATTAGTAAATTAATTCACACAGAATTAATTTATTTCTTAAATTAATTAAAGGATCAATTAATTTAGAATTATTTTAGAATGACAGAAGAAAGAAGCTGGAAGCTCAAAGGGATACAGAAACAGCTAAACAAGCCTGACGGTACAGACTTTTAAGACAACCAATAGAAGCCTGCCACTTGTCAAAACAAGAAGAAAAGAAAAGAATATGGCAGGTGATAAAGAAGTCATACCGAGTGATTTTGGTAAGTCAGACCGAGAGAAGAAATCTTGAGTCATACCGAAGGAATTGTGTAATAAGTCATGCTGATTTAATTTTAATTAATTAAGTCATTCTGATTTATTTAATTAAAATAAAAATCCAGTATGACTTATAACAAGTCATACCGAATTTCTGATGAGTCATACCGGATTCTAAATGAGTCATACCGAATTTTTAAAGAGTCATACCGACATAAATAAGTCATGCCCAGCCTTTTTGTAAGTCATACAAGTGTTAAATCAATTAGGAAAAAGGTCATATTGGGATGAGTCATGCTAGCTTTCAACCTCTATAAATATGAGGAGTTGTCTTCATTTTTCAGGTTCAGAAAAAACAGCTCAAATTCAGTAATTTGTCTGCATTGTAATATTGATAGATTTCTGTGCTGAGTTTGGAATATAATTGTTAAACACGAACAGTTCATGTCAAATTTGTTCTAGATCATTTTATCAATTATATAACAGTTTTCTAAATATTAATTTTGTAATACTAATCAAGTTAAAATTATATCTTTCACTTGAACAGTATTTCATTATAATTAATATTTCGTGAGTAATTAAAATAATATTTTTAATCTAAATATTCCGCGATTAAATATTGATATTGTATTCAACCCCCCCCCCCTTCTACAATATCAGGGACCAACAATATACATATATTCTGACAGTTATATACTGACTCAATATTCATATTAAAATAATATTTAAAGTCATAATTAATTTAATTAATCATGTAATAAAACTCCTCACCCAGACAAGACGCCGAGACATTCGCCCAAATCGCCCTTCGACCCAACCCAACCCGACTCGACACGAGTCGAGGTGACCAAGACGTTAGTGCCATAAATTGGATGACCAAGACGTGAGTGCCATAAATCGGATGATTCAACACTTATTACAGAAGGAACAACATTATTATTAATAAAACTGCTCAAAACAGGCTCCACATTTATTAAAAATAATCCATCAGACAAGTAACCTTTGCCAAAAATACACCAGTATGTGTAATGACTACTTTATTACACTTCAAAGAAAATTTGAAACCATTTCTAACTAAACAACTTCCACTTATTATGTTTCTACGAATGTGAGGAACACGATGCACTCTAGTAAGGGTTAGAACATGCCCAGAAGCAAACTTGAGGTCCACGTTTTCTACTAGTCCATCAGACCCAGCTAGTCCATCAGAGTTTATTAATAAACTCTGACCCAACTCTTTGTAAACTCTAATCAGTCACATAATATATTTACTCTGACAGTATGTAAACTCTAATTAGTCACAGAATATACATATACTCTGACAGTTATATACTGACTGAATATTTATATAAAAATAATATTTAAAGTCATAATTAATTTAATTAATCATGTAATAAAACTTCTCGCTCAGGCGAGACGCCGAGACATTCGCCCAAATCGCCCTTCAACCCGACCCGACCCGACACGAGTCGAGGCGAGGCGGCGGCCATGCACGTGTGTGTTCGCGCGCGCAAGGGCATACAATTACACCATGCACACTCACATGTCTTAGTAGTTGACACTACTCTTACACATATATGCATATAAAGCACTCACACCCATATTACATTTTCTATATGGGACAATCACATTTAACCATTTCAAGGTAGCAACTTCTGCTCAATTTATCTATGGATTACACTAAGAAAATGTCTTAGATCCAAACATGAAAGTTTAAGTCCTCATAGCAAGGAACAACTTTCATTAGTTAGTTTCCGAAAATTACATCAAGAACATATATAAAATATGTCTTAAACTTTTCATTTTCTAACAATCATCTACACTTACCTCTTTTAAAAATAAGTTTTTCAAATTCTAATAATAATAGCAGCTTCCATGGAGATCAAAGAACAATAAGGTAGAATATAATGGGTATCGGATCAAGGCTAAAGTATGGGTAGCTTAGAAAGTGAGAACTGAAAATCTGGATAAAGAAGGTTTCATATGGTTTTAACAAGTATAGGGAAGGTTTCATAACGGTATAACCCAGACTATACAGATCAAATTAGAAAAGTGATAAATAAATTAGTATATCATGTGTCAATAAAAGGGGGACATACAAATATTTAATCATAATATGTTTGGATTCTATGCCACCGGTCGACTATCGAGGTATAAATCTGATTTGAAAGTTTACACATCTTTATCCTTGTTATAGCTAAAATCTGCCTCCCATTAATTGAGGAGATTCTCACTCTCAATAGTCTCTCACACCAGAATAACCTCGCCTAATTGGATGGGCCTAGACCCATGAAGATATCTAGCCCAGATGGAAGACTTGACTGACCCAAACACCTCGTGAAACATCCCAAATCGAATAGATAAAACGTGTTTGTACCCTTTATAAGGACAAGTCAATAACCGAGGTATACGAAATTGCTAGCTTTTATGGGCTGACCTGTGGTGAGCTATTAGGCCTCATATGCATCCAGTTAGGGCTTGGAATGTTTTAAATGGTCTCAAAGTCATGCCCGACCGAAAATGATAAGGCACTGCCCGGGTTCTGTAAGTTTATCCGTGGGCTCGATGAGGACGTCGATCCAATAAGGTGGGGGTGTTTGTAACATCCCACATCGAATAGATAAAGTGTATTTGGGCCCTTTATAAGGACATGTCAATAACTGATATATACCAAATTACTAGCTTTTATGGGCTGACTTGTGTTGGGTTGTTGGGCCTAGAATGCATTCATTTAGGGCTTGGTTTGTTATACCTTTCTCAATGGAAGGGATCTCGCCCACTTGGTGATGCTCGAAGACAGACAAACATATAAGAACCTAGGCCCACTTTCGAAGAGTCTGGGTTCGACTCAAGGAGATAGTTAAATACAGATGAAGAAGATAGGTGGCCCAAGCCCACGTTTGAAGTGCCTCACCTATTTTGGAGTAATTAAAAGGAATTGTTTAGAAGGCCCAATATCATTCAGCCCTGATCCATTAGCCTCGCCTACTTGGAGTCTAGACAACTACACAATGCAAAAATCATTACTTGAAGCCCATTTGAAGACATAAGCCTAATTCACATTAGTTGAAGATGTGAAAGACATGTTGCTTCTAAAGGCTGGGCTCCACCCAGGCTAATTGGGTTCTCACCCAGTTAGGGGGGTCTAGTAGTCTTGCCTCTTAGTGACACTTCTAGGAGGCTGGCCCACAAAACTCATGTGGTTAATGATGGGACTGGACTAGGCTAGCACCGACTAACTCGGGTCACTAACTTAGCTACCACGTTCCATAAACAAAGCTAAGCCTCAAAGGTCTACATCCGGAAGCACTTAATGCGGTGGCCCAATCGTCCTAGAAGGGGAAACCTAATCCTATTAGGTTTCTTGCTCCCCAAGAACTACGTTTGGCTTGATCCCTATAAAAAGGGTACGTAGGCATATTGTTTGGTTACGATCTGTATTTGGCTCTCAAGAACCTTAATTCTTGTGTGTTAAGCTCTTCAACCAAGCAGTCTTAGCCACCCCCCAAAATACTACACCTCCACTCACCTAGGCTTTTCAACGTCATCAACCACTACCATAATTCCAGCGACCCTCCATGAATTTTTTTTCACGAATTCCTCCGTTAACAATTGGCGCTAGAAGGAAGGCATATTGACATCTATGGAGGAAAGATGTCACCCACAAATTCATTGATGATGATCGTGAAGCTGAAGAGGAGATCAGCCGATCACACAGTCATAACCTCATCAGGGGAAGACCACCGGTCCCATGAGTAGTGGAGAACTTTCGAACAACTTCATCAAACGGGAAACTCATCCTTGGCTTCGCTGGACGCAGGGAGTCCATGAAGAAAAGCGTTATGGTGAGAGAGCTTCACCATCTGATGAAGTAGAGATCTTGTTGTGAGAGAGCCTCACTCTTCGATAAAGCAGAGAGCCTGCTGTGAGAGAGTCTCACACTTTAATGAAGTAGAGTTTGTGGAGCATGTGCCCTGAAAGTGGCGATGCCCAGAGATTCAACATTTGATGACCAAGCTCCTGCATAAGGAATATGAAAGTCCTTAAGGGGTCACTTTTAAAGTGGTACGACATCTGCCAATTTTTATAGAAGGCCCTAAGGGGTGTTACTAATAGAAGGCGTGATATTTTTTCATTTCACAATAAATTGCATTGCACTCGTGTCATCCATAACATGCATTGCACTCATGTCATCTACACCATTCATAACATATATTATACTTTTGAATAAAGTATGGGGGTAGTGCTATAAACCTTCACTCTATCTAGAATAGTAGTTGCGCAAATTTAATTTTCTACACAGATATATATCGAAGAAGATTTGTTCCTCTATTTAGACCTTGTGTTTCCATCATACGAAGAACCCAGGTTTCTATCTAGGAAGATTGCACATGCAATGTCAGCAACTTGGAAGGGCACCGACTACTATGCGAAAGAGCTTAAGCCATTGCACAAAATCGAGGTATAGTAGTACTGCCAATTAGGAAGGACATATGCCGACGTCCAAGAACCTCAGACAAACTTGGGAAGAATTGTATGAAAGTGTACCGAGTCTTGGAAAATACAAATGAATGATTGAAGACCTCGCCGGATCACTAGGGTGAGGCCCATTGTCTCGACAGCAAAGGAAGGCCCCCGGGTCCCCCATATGTTTATGTGTCTGGCTCGATCATTAGGGTGAGGCCCTTTATCTCAACCAAAGAAAGGCCCCCGGGTCCCCCAAATTTTTATGTGTCTGGGTGGTTCATTAGGGTGAGGCCCTATGTCTCGAACAAGGAAGGCCCCCGGGTCCCCCAGATATTTATGTGTCTGGCTGGATCATTAGGATGACACCCTTTATCTCGAGCAAAGAAAGGCCCCCGGGTCCCCCTGATATTTATGTGTCTGGTTAGTTCATTAGGGTGAGTCCCTATGTCTTGAACAAATGAAGGCCCCCGGGTCCCCCAGATATTTATGTGCTTGGCTGGATTATTAGGGTGAGACCATTTGTCTCGAGCAAAGGAAGGTCCCCGGGTCCTTCAGATGTTTATGTGCTTGGATGGATCATTAGGGTGAGGCCCTTTGTCTCGAGCAAAGGAAGGCCCCCGGGTCCCCCAAATGTTTATTTGTCTGGCTGGATCATTAGGGTGAGGCCCTTTGTATCGAGCAAATGAAGGCCCCCGGATCCCCCATATGTTTATGTGTCTGGATGGATCATTAGGGTGAAGCTCTTTGTCTCGAGCAAAGGAAGGCCCCTAGGTCCCCCAGATGGTTATGTGGTTGGTTGGTTCATTAGAGTGAGGCCCTATGTTTTGAATAAAGGAAGGCCCCCAGGTCCCCCAGATGTTTATGTGTGTGCCTGGATCATTAGGGTGAGTGTTGGTGAGATTACGAAGCTGTATAAATAGTAATCGTAATAACTCAACACTAGAACATGACAATTAAATAATATTATGCCTACACGGAAATCAGGAAAAAATGAAGACAAGGCAAATACAGTGAATTAAGACATTAAA
Source organism: Oenanthe sinensis (assembly GCA_028671895.1). NCBI lineage: Eukaryota > Viridiplantae > Streptophyta > Magnoliopsida > Apiales > Apiaceae > Oenanthe > Oenanthe sinensis. Next base: position 33,419,513 of record CM053803.1, read on the forward strand.
AGAAGTTTTGAAGTCTACTACAGGTCACTAGGAGAAGTTCATTAATATGTACATGTCTTAGTGAAGAATAATGTGTAAAGACTTTCAGGGTTTCGGAAGTGTTGAAGATTCAGTATAAAAGTACCACTAGAAGATTTCAGTGTATTAGCATTGATTGAAGATAGACAGTGTTCGAAGCATAGGAATCTAGAAGAATTGAAGACATGATAAAAACATGAATATGTATCAGATGAATGTGAACAAGTGCACTTCTGAATGGTGAGTTAGAAGTTAAAGATGATGCACAACAACTCCTGGACTTTGAAGTTGCATATCCATTGAAATTTTTATATCATTCTCTTCACAAGCTCTCTACGACGAAGATAGGGACTAATCAATTGTCAAGGACATGGTATAACATTCTAACTACTAATTACTTGAAAATGATTTTATATTAGAGTCGTTATACACATATATCTCTCTAGGATACAAGGCACACATATAATATAATATTAGTGCTATTATACCATGATTATATTATATGTGAGTCTACTAATGAAAATTTGGCAAGAGATTTTTGATAAGTTAATGCAGAGTAGGTATAAGATGTGAAAGGCATATGACTAAGCCTATTTTTAATAATTAGATAAAAAATCAACTCAGATAAGAAATAGAAGTAAATAATAAATATTATAACATGAATTAAGACGAAGAAAGTCAACTAGATATGAAGAATCAGATTATCAGAAGTATTTTTATGAGATTGCTACTTAACTCTGGAAGAAGTTCATTAATATGTTCAAGCGTCAGTAAAAAATAAAGAAGTAATATTTTAGAAGAATTCAGATGGTACAGAAGATTTTATGTGGCTACTACACGAAGATTCCAGAAGAAGAAAACAAAAGAGGAAAGACAGTAAAAAAGAACTAGGACAGAAGACCACAACCTAAAAGTTAAAAGGTGGAGAATATTTATTATAATATGACACAAATGAACTAGATAGTACATTTGTGCGTCAACTAAATTATTAAATATTCATCATCTAGCTTAAGTAGTTTTATGATAGAATACAGAGTAATGATGGAAAGTTTTCGGTGCGAATAACAAAGGATACAAGACAAGATAGTATTTTAATTCTACTATCAAAAGTTAATTAATTATTTAATTTATTTAATTAAATTAATTCAAGTTGAATTTAATTTAATTTATAAATTATTTAATTAAATTAAGTAAAATTAATTTATTATAAAAGATATGACTTGGTACGACTTTTAATAAGTCTAAAAGACTTTATTAAAAAGTCATACCGAATTTTATTTAAAAAGGTCATGCCGAATACTTATCAAAAGTCATACTGAGATGCTTGATCTAAAAAGTCATACCGAGAAGAATTCAAAGGACATACTGAGTTCTTTGATGCAAAATCATACCGAGAAGAATTCAAAGTTCATACCGAGTTCTTTGATAGAAAATTCATACCAATTTTTCTAAATGTCATACCGAATGATTTCAATAGTCCTACAAGTGTAATTGAAAGTCATACAGGCTTAAATAAAGTCTGAAAAATGTACTGATCTGGAAATTTATACAGGCTTTAGGAATCCTCTATAAATATGAGGCAAGTACTTCATATTTTATGTTCGTTGAAAAATATTCAAATTCAGTAATTTGTCTGCATTGTAATATTCACAGACTTTCTGTGCTTTTTGAAATATAATTGTTAAATTAGAACAATTCATATCAAAATCATTCTAGAATACTTTATCACTTATATACACTTTCATCATATTAATTTTGTAATACTTTTCAAGTTCAAATTATATCTTCTAGTTGAACAGTACTTCGTTATAATTAATATTTCGTAAGGAATTAAAATAATATTTTTAAATCTGAAATTCCGTGATTAAATATAGATATTTTATTCAACCCCTTCTACAATATCAGGGACCAACAATTGACATCAGATCAAGCAGATATTATTAATATCAGATCCAAACCAAATATTCTGCAACTCATAACAGAACTCAAAAATTATTTTTAATTCAAAATAAATTTTACCCAAAAATTATTTTTGATCATAAATTATTTTAAGTCAAAAATTATTTTTTGAAATACTTAATTTTTAATCTTATTAAAGATGAGAACACAAAAAGTGACGAACATTAAAATTCCACCGTTTGATAAAGATCACTACAACTTGTAGAAGCATAAGATGCTATTATTTATGGGGAATGCCAATACTAAATATGCAAGTATTTTGGCCAACGGTATTGAGCCCCCGATTATAGTTATTCTCGAGCATGAGTTAGATGGAGTCGTAATTCTTCACAGACAGTTTTCTAAAGACCCATCTGATTATACGGAGGACGAAAATGAAAATATGGCCATCGATAACAGTATCAAACTCATACTGGTAGAATCTCTAGATTACGTTATGTACAACCACATTGTCAATTGTAAAAACGCCAAATAAATCTGGGATACCATTGAGATAATCAATGAGGAGACAGAAGAAGTCAAAGAGAATAGTCCGTATATCCTGACCTCCCAACATGAGCAGTTTAGATCTAACCCAGGTAAGTGTATCTCTGAGGTGTTTCAGAGATTGAATAAACTAATAAACAAGCTCAAGTTCAATGGGAAATATTACAAGAACCAGGAGGTCAACAGGAAGTTTTTGCTAACCTTACTTGAGCATCTAGAACATATAATCGCAGATATTCGGGAGTCTAGGGACATGAAAGAGGTAACCCTAGAAAGACTCTACGGAGTGTTGAAGACCTATGAATTAAAACAGATCCAGACCAGGGAAACGTATGGAAGAGGTAAGGTTCCTAGTTCTTCTAAAGCACTAATAGTGGAAGCACCAGAGAAGACGGAAATGAAGGTTGTTGTACCTTCAAACAATTCAAAGGAGTATATGGTTCCAGAATTTAGACATACTTCAGAGAACCAGGAAGATGGTGAGTTCTACTCATTAGAAGAACTGAATCAGCTAAAAGATGAATCTCTAGCTTTGGTTGCCAGGAGGTTTGGCAACATGAGATTCCGAACGAACTCCTCCTACAAAGTTAAACCTAATTTTAGAAGGTTCCAGAGAAGAGGTTCTTCTATAACTGTGTCAAGATGTGGCTACAAGACTGACTTAGTTGACAGAAGCAAGTTTCGTTGCTTCAACTGTAATAGATCAGTTTATAACTGAATGTAAGAAGCCAAAACAAGGGAAGAAGAGAGAGCTTTATGAAGAGCTGAAAGAAAATTATGATGCACTTGTGACAAAGCATCAATGCAAGTCTTATCTAGTAGAGGCCAAAAGCTGGGATGACTTAGACAAAGACGATGAAGAAGAGCTGGGAAATCTTGCTCTTATGGCTTCATCCGAAGAATCATTGTCTCCAACTTGACAAGGATAAATAGATGTTAATCCCTCTTGCCCTAAAATATTTAAATTGCTAGGTAAAAAATTAGATGATACAGGAGATAGAGTTAAGAAACTAATTCTCAAAAACAAAGTTTTAACTGATGAGAATGATGTTTTAAAACTGTTAAAAAAGAAAAATGAAAAATTGACCGAGGACTTAGCTTTTCAAGTAAATAGAGTCAGTTGTAATGTTAAATTTGAAACCTATCTCAGAAATCAGATAGTGGAAGAAAAGAAGAAGTGTCTAGCCTATAATAATTCTTTTTACATTGTAAAAGACCTAATTGACCAACAAGAGATAAAACATAAAGTTGTGATAGGCTTTGAGTACAATCAATTTGTAGGGAAGGCAAGAAACATCACCCCGTTTAGAAAAAGTGCTAAAGAGAGGGGTATTCCACATGTTGTTAAGGACACACATAAACCACTTTTCATAACCCCTGTAGCAGAACCAATCCTTGATAGCTCTATATTAATTGCTTACAAAATGAATTTAGAGGACCTTGAGGAAGAAAAGAATAGAGAGGAGCAAGTTAGGGACATACAAGGAGTTAATGTCCAGAAAGAGAAGTGGGCACCTAAGACACCAGTAAAAGATGAAAGAACTTCTGATTCACCCAATCCTGGTATATGTGCTAAAGACTTAAATAATAATCTGAACATACCCAATAAGTTTGTCAATATGAGGAATAGTAATAACATATATCATTATACTAAGAACTTTAAAACTTTTGATAAATTTCAAGTAAAAATTGTTAAGACACATACTATTTTGAATAACATGCCTATTATTAATGTGTGCCATAAACCATGTGGTGTTGTAAACTGTATGTTATGTTCTTTTAATGTTATGTCTGCATATTTTAAAAGTATGCATGCTAATCATGATATCATGACACTTAGACAACATGTCAATAATAAGTTTGCAAAATCCAAGACTGTTATTCCTTCACCTGTGAAGAAGGAAACATATGTTCCAAAGTCTAAATAGAAAGTTGTTAAGACTGTATATAGGAATGTAAGTACAATAAAGGTAGATGTTGTTGTTTTTCAAAATAGATCTATTATCAAAGCTAACAAAGATCAATACTTTAAGTATACCGGGCCCAATCAATTTTGGGTTCCGAAAATGATTTAATCTGTTTGATAATTGCAGGGAGTTAAACAGGTAAACCGGGTTGTATGGATCTTGACAACAGATCTTCAAGGCATATGACCCGAGATAGATCCCTGATATCAGACGTGATTGAAGGAGTTGGCCCAATCGCCACCTTTGGATATAACAACAAATGAATGACTACGGGATATGACAAGTTAAATTCTGGGAATGTTATCATTGATAATGTTTCTTTATGGGAAGGACTTCAACACAATCTACTCAACGTCAATCACTTCTGTGATAAAGGATACAAAGTAAACTTTATCAAGGAAAATTATTTAATAGCTCATTCTAAAGATGACAAACTGGCCTTACGTGGAGTAAGGAAAGGAAACTTGTACGTAGTTGATCTCAACTCAAGAACTGAAGATGAAACAAATTGTTTCTACTCAAAGGCTTCATCAAAAGACAACTGACTATGGCACAAGAAACTCTCACATTTAAATTTCAAAACAATGAAATCTCTAGTCAAGAGGGATTTGGTGAGCGGACTGCCTCCAATGGAATTTACACAAGAAGGGTTGCGTGAGGCATGTCAGAAAAGAAAGTCAAAGAGAGCAACTCACAAAGGCACTAACACCACAAACATTACTGAACCACTTCAACTACTACCCATGGATTTATTTGGTCCAATTAATATTATGTCAATGTCAAGAAAAAGATATGCCTTAGTGATTGTGGATGACTACACTAAATATACGTGGGTTTTATTCTTGAACTCTAAGGATGAAACACCACAACTGGTGATTGATCATATTAAGCTAATTGAGTTAGATTCAAAGCTAGTTGATTGGGCAATCAGGTCAGACAATGGAACAAAATTCAAGAATAAAGTTCTGAATGACTTTTGCTCAGATAAGGGGATAACAAGACAATACTCAGTGCCAAGAACTCTGCAACAGAATGGAGTTGTAGAAAGAAAGAATCGAACCCTGATTGAAGCTGCAAGAACTATATTAAGTGAATCAAGGTTACCTATCTGCTTTTGGCCTGAAGCAGTAAACGCGACATGTTATACCCAGAATCGAACTCTAATCAATAAAGATCATATGAACACTCCCTATGAATTAATGGCTGACAAGAAACTAACACTCAAGTACTTTCATGTATTTGGAGCCAAATGTTATGTGCTGAAAGATGGAGATGAACATCTTAGCAAGTTCAAGGACAAGGCAAATGAAGCTATTTTTGTCGATTATTCAAGAAGAGAATATAGGGTGCACATAATTGATCAGCAACAAGTGAAAGAAAGTGTCAACGTAACGTTTGACGACACTAAACTCCGAAGTATCCAAACTGAAGATCCTTCTGAGTCATTAAAATTTGATAATTATCTAGACTCACATTCTAATGATGAAGAAGAACCTGAGGCTGTAACATGACATGATAATAACAATAATGATGATAATGATCCATGTAATAGTGGTGGAAATAATGGAAACACTAGAGATACTACTAATGCCAGTGGTGGATCAACAAGTCATCTTGGTAGCAACTGAGGGGGAGATGATGGATATATTAAAAGAACACAACATCATAATGAATATCAAGGTGAATCATCAAGATCAAGCATGCCAAGGGAAAATATATGTAGTAGATATCATCATTTTGAATTGATCATAGGTGATCTAGATGTTGGGGTTAGAACTAGAAGTGCAACTTTAAATGAATGTCTATTTTCAGTTTTTCTATCTCAAGAAGAACCAAAGAAAATTGAAGATACACTAACTGATCCAGATTGGGTTCTTGTCATGCAAGAAGAGCTCAATCATTTTAAAAGACAATAAGTATGGACTCTGGTACCCAGGCTAAGAGACAGATTTGTAATTGGAACTAAATGGGTATACATGAATAAATTAGACGGTGATGGCATTGTTACAAGGAACAAGGCCAAACTGGTGGCAAAGGGTTACTCCCAGGAAGATGGAATTGATTATGATCCCTATGCACCAGTTACAAGACTTGAAGCTATAAGAATATTTCTAGCATTCGCAGTAAATTTTAAAGTTTATCAAATGGATGTGAAGAATGCCTTTCTGAATGGAGAGTTAGAAGAGGAAATATATGTGGAGTAGCAATCTGGCTTTGAAAATCCAGAGTTTGTTCATTTTTTATATTTTCTATTCAAAGCCCTCAATGGAATCAAGAAAGCACCGAGGACTTGGTATGACACTCTCTTTGAATTTTTAATTGAAAATGGTTTTATTATTGGTGTCATAGATAAAACTCTCTTTTATAAATTGCATGATAAAGATATGATATTTTTCCAAGTTTATGTTGACGATATTATATTTGGTTCTACTAACAAAAACATGAGCAAGAGATTTGCTAAGTTAGTGCAGAATAGGTATGAGATGAGCAGGGTGAGCTATCAATCTTCCTTGGACTGCAAGAAAAGTAAAAGGAAGATGGTATTTTTATTTACCAATCAAATTACGCAAGAGATCTTCTGAGAAAATACAGTCTAGAATATTCCTCACTGGGAAAAACCCCAATGCCAACAGCCACCGAGCTTGACAAAGATGAAACTAGTAAAAAATTTGATATCAAAAGCTACATAGGTATGATAGGCTCATTATTATACTTAACTGCAAGTAGACCTGACATAATGTTTGCAACATGCTTATGTGCACGGTTTCAGTCTGATCCTAGGGAATCTCATCTTATAGCCGTTAAACGAATTTTTAGATATTTTAAGGGTAAACCAAATTTTGGAATTTGGTACCCTAAAGATACAAGTTTTAAACTAATAGGCTATTCAGACTCAGATTATGCAGGTTGCACGATGAACATGAAAAGTACTCTTGAAAACTTTCAGTTTCTAGGACATCGGTTGATATCCTAGTATAGCAAGAAACAACACTCAGTGTCTACCTCTACAGCCGAAGTAGAATACATTGCGATAGGTAGCTGTTTTGCACATATATTAAGTTAGTGTATGTTCCCTAGAGGCAATACAATGTTTCCTTTTGATAGACCTTTATGTCATTTGATTATTCAATAAACGTATTTATTATGATTTTAATTACTGCGATATATTTATTAGCATAATAAATGTCCTTAGAATCATGATACACATTGTATAGTTTAAGTACATGACTTGAACTTGAGATTATATAATATATCATATTCTTAAAAGGTCCCTAGTCGAGTATTATTATTATAGGACAATAATAATACATAAATAGACTAGTATGTTGTTTGACTGATAACCACATCTCATTGGTTATAAGTATGGGGATACTAAAGTCAATACATAGGTACATGTAGGAGTACATGATGCTGGACTGACCCACAGTGAGATTCTTCATGTTTAATAAAGTCATAAGAAAGACTCATAGTGATAATGGTGTAATGATCCTTTGACTTGAGATCATTATATTTCTATACGAAGATTAATATACTTTGATTACATTAAAAGTTACCTTTGACCGGGTGATGATAAAAGTGGACATCGGGTATATCATGAGTCGTATGAGAAATATGAATGATAGATAAAGGATTTAACCCTCCTATAATTAGGAGAGATATTATTGGCCTCTTGATTGAGTAAGACTATAAAATGCATGGCCGTGCTCAAATAATGATTTGTTTTCATAGTCTACTCATGGATCAAGTAAACCCGGATTAAATGCTGTAGAGGATGACTAAATTCATGCCTCGAGTTTAATCTATAATATATATGGTTAAAGGGATTATATTACAGGGAAACATTAATCACGAAAGGTTTTATCGAATCACGATTTAATTATTGTTTAATTGGATAGCAATGATGTATTACTAGATGCCGCTCATTGTTTATAATTTTATTGGAGAATAAAATTATTGCCAATTAAATAATAGCCTATAGGGTCACACGCATGGAGCACTTAGAGGAATAGTTAATTTAAATTATAGATTTAAATTAATTTATGATTATTTGAATTTTATTATATTAATTAAGTGAGACTTAATTAATTGAAATAATATAAATTCAAATTTGAAGAGTATTTCTGCCCATAATAATTAAGTATGACTTAGTTATTAATTAAATAATAGAAATTCGGTTTTATTATTTAATCCTATACCTACATGGGTTAGGTTTTGCTTAATGGCCCGTTAACCAGTCATTATAAATAGATAATGATAGGTTAAATGGCTGGTACGTTTTTGGGAAAATAAAACCCTAAGGCAGCAGCAGCAAGGAGGCAGAAAGAACAAAATTCGAAATCATCAAAAGGAGGCTAGTACATCCATTCCGTAATCAAGATCGTGAGACGTTCTTGAAAGTGCTCGTGTGGATACCATAGAGGTGTTTTTCGAGAGGAAGACACAAGTCGTGAAAGCTAGGATCTCTGTTGAGTTCGTGAAAGTCAAGACCCGAATAGGTATAATTCTGTTTCACCATAATCCGTCCAACCTTATACATGATCCTGAGTTAGGGTTCCGAATTTTTTTGTTATATTTACGTTAATCCACTGCGTTTTATGCCTCGGAACCCAACAATGGCATCAGAGCTACGTGTATAAGGGACTGATTTGGTTACGTGTTAACTGTATTTGATGCATACATGCCTGTTTGGTGACTGCCATGTGACTGCCATGCTACTGCCCTACTTCATGTTCATGTATATTCGATTTATAAACTGTTATAAAGGTTATATGTGATCTGCAATGTTATAAACAGTTATGACATGATATGTGTGATGCACTGTATGTATGTGATACGAGATACGGTCATACGAAGGTCGTCGGAATCGTTCTGAAACGTTTAAAAACACGACTGCATAAGATGCAGTTTTTTATGAATAGTGATTCTGCAGTGAATAGTGTTTTTCGACGGAGTCAGAATGGGTCGAATTTACTCTTTCTGGAAAGGGAAAATCGCCACGAGCAAAAATCACGATTTTTCCGTGACCTATGGTGTTTTTTTGGCCATTTGACATCGTTAAGGGCCTCAAAAACGCAGTTTTCTGTTTTTTGGATCATAATTTTAAATTTTTTGATAATTTTTTATGATGCTTTGATCATGACATATATGATGCATGCTGATATGATTATGCATTCTGAGATGTCAGTAATTGTTATGTGGGCATGGTGCTGGTTATGGCCTTAGACCCTAGATTAATGGTTTTGGTTTTGGTTTTATAAATACGACTTGCATGTCATTTTCCTCATTCTTGTAATTGCTGAACCTCGAATGTAACTCGAGTTTTCTTATGTAAGTACATTAGCTTAGATTGTATTCGATTATTCCATGTAATGTACTTGAAGACAAAGGATGATCCAAGAAGAAGAGAAGGCAACCATGAATTCAAGAAGAATGAAAACAAGCAACTGTATTTATGTTTTACAACCACCATAGATTGACTTTGATCCTTTCATTAGCTCAAAAGGATCACATAGGAAAGGGGCTATAACCAAGCACGTTTACATACTGCACTTTACATATTGATGTATGAATGTATGTGTAGAGTAGAAGATGCATGCTTTAATTAGATTAATGATGTATGCATGTATTAGATACGTCACCATGCCATGCTTGTCATGCTAAACAAGATAAAATCTGTAATGATTTAAGACTTTAAAATTAACAAACGATCATGACATTCTTGTGTTTATGAAATATGGATTTTTAAAACACGGAATTGAATATGGATTTTGATATCTATAATTGGGATTTTCTGACAAAAACGGATATGCGTATTCGTAAGGCTGATGGGTTTTAAGTGTGACCACTGGTATCCTCCATCTACCTGGGAAATGAACAATTTAAGATGTCAATTTGAAATATTTGGTTCAAGGAAAAATTGAGGATCTCTTCATGATGTGATCATGATCGTCGTAAATTTTCTAAACCCCTTAACAAAATATTAAGTTTAACTCGGATGCTTTCCAATGAATGAACACTCATCGAATGCTAGATCGATTAGGGGAAAGACTGTCAGTGGCAGGGGACTCCTATCTATCCTGGTGAGATGCGACGAATATAAACGGTTATATTCGGCCGTTGTATCATTGGGTCTAACTTAACTGAGTCGTCATAATAAGGTGAAAATAAACGGTTATATTCAACCATTATGAATTTAGAAGCATAGAGTTTGGTTAAAAGTCTATTAGATAGATAAGATCAATCGTTGTTCACCAAACTATCCAAGAATTATATATGATATAATTGACAACTGTTGTCTACCTAAATAATCATTTTTAAGGACTTCCAGTGGTTGTCTTTGGACATGACGAAATATGGATCTTCCAAATTAATAGTAATGGCTATTAATTTGATAAAAATAGTGGGAGATATATTATGAATATATCATAATCATTTGAACATAATAAATAACTCAGACAATCTAATGTTTATTTTGTGCTTTTATCATTGTAGATACCAAGTAATGGCAAACAACACAAACACACTATCCGTACGATCAGTCCTTGAGAAGGATAAGCTGACAGGAGGAAACAACTTCCTAGACTGGCAGAGGAATTTGAGGATCGTCCTCAGACAGGAGCGCAAGCTTCATGTCATTGATATTACTCCGGGAGGTCCCCTTCCTGAGGGCGCTACTGTTGAGGAACGAGCGGCCCACACAAAAGATGAGAATGATGCAAATGATGTTGCATGTCTTATGTTGGCAAGTATGAGTGCTGAACTTCAAAGACAGCATGTGCATATGGATGCATATACTATCAATGAGCACTTGCAAAGCATGTTTGCAAGCCAAACTCGTCAAGAAAGGTTCAACACGAGTAAGTCACTCTTTAATTGCAAACAAGGGGCAAGTGAACCAGTTGGCCCACATGTTCTGAAGATGATTGGTTACATTGAGTACCTTGAAACTTTGGGTTTCCCGATTATTCAGGAAATTGGTATTGACCTAATCATGAATTCTTTGAACAACAAATTCACCCAGTTTGGCATAAACTACAATATGAATGAATTTGACAAAACACCTACTGAATTGTTGGCTATGTTGAGGACATATGAGACCAACATGAAGACGGCTGAACCTGCTCCCATACTGATGGTGGACAATAAAGGTAAGGCCAAAGGGAAAGGCAAGTGGAAGGGTAAGAAGAAGACTGGATCTGATTCTACACCCAAGCCAAAGTCAGGTCCTAAACAGGCTTTAAAGCCTAAAGGTGGGGTCGCTAAGGGTGAATGTCACTACTGTAAGAAAACTGGTCACTGGAAGAGAAACTGTTCAGTTTACTTGGAGGATCTGAAGAAGAAGAGAGCTGAGAAAGCTTCTACTTCAGGTATATATGTTATAAAAGTCAATCTATCTATTTCTACATCTTGGGTATTGGATACTGGATATGCTACTCACATTTGTATAAATGTGCAGGAAATGCAGAGAAGTAGGACATTGGCTAAAGGAGAAGTGGACCTACGAGTTGGCAATGGAGCAAGAGTTGCTGCTTTAGCTGTAGGAACCTATTATTTATCTTTGCCCTCAGGGCTAGTTTTAGAACTGGAGAATCGTTTTTACGTGCCTGCGATTCGCAGAAACATTATTTCTGTTTCTTGTTTGGACAAGAAAGGTTTTTCGTTTACGATAAAGAACAATTGTTGCTCTTTTGATTTGAATGATTTAACCTATGGTGTTGCGCGTTTGTTTAATGGTTTATATGTTCTTGACTTAGATAATCCTATCTATAATATAGAAAACAAACGACTTAAAGTTAATGACTCAAATCAAACATACCTCTGGCATTGTCGTCTAGGCCATATAAATGAGAAACGCATATCCAAATTACATAAGGATGGATACTTGGATAAGTTTGATTTTGAATCATACCAAGAATGCGAATCTTGTTTGCTTGGTAAAATGACTAAAGCCCCTTTCACTGGTAAAGGTCAAAGGGCCACCGAACGTCTAGAGCTAATACATAGTGATGTATGTGGCCCAATGCCTGTGATGGCTAGAGGAGGCTACTACTACTTCATAACATTTACTAATGATTTCAGTAGATATGGATATGTATATCTTATGAAGAATAAATCCTATTCTTTTGAAAAGTTCAAAGAATACAAGGCTGAAGTAGAGAAGTAAATTGGCGGAGGTGCAAGTATTAAAATCTTACGATCTGATCGTGGAGGAGAATACTTGAGCACATAATTTAAAGATTATTTAAAGGAGTGTGGTATTGTATCACAACTCACTCCGCCAGGTACACCTCAATGGAATGGAGTTTCAGAGAGGAGAAATCGCACCTTGTTGGACATGGTGCGATCGATGATGAGTCATGCAGATCTTCCAATTAGTTTCTGGGGTTACGCTCTAGAAACAGCGGCTTTCACACTTAACCGTGTTCCTACTAAGAAGGTTCAAAAGACTCCATATGAGATATGGGAGAAGAAACGGTCAGGCATGAGCTTTATGAAAGTTTGGGGATGCAAGGCGTTTGTGAAACGTCAAGTATCTGACAAGCTTGGACCTAAATCTGAAGAGTGCAATTTTGTGGGATACCCTAAAGAAACAAAGACATATTATTTTAATAGTCCTTCTGAGCAGAAAGTGTTTATTGCTCGAGATGCTGTTTTCATGGAAAGAGATTTTGTTTCCAAAACAAACAGTGGGAGAACTATAGACCTCGATGAAGATCGAGAACCACAAAATAGCATTGAACCTGAAGTGGAACAGGAGCAGGATAATGATAATGCTCAACAAACATAGGTTGTTCGTAGAACTGGTAGAATTCGCCATGAGCCAGAGAGATATGGATTTCTCTTAACTCAATGTGGTGATTTGATGCTCATAGATGAAGATGAGCCTCTCACATACCAAGATGCTATGAACAGTCCAGACTCTAAGAGATGGCTAGAGGCCATGAAATCCGAGATGGATTCCATGTACGAAAACCAAGTATGGACTTTGGTTGATCCACCTGAAGGGGTAAAACCCATAGGGTGCAAATGGGTTTTCAAGAAGAAAACTGACATGGATGGAAATGTTCAGACCTATAAAGCAAGGCTGGTTGCAAAAGGTTTCAAACAAATTCATGGTATTGACTTTGATAAAACTTTCTCACCAGTGGCTATAGTCAAGTCCATAAGGATTTTGCTTGCTATTACAGCATTCCATGATTATGAAATCTAGGAAATGGATGTCAAAACAACCTTCCTTAATGGAAGCCTTGAAGAGGATGTGGATGTGTACATGACACAACCTGAAGGTTTTGTCGATCCAAGGAATGTTAGCAAGGTATGTAAATTACGTCGATCCATTTATGGATTGAAGCAAGCCTCTAGGAGATGGAACATCCGTTTTGATGAAACAGTCAAAGAGTATGGCTTTGTTCAAAACGAAGATGAACCTTGTGTTTACAAGAAGGTTAGTGGGAGCCATGTGGCATTCATAGTATTATATGTTGATGACATACTACTAATGGGGAATGACATACCTTCTCTTAAGGCTGTTAAGACTTGGTTAGGGAGCAATTTCTCTATGAAGGACTTAGGAGATGCATCCTATATTCTAGGAATGAGGATCTATAGGGATAGATCTAGAAGGATGATCGGTCTAAGTCAGAGTACATACATCGATAAAGTTTTGCATCGTTTTGGTATGCAAAATGCAAAAAAAGGGATATGTCCCCGTGTCTCAAGGGATAACGATCTCTAAAGACCAGTGTCCGAAATCATTGGATGAGAAGGACCACATGAGTAGGGTTCCATATGCCTCAGCAATTGGATCCATCATGTATGCAATGGTATGTACTCGCCCAGATGTTTCGTATGCTTTAAGCATGACGAGCAGATACTAATCTAATCCAGGTGAAGGTCACTGGACGGCTGTCAAGAATATTCTAAAGTACTTGAAAAGGACTAAAGATTCATTCTTGGTGTATGGAGGAGAGGAAAAACTGGTTGTAAAAGGTTACACCGATGCAAGTTTCCAAACAGACAGGGATGATACTGTATCACAGTCTAGTTTTGTGTTTAGTCTAAACGGAGGTGCTGTAAGTTGGAAGAGTTCTAAGCAAGAAACAGTAGCTGATTCTACAATGGAGGCTGAGTACATTGCAGCTTGTGAAGCGACTAAGGAAGCTGTTTCGATTCGAAAATTCATTATTGATTTGGGAGTGGTTCCATCGATCGCAGATCCCATAGATCTATACTGCGATAATATTGGAGCCATTGCACAGGCCAAATAACCTAGATCTCACTCCCGATCCAAACATATACTCAGGAGATTTCACCTCATTCGAGAGATTAATGAAAGGGGTGACATACACATATGTAAAGTACACACAAATGATAACATTGCAGACCCACTGACCAAAGGCTTGTCGCAGACGAAGCACGACGGTCATACTAGTTCCATGGGTATTAGATACATGGGTGATTGGCTCTAGTGCAAGTGGGAGATTGTTAGTGTAGGTGCCCTAGAGGCAATATAATGTTTCCTTTTGATAGACCTTTATGTCATTTGATTATTCAATAAACGTATTTATTATGACTTTAATTACTGCGATATATTTGTTAGCATAATAAATGTCCTTAGAATCATGATACACATTGTATAGTTTAAGTACATGACTTGAACTTGAGATTATATAATATATCATATTCTTAAAAGGTCCCTAGTCGAGTATTATTATTATAGGACAATAATAATACATAAATAGACTAGTATGTTGTTTGACTGATAACCATATCTCATTGGTTATAAGTATGAGGATACTAAAGTCAATACATAGGTACATGTAGGAGTACATGATACTGGACTGACCCACAGTGAGATTCTTCATGTTTAATAAAGTCATAAGAAAGACTCATAGTGATAATGGTGTAATGATCCTTTGACTTGAGATCATTATATTTCTATACGAAGATTAATATACTTTGATTACATTAAAAGTTACCTTTGACCGGGTGATGATAAAAGTGGACATCGGGTATATCATGAGTCGTATGAGAAATATGAATGATAGATAAAGGATTTAACCCTCCTATAATTAGGAGAGATATTATTGGCCTCTTGATTGAGTCAGACTATAAAATGCATGGCTGTGCTCAAATAATGATTTGTTTTCATAGTCTACTCATGGATCAAGTAAACCCGGATTAAATGTTGTAGAGGATGACTAAATACATGCCTCGAGTTTAATCTATAATATATATGGTTAAAGGGATTATATTACACGGAAACATTAATCACGAAAGGTTTTATCGAATCACGATTTAATTATTGTTTAATTGGGTAGCAATGATGTATTACTAGATGCCGCTCATTGTTTATAATTTTATTGGAGAATAAAATTATTGCCAATTAAATAATAGCCTATAGGGTCACACGCATGGAGCACTTAGAGGAATAGTTAATTTAAATTATAGATTTAAATTAATTGATGATTATTTGAATTTTATTATATTAATTAAGTGAGACTTAATTAATTGAAATAATATAAATTCAAATTTGAAGAGTATTTCTGCCCATAATAATTAAGTATGACTTAGTTATTAATTAAATAATAGAAATTCGGTTTTATTATTTAATCCTATACCTACATGGGTT
Organism: Oenanthe sinensis; assembly: GCA_028671895.1. Lineage (NCBI taxonomy): Eukaryota > Viridiplantae > Streptophyta > Magnoliopsida > Apiales > Apiaceae > Oenanthe > Oenanthe sinensis. The sequence continues at coordinate 33,435,575 of CM053803.1, forward strand.
AGGTTTTGCTGAATGGCCCGTTAACCAGTCATTATAAATAGATAATGATAGGTTAAATGACTGGTACGTTTTTGGGAAAATAAAACCCTAAGGCAGCAGCAGCAAGGAGGCAGAAAGAACAAAATTCGAAATCATCAAAAGGAGGCTAGTACATCCATTCCGTAATCAAGATCGTGAGACGTTCTTGAAGGTACTCGTGTGGATACCATAGAGGTGTTTTTCGAGAGGAAGACACAAGTCGTGAAAGCTAGGATCTCTGTTGAGTTCGTGAAAGTCAAGACCCGAATAGGTATAATTCTGTTTCACCATAATCCGTCAAAGCTTATACATGATCCTGAGTTAGGGTTCCGAAATTTTTTGTTATATTTACGTTAATCCGCTGCGTTTTATGCCTCGGAACCCAAGATATTGTGGATAAAGAATCAGCAAAATGACTATGGACTTGCGTTGCAAAAATTCTAATTTTTGTGATAACACAAATGCTATAGCCATCTCCAACAATCCTGTATAACACTCTCGATAGCCGACATCTTCACAAAATAGCCGACCAAATAGCCGAGAGCATGTCATGACCGAAACTGTGGTGTTACATTTTGTACCCACAGCAGATCAAATAGCCGACATCTTCACAAAATCACTTGATGAATCCACTTTCTCTAAGTTGGTTAGTGAATTATTTTTGTCTATTATTAATATTAATATATTTTATATTTTAAATCATTTATAAGCATTAATATGTAAATTATTCTCTCAATTTTCTAATTAATTATTGTATGTTAATAGTTAGTTTATTATTATTAATTAATCTAAAATTCGAGTAAAATTTTCATTATTTTATTTCAAATTTTGGAACAATGAATAAAATATATATTTGTTTACTATTTTATTCTATTTGATTATAATTCAGCAAGACTTTTTAAATTTAATTTTCAGTATGATATTTTATTGAAATCAGTATGACATTCTCTATTTTCAAATAAAAGTCATACCGATATAGCTCAATAAAAAGCCATACCGACTGTTACAATAAAAAGTCATACAAACCATTTAAAAAAAGTCATACTGAGTGTTTACTTATGTGTTATCAAGAGTCATACTATATATATATCCTATACACAAACACAACTATACACACAACTCGAACAGACCTGTCAAGATTTTTCCAAAACTTTTGAAAATCATCTGATTTCGATCTTTATTCAACTACAATATAGTTGCTTCACTCCCATTTTTACAAGCTTTGCTTGCTGGTTCGTTAAAATAGATCAAATACAAATAAAGTGTTGTCAGATTTTTTGTAAAAAATCAAACTATTTTGAAATTCTTTAGAACTGGTACTCGTTTGACTGTTTGGAGGGCTGAGTTGAAGTGATTTTGAGTGTTAATCGATTTGGGATTAATTTGAAGTTAGGGTTTCAGTTTATGTGTAATTCTCGAATTATTGGGGATTAATTTCAAATTTTGTATTTTAATTCGAATTAATTAAGTGTTATTGAAAGCTGTAATCCTAAAATTGTATTGAAAGGATTAAAATGGCTAGAAATTGTGAAATAGTCATGACTAATTTCGTAGGATATTTTTCCCTACAACAAAAAGTAACTTCAACAATATCTCCTCGCTTCAACAAATAACTGGGTATTCTGTGGCCCATAATTGAAAAATTAATTATGGGAAGCTGGTATTGACTAAAATTATATGAAAGATGGGAACGCCAGAAAGCAGGGAATATAATGTATCCAAGGTTTTTAATGCTGTTTATGAATGATGTACTTACAGATGAGGATAAGGCACTGTTCCAAAATAGCCCAGTAGAAGTATCTCCCACGTCTTAGAAAAATCTTTTCACAAGGCTCAGAAACAAAGACAAGTACCCAAAGGTACCAATTGCGAGGACTCAGTACATGGATGTAATCCTAGATCAAATTGAAAATCCTGCACAAGCTACACAGCTTTAGCCAGAGCCAGAGCAAGTACCAATGAAAATCGAACATCCTGCGCAGCTACTACTTGAAGCCGCTCAACTTGCAGACCAAGAGGCACATATACATCAGGATTTCGGCTATGAACCTGAAAACACATTGGTTCAATCCCAAGCTGAGCTAGAGCCACAAACAGTTTCTTCTTCTTCAACCTCTACGAGTCAAATCAGAAAAAGAAAGATACATGTTAGAAAGATTAGGGGAAGAAGTCAAGGTAGTTCAGTGAGTGAACCCGCATCTCTGTCTCCACCTCAGAAAAGATCGAGAATTGAACCTGAGACAACTGCAGTCCCATCCTTATCCTCTTAATGGGATTTGGACTTTGATATGGCAATTCAACACTCTCTGGACTCACTCTTTCAAGAGGGTGATTCTATTAAAATTCACCATCCGGCCATGACATCTTGTGAAGAGTCAAGCACACTGCTAGAACTCACTCTAACAGAACCTTCAATCATTTAAGATACACACACAGACGAGGGCACAACAAATGTAGAAGAAAATGTTTTGGATACATATTTGATAAATGCCACATTGACAATGGAACAAAACATTTTGGATGCTATAAAGTATCAAGTGCCTTTACAGGCTTTGAAGGGCACCACAGACTCTAATGAGCCACTCACTACATTGTCTGAGGTGGTGACCCCGTAGAGCTAACACTTACAGTTCCTGAAAAGGAAGTTCTCCCACACATAAGTGGATCAGGTGAGAGGCAACCACTCCATAAAGAGAGTTGGGGCTCCATTCACAGAGTAGCTACGTCAATAGCGGAGCCACTTTAAGTTAAATCTGTTGTGGACATGCCTTCACAGGCTTTAGAATAACATTACGAGTGTTCAAATGCTATAATAGTATATACAGGTACATCAACGAAATCTGGAAAGCAGCAAAACACGAGTGGTGTGAGGAAAACACTGAGCGAAACACATGCACCTATGAAAGGCATATGATAAGGCCTATTTGTAATTATTAGATGAAAACTCAACTCAAATTAAAAAGGGAAGTAAATAATAAATGTGATAACAGGAATTAAGTCGAAGAAATCTCAACTAGACACAAAGAATCAGAATATTAGAAGAATTCTTACAAGACTGTTGTTTTCCCAATTGCACAAGTAGAAATGGGGGTTGAATACTTGTGTGCTGTTTCTTCTTGATTAAAATCAACTCAATAAGAATTAAAGACTTGAATACAGAACAAAGATTAAACACAAAGATATGAATAAAAGATGTTTTTTTTATTGATGTATAAAGACAAACTCTCCTAAGGTGTACACAAACCCTAGCAGCTTCTCTGTATTTCTCACAGCAACTCTCTCTATCTCTATGCTCTTAAAAACTTCGACTTATTTCACACACCTTTAATTAGGTTACATAGAGTGTTTATATAGAGAGCTTCCTATTGACTAATAACTAAAAATCAAATTACAATAGGAATATAATTCCTAATTATTAGCTAACAGTTTCCTTCTGCAATTATCATTCCTTCCCATAGTATATCTGCAATATCTTTGGCTTTATCTTTGAAGACTTCCCTTTTCTGTAATCATCTTCCAAATTCAGCTTTGACTTCATAGTCTCTGAAATCTTTAGACTCTGCTAGACTATAGACTCTGATAGTCTATAGACTCTGACAAACTGTAGACTCCGATAGTCTATAGACTCTGATCACTTTCCAGACTCTGAACTTCATCTATACTCTGGTTTTACTTTCTACAGAGAATCTTCCAAGTACAAGAATGTTGACTAACTAGACTCTGATTATAAAATTTCAGAAACTAGAAAGACTTATTACAAATAAGCTATGCAAAATCATGTTCTAGCATTTTATGCATCATCAAATGAATATACTCCTAACAATCTCCCCCTATTTATGCTTTCTAAAAAGTAAGCATAAATCAAGGTTTGATGATGTCAAAACCAAAAAATGAAACAATTAATCTAGAATAAAAATTTGTATAAAGAAAAAAGAATTATATCTCACTTTATCTTTTCAAAATCTGGATGGTTTTTCAGAAAAGATTTCAGCATATTTTCTTCCACGGTAGCAAGAGCTTCACCAACATACTTCTTTAATTTCTTCATTTCTTCATTGGAACATTGGATTTGACCATAAGCTGTTCTCAGATCATTTGCACTGCTTTCTTGTTCTTTTAAATCCTTCAACATTAGAACACTAACTTTCCCACTCATAGGTTGAAATCTAATGTAATGACACACACCCTCTTGAAATTTGATTTGCTTTTCTTCTACTGGCTTGTCTTGATCATTTCCTCCAGCATCAACATATTTTAAAGAAAATTTGCCCATTTGTCGATTTGTCTGTCTGTGCATAATCAGCTTCCTGTCAATCTCCTTGAACCATTTGTGTGTGATAACTTCTTTGATTTTATTCACTTCACAAGAAATTTGTAGGAGAAATCTAATATACTGTAATTCCTCAACCTATTTGAAAAAGATAAAGTTTGATTGACTAATCCATCTTACAGATCCACCTTCTAAGAAATATACCAGCATCTCATTTTTCACCTTTTCTGTGCCTCCCTGTCCTCCTTGCACCATTCTTTCAAAAAAATTATAAATAATTTGAGCAGATACCACTTTGTTTAAGTGTTTTTGTGTAATCTTCTCAAACTGTCTATTTGTCGAGGATTGAGGATGCCTCGTTAGAGTAGATGTTCTATTAATGTCAGATTCTTCAATACCTCCAAGCCCTGTCTTCTTTTTAGCTCTTAGTTGCAGATTTGCATTGCCAGTAAGTAGGTTCTTTGACCTCATCAGAGTCTGACTTTTCCTTTTGCTTATCAAAGTCTGGCTTAGTCTCTAACTTCCCATGTCCAGTCCCTGACCGGTGTGTTTGATTTTTTGCTATTCCAGCCATTCCAAATTGTTTTTATTACACACCCCTAGGACCCCTAGGACCATGAAAACTATCACCGGCTTCATCATCATCACCATCTCTCCTCCTTTTAACTCCCTTTTTAGCATCCTTGCACACATCATCCTTATTTCTCCTCGAGGAATCACCAACTTTCTTCTCCCCCATTTTGACATCATCACTTCCTGTGACAGCCAAAAGAATCTGTTCAAGCACTGTTGAGATATTGGTATGTGCTGTAATGACTGAATCAACCTTGGTGGTTAGATCAGAGACTGTAGTTTAAAGATTGGCTTGAGTAGTAGTGATAGTAGCAAGAGCATCCTTGAAAGCAACTTCTTTGGATAATTGAAGGGAATGAATTCTGTCAAATCTATTACTGAGCAGAGAAGTTGTATTATCAACACCAGTAAGTTTGGTTTGAATATGAGAAATGTCCTTGACCACACTAGCTAATTGTGTAGTAACATTCTCTATTCCAGCCTTAATTTCTACATTGATAGTTCTATCATCTTCAAGGAAAGAGGCATCAGTATCTTCATGTGGATAATGACCATGTTCTTGTAAGAAAGACTTCTTCTGAAAAGCCTTTAGTCTTTCAGACTGGTGAATGGCCAAGATGCACTCAAGAGAAGCTTTATCTGTTATACCTTTGAGCTGTGCAGATTCCCAAGTGAGAGGAAAAACTAATCAAAATAGATAAAGGATGTACTAACTGGTCCATCATCCTCAGAATTGCAATCCTCCTGCATATCAGCATCAATAGGTTCAATCTTTATAATTGGAGGGGTAGACTCTAGTGGTTGAGTAGACTCTGAAACTGCAAAAGGGATTATAGACCCTGACTCTTCCTTGGAGTGATCAGCGTCTGTAGACTCTGGAAGCCTAGCCCTTATTGGCATGATCAAAATTGGTTCTTTTGACTTCAATTTTGCAGTCTCAGCTGAATAGTAGTAGTATCCACCAAAGCCTCCATGACTCTTTCTGCTCTTCTTGCTAAAGAATCCACTAGATGGTGTTGTGGTTTTTGTGTAAATGATTTTTGTGCAACTAGAGCCTCCTCTTTTTTTCCAATCTGTATAATCAAAAGAAAAGAATTTTCATCCATTCCTTGCCCCAACTCATTGGACCAACTCTTAGGAAAATATTGATCCCAAAAAGTGAAGCTAGGTTCAGGATACCCTAATCTCTCATCCTCATAGTGAGGTTGGGCACTCATTCTCTCATTCTCACTCTGACTCCCTACAGCCTTTTCTACCACTCCTTTTGAAGGGTTTCGTGACACAAACACAGCAGAATAAACGCGAAAAATAAATCAAAATAGCGAAACCCTCCGCAGGATCCATGCGAAAACAAAAGATTTAATTCGGAGATAAAGAATAAATACCTTTAGAAGCTTTAACAGTTCATTAATGGAAGATTAATGGAGGTCCAAAGCTTGTTTAATCACCACGTATCCCGCTCTCGCGATCTACGCTCTACGGTATCCACACGAACACTTTTCATGAAGGATTGATGTGTACTAGCACCCGAAAACTTCTTCTCTCTCTATCTTCCTCCTCTCTCAGAGCGGCTAGGGTTTTTGTAAAATCTCTATTTTATTAAATCAGCCCATAAAGAGATTATATAGAGAGAGGAATAAGTTTTCTAATTATAATCCAATTATAATTAATACTAATCCAAAATTCTAAATTATTTAATTAAGTCTCACTCACTTAATTAATTATTAATTTTGGAATTAGTTTAAGTAATTCATTTATTCTATTTATATAATTAATTAAGTCATACTTAATTAATATCATAAATAAAATAAATTACTTATTTAATTTAAATTCATAATTTAAATTATTTCTCCTTCAAGCGTTCTTTGTGTGTGACCCTGTAGGTTATTATTACGTTGGCAACAATTTTAATATCTAATTAAAATTGTAAACAATGAGCGGCATCTAGTAATACATCATTGCTACCCAAGTAATAATAATAAATCGGTGATTCAATTAAGCCTTTCGTGAATAATGTTACATGGAATATAATCCCTTTAATCTTGATATTATAGATTAAACTCAAGGCATGTCTCGTGTCATCCTCTTCATAATTTAATCTTTATTTTCTTGATCGATGAGTAGACTATTAAAATCAAATCAACATTTGAGCACGGCCGTGCATTTCATAGTCTCACTCAAACAAGAGGCCAATAATATCACTCCTAAAATTAGGAGGATTAAATCCCATCTAGATCATTCATATTTCTCATACGATTCATAATATACCCAATGTCCACTTTTATCATCACCCGGTCAAAGGTAACTTTTAATGTAATCAAAGTATATTAATTCTCGTATAGAAATATAATGATTTCAGGTCTAAGGATCATTACACCATTATCACAGTGAGAATTACTTATGACACTTACTTAACATGTAGAATCTCACGGCGGGTCATTCCAGTGCCATGCATTGATACATGCACTTATGTTCTTGACTTTAGTATCCCCATACCTATGACCAATGAGATGTGGTCATCTGTCAAGAAACATACTAGTCTTTGTGCATTATTATTGTCCTTAAATAATAATACTCGACTAGGGAATTTTAGGAATAAGATACTATTCATATAATCTCATTTTTAAGTCACATACTTAAAGATATATAATACGTATCAAAATTCCAAGGACATTTATTATGCTTTCAATTTATTACGCAGTAAATAAAACATAATAAATAATCAATAAAACATAATCCTTAATAATAAATATTTTCCTTAAAATATAAAAAGTATTGTCTCTAGAGCACAATTACTAACAATCTTCCACTTGCACTAGAGCCAATTACCCAAGTATCCAATACTCATGGAACTAGTGTGACTTTCGTGCTTCTGCTGCGACAAAGCCTTAGTCAGTGTGTCTGCAATATTATTATTAGTATACACTTTAAATATATGTATATCTCCTTGATCATTAATCTCATTAATTAGGTGATATCTCCTAAGTACATGCCCAAACAGCCTCCTTGGTTGCTTCACAAGCATCAATATACTCAGGTTCTATTGTAAAATCAACAATTGTCTTTGCTGTGAACCATTCCAGCATACAACATCTCAATAAAACACAAAGCCAGACAGAAACATTAAATTATCGTTATCTGTCTAGAAACCAGTATCACTGAAACCTCTTACAACTAGCTTCACATCTCCTCCATATAACAAGAATGAATCTTTAGTCCTCTTTAAGTACTTAAGAATATTTTTGATTGTCGTCCAGTGACCTTCACCTGGATTAGATCGGTATCTACTCATCATGGTTAAAGCATACGAGACATCAGGACAAGTACATATCATTGCATACATTATAAAACCAATTGCTGACGCATATGGAATTTTACTCATGCAGTCCCTATCATCCAATGATTTAGGACAAATTTTATTTTGAGATCACTATCCCATGAGACATTGGGACATATCCATTTTAGTCTCTTTGCATTTGAAATCGATGCAAAACTTTGTCAATGTATGTACTCTAAATTAGGCCGATCAATCACTTTGATCTATCTCTATAGATCTCGATCCCTAATATATATGTCACATCGCCTAAGTCTTTCATTGAGAAATTATTTCTCAACCAAGTCTTCACAGTCTGCAGAGAAGGAATGCCATTCCCTATTAGTAATATATCATCAACATATAATACTAGGAATGCCACATGGCTCCCACTAAACTTCTTGTAAACACAAGTTTCATCTTCATTCTGAATAAAGTCAAACTCTTTTTGACTGTTTCATGAAAACAAATGTTCCATCTCCTCGAGGCCTGCTTTAATCCATAAATGGATCGACGCAACTTACATACATTTCCAGCATCCTTTAAATCAACAAAACCCTTAGGGTGTGTCATGTACACATCCATATCTTCTTCAAGGCTCTCATTTAAGAAAGCGGTTTTGACATCCATTTGCCAGATTTCATAGTCATAGTAAGCAGCTACAGCAAGCAAAATCCTGATGGACATGACCATAACAACTGGTGAAAATGTCTCATCATAGTCAATACCATGAATTTTCTTGAAACCTTTTGCCACCAATCGTGCCTTATAGGTCTGTACATTAGCATCCATGTCGGTCTTCTTCTTGAAAACCCACTTGCACCCTATAGGTTTTACCCCTTCAGGTGGATCAACCAAAGTGCATACTTGATTAGTATACATGGATTCCATCTCAGATTTAATGGCATCTAGCCATCTCTTAGAATCTGGAGTGTTTATAGTATCTAGGTAGGTGAGAGGCTCATCTTCATCCACAAGCATCACATCACCATCTTGAGTCAAGAGAAATCCATATTATCTCTCGGGCTCATGGCGAATCCTACTAAACCTACGAACACCTGTGTTTCTTGAGCAGTATTATTTTTCTTGTACATTCTACTCAGGTTCCTCCACTGGTTCAACGTTATCATGTGGGTCTCAAACTTCATTGAGATCTATTATCCTTCTACTGTCTCTCAGCAGTTCGAGCAACAAACACTTTTTTCTCGGAAGGATTATAGAAAGAATAACCCCTTGTTTCAGTTAGGTATTCCACAAAATTACATTTGTCTGATTTTGGTCCTAGCTTGTCAGAGATTAGACGTTTCACAAACGCTTCACATCCCCAAAATTTTATAAATGACATGCTGTGACGTTGCTCAGTCCATATCTCATAAGGAGTCTTTTGAACCAATTTAGTAGGAACACAGTTAAGTGTATATGGAGCCGTTTCCAGGGTGCAACCCCAGAAACTAATTGGAAGATTCATTGACTCAACATTGATCGCACCATGTCCAACAAGGTGTGATCTCTCCTATCAAAAAAAACTTTTCTTTGATATTTTCTACTTCATCTTTATAGTCTTTGAACTTTTCAAATGATTTGGATTAGTTCTTCAAAAGATACATATATCCGTATCTACTAAAATAATTAGTAAATTTTATGAAGTTAATAAAATCTATCTTTTGTCATCGTACACATATGACCACATACATCACTATGTATAAGTCATACCCATTCAATGATCCCTTCACCATGTCCGGTAAAAGGAGCTTTAGTCATTTTACCAAATAAACCAAGATTCGTATCCTTTGGTATGATTCATAATCAAACTTATCCATGAATGCATCCTTATGTATTCTGGAAATGCGTTTCTCATTAATATGGTCTCAGCGACAGTGCCAAAGGTAATATTTGATTTGAGTCACTTTAGAACATATAAATTGTTAATTAGATGTGCAACATTATAAGGCTCATCATCAAAATAGAATAAACAACTATTGTTATAAAATGAAAAAGCCTTTCTTGTCCAAACAAGAAACTGAAATAATGTCTCTGCCAATTGCAAGCACGCTATAACAATTATTAAGTTCTAAATTTTCCTTATAGGCCAAAAACTAAGTAACGAGTTCCTCGAACCAGAGCAACTATCTTTACTCCAATTCCAACCCGATACCTTAAGCTTGACCCTTATTGATCATCATCTTCCGATCTTCCAATTAAGCATGACAGTTTAATTTCCAGTCTCCCAACTTTCCACAGAAGTGACAATCGTCTTCTTTATCAACACCTCATTCAGACTTTAGAGTCTGCTTTAGGGATTGGACTTTGGTTTGACAACGGAACTAGATCAAATCTTCTCCTTGCCTTTCCATTTTCCTTTCCCTTTTGCATTCCCTATGTTTACCATCAATATAGTAGTAGTTCATGCATTTATCATATTACTTTCAGCAATTCTCAACATGGTTAGCAACTCAATGGGTGTTTTACCAATCTTATTCACTTTATTGTTCATAACAAAATAAGAATAATATTTGTCCAAAGATTGTAAGATCAAATCTAACTGTCTCTAGACCAATCTGGAAACTCAAAATATCAATGGTATTCATTATACCCTATAATCTTTAGAACATGTGGTGTAACCGGGTCTCACTCTCCCTACTTGTAAGTGTATAGTTCCCTTTCAAATATATCTTGTGCTCAATCGTTTCATAAGCATCTATATGCTTGTATTGCTTCTTAAGCTCAGCACATATATTTGCGAGCATGAGACATGAAACATCAGTCGCAACATCAATTTGCTTCCAATAAGCACTATGATTTGCACATGTTACATTCTCAACTTTAAGAGCAGGGGAAGAGATTTGACTAATATCGTGGTGCCCGAGGACGATCCCCAAGCTCCTATGTCAGTCAAGGAAATATATTCTCGTCAACTTGTCCTTCTCAAGAACTGATCGCATAGAGAAGTTGTTTGTGTTTATCATTTGATATCTACAATATTAAAGTGCATAAAATAAACTAGATTGCAAATTTAATATTAATTATGTTTAAGTGATTATGGTATATCATCATATACCTCCCACTATTTTTATCAAACTAATAGCCCTTACTATTAATTTGGAAAGTATATCCCATAATTCTTTCTAGTAAGCCAAGATCCATATTTCGTCATGTCCTAAGTCAACCACTGGAAGTCCTTAGAAAATGATTATTTAGGTAGACAACAGTTGTCAATTATATCATATATAATTCTTGGATAGTTTGGTGAACAACGATTGATCTTATCTATCTAATAGACTTTTAACCAAACTCTATGCTTCTAAGTTCATAATAGTTGAATATAACCGTTTATTTTCACTTATTATGACGACTCAGTTAAGTTAGACCCAATGATACAACGGCCGAATATAACCGTTTATATTCGTCGCATCTCACCACGATAGATAGGAGTCCCCTGCCACTGACAGTCCTTCCTCTTATCGATCTAGGATTCGATGAGTGTTCATTCATTGGAAAGCATCTGAGTAAAACTTAATATTTTGTTAAGGGGTTTTAGAAAATTTATAACGATCATGATCACATCATAAAGAGATCCTCAATTTTTCCTTGAACCAAATATTTCAAATCGACATCTTAAATTGTTCATTTCCCAGGTAGATGGAGGATACCAATGGTCACACTTAAAACCCATCAGCCTTACGAATACGCATATCTGCTTTTGTCAGAAAATCCCAATTATAGATATCAAAAATCCATATTTAATTCCGTGTTTTAAAAATCCATATTTCATAAACACAAGAATCTCATGATCGTTTGTTAATTTTAAAATCTTGAATCGTTACAGATTTTATCTTGTTTAAGCAAACATGGCATGGGTGTCGTATCTAATACATACATGATTAATCAATATTAAGCATGCATCTCAATTATATCTACGCATACATACCAATATATGCAATCATATACATATATGTAATGTGCGTAAATTAAACGTGTTTGGTTATGGCCCCATCCTATATGATATTTCCAAGCTAATGGAAATATCAAGGTCAGTCTATGGTGGTTTTAAAAATACTATCTATTACATGTCTTCTTTCTTCATTGCTCCATCATCCCCTTTTGGATCGCCTCCTTGCTTGCAAGTCTTCATTGATAATTACATTGAATAATAAAAATAAAACTATTCTAATGAAATTACAAGAAGAACTCGAGTTACATTCAAGATAATTAAATTACAATGAATAAACGACATGCAAGTCGTATTTAGAAACCAAAACCATAAATCAAAACCACTATCCTATGGGTCTTTAGGCCATAACCATCCACCATGCTATCATATAACACATATAATATATCTCATATTATATAATCATATATAACAAATTTCGAAATTTCAGAAAATTAAAAACAGATTTCTGAAGACAATAAATCGCTATTTCGAGGCCCTTAACAACATCAAATGCCTTACAGATCTGTCGGTGATAGCATAGCTATCAGTTTTGTTCATTGGCCCGATTCCAGTCAAAAAACACATATCGTTTACGAAAATCGGATACAGCAGTCAGATTTCTCCAAATCTAACGGTGCTTCAGAAATCGTATCATATACAATTCTCATAACAAGAACAAGCATATATCATATATACATACACAGTGATACATACAATCATCATATGATTATACATCACATAAATATCATATATTCATAATATATACATACATATATTCAAAATTTTTAGAAAATTAAATAATTTTCAGAAAATAATAAATCACCGTTTTGGGGGCTGTAATGACATCTAATGGCTTACATACGCAAAGCTGAAAAAGTCAGTATTGCTCAGTGATCCGATTCCAGTCACAAAACACATATCGTTTACAAAAATCGGATATTGGACACAGATTTCAAAAAATCTACGGCAGCCGTTTCAGAATTCGTATCGAATACGATTCCCATAATAAGAACAAACATGTATCATATACATACATCAACACACATAATCATCACATGATTATACATCATATGAATATCATATATTCATAATATATATAAACATATACATATTATATCAATATAAAATCATGATAGATCGCATACATGCTTATATATCAAAAACTGTTAAGCACATAACCGAATTAAAACATTTCGCAAGTAGCTCTGATGCCATTGAAGGGTTTCCTGACACAAACGCAGCAGAATAAACGCGAAAAATAAATCAAAATAGCGAAACCCTCCGCAGGATCCATGCGAAAACAAAAGATTTAATTCGGAGATAAAGAATAAATACCTTTAGAAGCTTTAACAGTTCATTAATGGAAGATTAATGGAGGTCCAAAGCTTGTTTAATCACCACGTATCCCGCTCTCGCGATCTACGCTATACGGTATCCACACGAACACTTTTCATGAAGGATTGATGTGTACTAGCACCCAAAAACTTCTTCTCTCTCTATCTTCCTCCTCTCTCAGAGCGGCTAGGGTTTTTGTAAAATCTCTATTTTATTAAATCAGCCCATAAAGAGATTATATAGAGAGAGGAATAAGTTTTCTAATTATAATCCAATTATAATTAATACTAATCCAAAATTCTAAATTATTTAATTAAGTCTCACTTAATTAATTAATTATTAATTTTGGAATTAGTTTAAGTAATTCATTTATTCTATTTATATAATTAATTAAGTCATACTTAATTAATATCATAAATAAAATAAATTACTTATTTAATTTAAATTCATAATTTAAATTATTTCTCCTTCAAGCGTTCTTTGTGTGTGACCCTGTAGGTTATTATTACGTTGGCAACAATTTTAATATCTAATTAAAATTGTAAACAATGAGCGGCATCTAGTAATACATCATTGCTACCTAAGTAATAATAATAAATCGGTGATTCAATTAAGCCTTTCGTGAATAATGTTACATGGAATATAATCCCTTTAATCTTGATATTATAGATTAAACTCAAGGCATGTCTCGTGTCATCCTCTTCATAATTTAATCTTTATTTTCTTGATCGATGAGTAGACTATTAAAATCAAATCAACATTTGAGCACGGCCGTGCATTTCATAGTCTCACTCAAACAAGAGGCCAATAATATCACTCCTAAAATTAGGAGGATTAAATCCCATCTAGATCATTCATATTTCTCATACGATTCATAATATACCCAATGTCCACTTTTATCATCACCCGGTCAAAGGTAACTTTTAATGTAATCAAAGTATATTAATTCTCGTATAGAAATATAATGATTTCAGGTCTAAGGATCATTACACCATTATCACAGTGAGAATTACTTATGACACTTACTTAACATGTAGAATCTCACGGCGGGTCATTCCAGTGCCATGCATTGATACATGCACTTATGTTCTTGACTTTAGTATCCCCATACCTATGACCAATGAGATGTGGTCATCTGTCAAGAAACATACTAGTCTTTGTGCATTATTATTGTCCTTAAATAATAATACTCGACTAGGGAATTTTAGGAATAAGATACTATTCATGTAATCTCATTTTTAAGTCACATACTTAAAGATATATAATACGTATCAAAATTCCAAGGACATTTATTATGCTTTCAATTTATTACGCAGTAAATAAAACATAATAAATAAATAATAATCAATAAAACATAATCCTTAATAATAAATATTTTTCTTAAAATATAAAAAGTATTGTCTCTAGAGCACAATTACTAAAACCTTTTGCCTGGACCAATGCCAACCTCTCAATTATTTTTTCACTCATATGGATATGTGCACTCAAAAGTCCTACAGAAGAGGGTGTGAGAGAGATTAATTTTGCTTCAATACCTGAACCACCTTGATGGAGGGGAACCCCTTCAAATGTTTGAAGGCTAGGGGTTTCCACCAAGGGGTGAGTAGCAACAGACCCTGAATCTTTACATACATTTTCTTTCTTTTCAGAGTTTGTTGGCTCTAGTATTCCAGTCTCAGGGTCTACTCTAGACTCATACTGCTTCAGTATGACTTTATTAGAAGCCAGAGTCTGAGTGTCACCATTTTTAACTGTTGGTGTATGAGACTCCCCCTCAAGGTGGATAGACTCTGATAGAATAGATTGTGGAATTTCTTTATGAGCATCCATCAGAGTCTGTCCTCCCATATCACTAGGGTTCTCATCAGCATTTTGTTGAGTTATCAAGGAGGGCCTATCAGCATACTCCCCTGCCCCACTTTTACCCAACCTCTGACTATGTGGTTCTTTTGTGGGTGAGACAGACTGGGCATCTTTCTCAATAGTCACCACTAATGCACTAGTCCCATCCTTCAACTTTCTTGCATCTCCTGCTATCTCCTGTGGTTCTACCATGGTTAATGCATCCAAGTTGTCATTTAGAAAAGTCCTTGCATGGATTGCATTGATGGCCTGGGCAAAAATCAGGTGAAAGGAACCCCGCAGTTCCCTTGTAATCTTTTGATAATATGAGCCCTTTATTTGATCCAATCTACTCTGATAGGTTGGATATATATATTTATTGGTGACTTTCCTACATTATGGATAAGAAAATCAACCACCTTCCTTGGAAGAGGCTGAATAGTTGAAATCCAAGCAATAGTTGTCCTGTAGGTAACTCCTTTATCCCAAATTACTTTTTAGTGAAAAACTGGTTGCTTAATCTCATTTTCCAACTAAGCAACAAACTCTAATTCTCTCCTTTTATGGACTTTAAGCTTTTTAGGCTTCTTTGTGTTTTGATTTTCAGAGTCTGGCACACCAAGTGCTTTGAAAACTTCATTATTCCTGCCTTCTATGAGCCCAGCTGCTTTAACTTGTAATGAAGAGTTGAATAGGTAGTTATAGAGATTTGTGACCACATCTTATGTAGACATTTGTCGCTCCATCTCCATTCTCTTCCTAAGGGCTACATAGGTTGTGAGAAGATTCAAGACTTATTGTTGTGTCTTGTAGAGTTGAGGATATTCTAGTGATTCTATCAAAGAATATAGAAATAGCAGTACCTCATCATGTGGAGTAATGACTTCATCAATGAGACAGGAGGCTGCGTCCAATGGCATTCCTTCCCAAAATGTCTGATGATCAGAGTCTAAAGGCAGTTTAGACTCTGACTCAACATTAGCCTTTGGTTCATGTATTTTCTTGTTTTCAGAGTCTAGCACTGCAGGAGCCTTGGGAGCATTTGTTTCCTATAAAACAGGGTTAGTAACAATAATAGGCTTGTGTGTGTGTGCATAATAAGCTTTCCTCAACCTTCTGTACTTCTGAGCAAAAGATTTCTCAGGAGTGATAATAATAGGTTTATCAGAGTCTGTTGCCTTTGGAGAGTCTACAAACTTGGTTGGAAGTTAGAATCAAGTGTATCATGACCCTTTTTAGCAAAAAGAGTCCTTCAACCACTTGTTTCTCTAGGGCCATTGAGCTCCTCATCACTTATCTCATCTACAAGCCTTGATTGTACCAGTCTCCTCCTCTTTACAACTGGTGCCTGTTGAGAGATACCATAGGTTGGTTTCTTTTTGGATTTTGGTTTTCAAGATTATTTATTGAAAGGGGATTTGGTTACTTGGGTAGGTGCATGGGGGTTCTCCATTACTTGTTCATGCACCATTTCACCACCAAAAAATGAAGCATTGTAGATGTAAGGTTTGTAGTTGGAGAGTTTTACCTGCATTACCTGTGGATATGTCATGGCAGGTAGACTCTTCTTCTTGTCATCTATTCTCTTGATGTCAGAGAATATCCTTCTTTATTGTTTGTAGGCCTGCACACAACAATTATCTGTAAACTTGGCAGACATGTTAGGAATGAAGTGATTCAAGAGAAGCATAAGGAATCTATGATAATAGACCTTTTTCCTCCCCACCTGCCCATTATTCAATTTTGCTCCCATTTGATTGAGCAACATATCACCAATGTTGATCACTTTATCAAACAGAAGATTGTGACCAATCTGATAAGTGATAAAAGTTAAGGCATCAAATCCACTGCATTTTCTAGTGAAACACTTAGCAATTTGATCAAAAAAGAATGACCACTCTTTACTCAAATAAGGCCTAGTTATTTTACTCATTTTTTCTAAACTAGAAGAATAACCTATTGCCTTAAACATGCTCTTAATTTCATCATCAGACACAATATTATAAAAAGAAGACTTAACAGGCAATTTAAACACAGAATTTAATACATCAGCAGTGACATCAAAAGTAAAGTCATCAAATGTAAACATGATTTTACCTGGTTGATCCTGAGAAGTATCAACTACCTTGGCCGAACTCCAAGCTTGAGATACAACATCCATATGAATCACTGGGGATGCTTTCAGTATGTAGCTGAGCTCAAATTGCTCCAAGAAATCTATCATAGAGTAGTAGTCAACATCTACCCCTTTCTTGTCACCTAGGGCTGCCACATGGTAAGTGGTCATGAATTCAAAATCACAAAAAAAAGAGTGCAATTGCCTTGGGTCCTCTCATGACAGTTGAGATAACAACCCTTGAAATTGTTGAGTTGAGAGTGATGAAAATGCTTGAAGAAAATAGTTAGGGTTTGTGAAAAGCTCTGTAAATATTTCTGCCTTAGAAAATAATTTAAAATAAACAAGTGAGTAAAATGTATGAGCATTTTCTATTTTGTTTAAATTGCAAACAATACACACGAGTCTACAACTTGTCACCAGTCAAAAGTAACTGTTACTGCCTATTTCAAGTCAATTGAATAGTTTAAAATGTAATCAGATTATGTAGGCGCGAATGTTAACCATTTTAGAGTCTAGGTGTTTATAACCTTCTCAAAGTCTACAGACTCGTCAGAGTCTACAAACTCGTCAGAGTTTAGTAGTTAGACTCTGTCAAAATACAGTACCTCAATAATTTTGTAAGAACAAATCATAGTTTTGAGAAATCAGGGACTATAATTAAAGTACATACCTTGCTTCCTTTATGATAGAACACTTACATATTTAAAATACCTAACTCACATACCAGTCTGAGAAAGGTAGATTCATCAAATGGTTTGGTTAATATGTCTGCAATCTGTCTGTCAGTTGGAATATAATGAAGTGTCACAGTACCATTTTCAACTTGTTCTCTAAAAAAATGATACCTGACATTAATGTGCTTTGTTATGGAATGTTGGACTGGATTCTCTGCAATTTTAATAGCACTAGTATTGTCACAATACATAGGAATATTTGAGAATGTTAGTCCATAATCAAGTAACTGATTTCTCATCTACAAAATTTGAGCACAACAACTTCTAGCTGCTATGTATTCAGCCTTAGCTGTTGAGGTTGAAACTGTTTGTTGTTTCTTACTAAACCAAGAAATTAACTTGTTGCCAAGAAATTGGCATTAACCTGTTGTGCTTTTCCTGTGGACTTTTCATCCTACGTAGTTAGAGTTTGAATAACCAATTAGTGAAAAATCTTACTCTCTAGGATACAAAAGTCCAAGTGTTTATGCACCCTTGAGATATCTGATAATTTTTTCTATAGCTAACAAATTTGATTCTCGTGGGTCATCTTGAAATATATCACACAGGCATGTTGCAAACATTATATCTGGTCTACTTGCAGTTAAATATAGCAATGATCCAATCATACCTCTATAGGTAGTGTTATTAACTTTCTTACCCTTTAAGTCAGAGTCTAGCTTAGTGATTGTTAACATGGGAGTTTTGGCAGTTGCACAATCTTGCATATCAACCTTGTTCAATAAGTCTTTCACATATTTTGATTGATTGATGAAGATTTCATCATCATTCTGTTTGACTTCAAGTCCCAAAAAGAAGTTCAATTCTCCCATCATGCTCATTTCATAATTTGACTGCATTAATTTACTAAATTTTTAACAGAGTTTTTCATTAGTAGAACAAAATATAATATCATCAACATAAATTTGGCCAAGCAAAATATCACCTTTATGTTTTCTAATAAAAAGAGTTTTATCAATGGCACATCTAATGAATCCATTTTCAAGAAGGAATTTTGATAGAGTTTCATACCATGCTCTAGGTGCTTGCTTCAATCCATATAGTGCCTTGTCTAACCTGTAAACATGATCAGGAAACTTTGGATCAACAAATCCTGGTGATTGCTCCACATAGACTTCTTCTGCTAATTTCCCATTCAAGAAGTCACTTTTCACATCCATTTGATACACCTTGAATTTTGAATGGGTTGTAAATGCAAGAAACATCCTGATAGCTTCCAATCTTGCTACTGGTGCAAAAGTTTCATCATAATCAATTCCTTACTCCTGAGAGTATCCTTTTGCAACTAGCCTTTCATTTTCATCAAACTTGTTTATGAACACCCATATGGTTCCAATAATTGATCTATCTCTTGGTCTTGGTAAAAGTTTCCACACTTTATTTCTCTCAAATTCTTTCAATTCTTCTTGCATTGCAATGATCCAATCAGGTTCTTGTAATGCTTCCTCAAATTTCTTAGGTTCATTCTTTGAGAGAAAACAACTATAAAGACATTCATTTTGAGTGGTTGCTCTAGTTTGTATACCACTCTCAGGATCCCCAATTATCAAATCAGGAGTGTGATCCCTTGTCCATTTTCTAGCTGGTGGAAGATTGATTCTTGAACTTGAAGCTCCCCCTAAATCATTAGCATTTTCTGTGTGTGAGTGAAATTCAAATGAAGAGGCTCCCCCTGAATTGTTTATCTCTGAGAAGAATTCAGAGTTTTCTAATCTAGACCGTAAAGAGTTAGACTCTGAAAAACTTGATTCTGTCTGTCTAGACTCTGTCCGGGTAGAATCTGAACTGTTAGACTCTGAATTATTTGGAGTTGAATTTTTTGGCTCCCCCTCAGAGTGTGCAGGATTCTGTGTTGTTTCAAGAGTTATTTGAATCTCTTCATCCTCATCATCTTCATCTATCTCAGAATTTTTCAAAATTTCAAATTCCAAAGTTGTAGACTCTGATTCATCCTAAAATCCTGTAATCATCTTGTCATCAAATGAAACATGAATATATTCCATAACAATTCTGGTTCTGAGATTAAATACTCTGAATGCCTTTGTGTTTGATGCATATCCAAGAAAAATTGCTTCATCAGGCTTGCTTTCAAATTTTCTTAGATTTTGTGGATGTACCTTTAGTACAAAGCACTTGCATCCAAATATGTGAAAATGCTTCACAGTTGGCTTCTTGTTCTTTACCATCTCATATGGAGTCATTCCATGCATATTAAACAATGTACAATTTTGAGTGAAACATGATGTACTTACTGCCTCATCCCAAAAATATACTGGTAGTTTAGAATCTGCCAACATTATTCTGGAAGCTTCGATGAGTGTTCTATTCTTTCTCTCCACAACTCCATTTTGTTGGGGTGTTCCTGGTGCTTAAAATTGTTGAGTAATTCCCTTTGATGTACAATATTCCTCTATGGTTGCATTCTTGAATTCAGTACCATTGTCACTTTTTAGGAATCTTACTATTTTCTTTGATTTTGTTTCCAGGAAAGTGATATGGTCTACTATGTGTTGCGAAGCTTCATCCTTTGAATGTAGAAAGAAAACCCATGTGAATCTTATAAAATTATCTACAATGAGCCAATCTCTTTTTGTTAATTGACATAACATTTATTGGACCAAATAAATCAAGATGTAATAAATAAAAGGGTTCATAAATTGTGTTTATTGTCTTGCTCTTGAAGGATGCTTTCTTTTTCTTTCCAAGTTGACATACTTCACAAAGTCCATCTTGCACAAAATCAACCTGTGGTAATCCTCTCACAAGATTCTGTTTGACCAACTTGTTGAGTGTTTTGAAGTTGATGTGTGACGGTTTCTTGTGCCATTTCTAGCTTTCTTCAGTTGAGGCATTGTTGTATAAACATCTGACTTTATTATAAATACAATCCTCTACGTTGGCTTTATATATGTTACCATGTCTGTGTCCTTTTAAAACCAAAATGCCTGTTTTGTTTGTGAGTTACAAGACACTCTTTGTTGTCAAAGCCAGTATGGTAACCTTTATTTCCAAGTTGACTAATGCTTATTAGGTTGTATTTTAAGCCATCAACTAGAGCTACTTCTTCAATAATGACATTTCCAAGTACAATCTTGCCATATCCCAGTGTTTGTCCTTTGTTTCCATCTCCAAAGGATACTTCTAGGCCAACCATCTCCACAAATTCTTAAACAGGGATTTCTTTCCAGTCATGTATCCTGAGCATCCACTATCCAGGATTAGGGTTAATTTCTTTTTCCTAGTTCCCTGCATACATAAAATAACTAGTTAAATGTTTTGGGATCCAAACAGTTTTGGATCCTTTTCTACTAATTTTGGATGAAACAGGTTTAGAGTTCTTCATTTTTGTTTTACCTGTCTCCTTTGTTGCTTTAGACTCTGGTGGAGTCTTGATAGTGTCATACCAACTTTTATCAATAGAAGATTTTAGATCATAAAAGTTGTAATACAAATCATGATAGTCTTTACACATATAAATAGAATGAAATATGCTTCCATAGTGATAACAAGGCTTCTTTGGAATGCGGAATGCAGTGACTTTTCAGAGTCTGTGAAGAAATAGACTCTGATTTTTTCTCAATTTTTATTTTACAGTCTAAAGCTAAATGGTTGTTACCACATCTGTAACACTTCTTTCTAGGAGCATTAGGATTCTTTTGATAGTTATTGGCCTTGTTTATGCCTTCCTTACCATTTCTATTTCTCCTAGTTTTGATAGACTCTGATAAGTTCTCTAGCCTTTCTTTTAACTTAGACTTAGACATGTACCCTATGTTAATGTTTTTCTTAGTCTTATTTACTCCTATTTCATCTGTCTTTTTATCACCAATAGGGGGAACATTGACATATGAGTTTGTGGTTTCTTTAGGAAAATAATTCTTTAATTCAGAAGTCACAAACTTAACAGGGATAAAGGTACTTTTGTCCTTAGTCTTATCAATTTGACTAGCTTCATCACTCTCAACAATAGGTCTTTTTCCTTGACTCTTGTCATAGCCTAGACCAGCAGTTTGACACACATGTTGATTATTGAGAATTTCCTGAAATTTTCTTCCAGAGTCTCTCCAAACTCTGAACTTAAGTCTCTCTTCCTCTAATTCCTTCTTAACATAGTCAAAAACTTTCAGAATTTCAGTGTAGTTGTGACTATATTTCTCAGAATCCTTCTTGTATTGTTCCATTAATTTTAACTCAGACTCTAAATGATCATTCCTGTTTGTCAAGGTTAAATTTTCTTCTCTTAACCTTTCACTTTCACTAGTTAGAGATCTACAGTTTATCATTATTTTATTAACGACACTTGGCACAATTTATATACCATCAGAGTCTAAATTAAGTAAGGATTCAGGAGTGAAGATTGATACTTGAGTTTTAGGAGATGAGGGTTCTTTGGAAGATTTTGATTTTCTTGTGGAAGATGTCATCAATGCTAGATTTTCATAATCAATATCATCCTTTGAGCTTGAATCTGCCCAATCCTTTCCTGTTGATAGAAGTTCTTTCCCTTTTCCTTGACTTTTAAACTTTCTGCATTCACTAACAAAGTGTCCCAATATTCCACAGTTGAAACACTTGACCTTTTCTTGGTCAAGTTTGATTATAGCGCTCTTGCCCTTCTCAACCTTCTCATTTTCCTTCTTGAATGATGGCCTCTTTCTAAATTTACCAGTTCTTTTATTAAATTTCATTCTTTTGAAATTTTTAGCAAACATAGCCATCATTTAACTTAGAAAAATCTCTTCAACAGAATCAAAGTCTGTATCAGTAAACTCTGACTCCTCAACAGCTTTACCCTTCTTTGTTAGTAGACCCATGTATAATAAAATCATTGTATACTTGCACTAATATTACATTATGTGTGTGCCTTGTATTCTAGAGAGATATATGTATAACGACTCTACCAAAATCATTTTCAGGTAATTAGTAGTTAGAGTGTCATACCATGTCCTTGATATTTTGATTGAATCCCTAACTCCATTCATGGAAGAGCGTGTGAAGAGAATGATATACAAATTCCAATGGCTCTACAACTTTAAAGTCCAGGAGTTATTGTACATCAACTTCAACTTCTAACTCATAATTCAGGAGTGCACTTGTTCACAGTCATCTGATAGATATTCATGCTTGAATGCTCAATATATGCTAGGGATATCCTATTATTACGTCCTCACCTTGTTAGACCCTAAAAGGACCAAGTCTCGTCACTGGCGCTTGCTGTTAGATCTTGAAAGTCCCGAAGATTCTGTTTCCATCATCATTGATACCTTCTACTTGATATTAACCTGTACCAACCAGTTTGGCTTTGTCCCTCATAACAATGCCAATAATCATCCATTTTCTGAAAACCCTTACTATACCAATTTCAGCTTCGTCTTGTGGTCTAGGTTCCACCTTCAGTAAATTCTTCTTTTGAACTGATTGAGATCATTTTGCATTGCAATCACCCAATCTGGATCAATCAGTGCATCTTCAGTATTCTTTGGGATTCCAGATGTTAGGTCCCGAAAAATATATGTTCATTTTGATGAACAAATCTAGCCTTTACTCAATAATCCGATTTACTAAAAACTAGACTCTAGGAATGACTTTTACTTCAAACCTTTTGTCTTCGCAGATATATTCTTAAAGTATTCTTTTGATCTTCATTGTGTTGAGTACGACTAATAGATCCTTCTTTTATTTGCTCCCCCTAAGTTGCTGCAATGATGTGTTGATGATCCTTCACCTTTTTTAGTAGATTATGTTAAAGTTCATGAGTTGTGTAGTTTCACTACCATTTCAACTAATAGGATCTGAATCATCATCATTATCATTGTTTCCTTCTGCAACCTTAGTTTCAATATCAGTATCTGAATTTGACTCTGACGGGGTGTCAAACTTTAAAGATTCAGAATAGTCTTTCATTTGAATGCTTGGTAGCTTGGTGTAGTATGACGATACATTCAGACTTTCAATCACCTTCTAGTTTTCAATCACATATATCTTCAAAGCTTTTGACTTCAATGAGTAGCCGAGAAAAATTGTTCCATGAGCCTTAACTTCAAACTTGCCAAGATACTCATATAAATCTTTAATAAAAATCAATTTCCTCCAAACACACGAAAGAGCTTCAATGTTTGCTTCTGTTGGCCATTAACTCATATGTTGTCTTTTCATGATCTTTGTTGATTAAAGCAGCATGTTGTGTTAATTGCTTCAACTTCAAAGTACCTTTATAAGTGCAGACTTCATTTAGAACTTCATTCACGAAATTTAGTTTCAATATCTGACTTTAAAGTTCTCATAGCTTACTTTGCTTCCAACTTGATCTACCTGATATGATCAATCACCATGCACTACTAGAAAAGCTGCATACAACATCAGTTGCTAACTGATGTCTGAGAAATTTTTGACCGATGTCTTCGAATATGATGTTAAAAATATATACTTTACACATCAGTTTTCGATTGATGTCTAAGGTACACTTACACAATATTTTTTTCATAAATATTGATGTCTTTTTCTCAATTTTTTTAAAATATATTACATGATTTCCTTTTGAATATTACTATATTTTGATGTCTAAATCCCCATTAATATATTTCCTATAAGGTACTAAATGACAATTATATCATTTTTATTAAAAAAATAATGTCTAAGAAAGGTATTAACATCAACAATAAAATAGGGTGATGTTAAAACAAATATAAGACATCAGCTTCTAAGTGAAGCCGATGTTAAAACCCATTAATAACATCATACCTTAACTACAATCGATGTAAAACTTAAATGACTAATATGTTTAACATCAATTATTTTTCTAGAAATGATTTGGTAGGAGCCTTAGCACATCAATTGTTTAATAAAAGTCACTGTATATCTAGTTTTTTAACATCGGCGTTAATTTAAAGCGATTTAGTAGGTGCTTCAGCACATCTATTTTCTTATAAAAGTCGATGTGTATAGTATATTTAACATCGGTTGTTTTAATAGAGACGATTTACTAGTTTCTTTAAGACATCATGTTTTATCTTTATGTATGATGTCTATTACAAATTTAACATCAATTTCTTTAGTTAAAATGATGTAATAGCTTATTCGAGACCACATTTTTTATTAATTACAATGTAATCTATGTAGTATTTACCTTAGCACGTCATTTTTTAGAGACCAATTGATGTTTGTGTAATTTTAGACATCAAATTTCTTTTATAAAATGTTGTTAGATATACTATTACACATCGATTTGAAAGAAATTGTGATGTTATTTCTTTAGGTTCAGATGATAGTGTCCTGTGTATATTGATATTAGCCAAAATGAATTCAACCAACTAAAAACTTATCCAATCACAACCAAACTAGACAAAAAGAACTGCTGTTGCAAAAAGAAATTTAAATTGTCAAACACAATTGATATATATCATTACCAACAACCAGTTCAAAGTAACACATCCACATAAATAAGCATGGCTAGCTGCTAAAAGTACTTCAATCCAAACAGATTCCAAAACAAACCCAGACTCCAAAATAATACATTATATCAAATGCTTCTAGCGACAAAATGACCAATATCCAACAATATAACAACCTAAGTACTGGAACATGCCATGAAATAGAGTGAACCAAGTTGACAAGATGAAAGATACTCATAATTAAGAGATTTACATCTTGTCTTCAATAAATGTGAGGGTATCCAAGCGCACCTCATCCAGTTCTTGCATTGTGTCAGACTTTCGAGTCTTCGTCGCCCACTAAAATATAACAAAATAGAAGAAGTAAATTACAAATGTAGTCTATCTACAGAATACAAATATGTGCATGCATATTACAGGGCCTAGCTATTTTTAGATGAATAAAATTAGTATAATTACTCATACCTTGGTAAGAAAAGACATTTACTTATAAAAAATTATATCACTCATATATCGGATGACAACATAGCCAGATTCATGGCTCCAGGGCTATTTAGGAGATCCCTATTCCAATTCCAATTATATTATAAGTTAGTCCAAAAGGGGGGACATGACTAACTGGACAATTTAAAATAAAAACTACTTACTAAAAAATTGACTATTTTAGGGGCTCTTTTTGGCCTTCCAGTCTGATCATTGTAAGATTGCGGTGCACTATACATAAGAGAATATATAAGTCATTTTGGTCATACAACACTTGATAAAAATATTAAACGAAAAAAGCAGCCTATATATTCCTAGTCGGGTATCAGTTAAATTTATTAGCATGAATAAGTTAAATTACCTTGTTAATGTTAGTATTGGTCTCCTAGAGACAATACTTTTAATGTTTTATTGAAAACAATTAAGGATTATGTTTTATGTGATTATTTAATTATTATTTATTATGTATTTATTTATTGCGTTATAAATTGAAAGGATAATAAATGTCCTTGGAATATTAATACGTAATATATATATTTAAGTATGTGACTTAAAAATGAGATTATATGAATAGTATTTTATTCCTAAAATTCCCTAGTCAAGTATTATTATTTAAGGACAATAATAATGCAATAATACTAGTATGTTTGTTGACGGATGACCACATCTCATTGGTCATAGGTATGGTGATACTAAAGTCAAGAACATAAGTGTATGTATCAATACATGACACTGGAAAGACCCGCCGTGAGATTCTACATGTTAATAAGTGTCATAAGAAATCTCACTGTGATAATGATGTAATGATCCTCTGACTTGAAATCATTATATTTCTATACGAGAATTAATATACTTTGATTACACTCAAAGTTACCTTTAACCGGGTAATGATAAAGGTGTACATTGGGTATGCTATGAATCGTATGAGGAATATGAATGATAGATATATGATTTAACCCTCCAATTCTAGGAGTGATATTATTGGCCTCTTGATTGAGTGAGACTATGAAATGCATGGCCATGCTCAAATATTGATTTGTTTAAATAGTCTACTCATTGATCAAGAAAACCGAGATTAAATGTTGAAGATGATGACACTATACATGCCTCGAGTTTGATCTATAATATAAGGTTAAAGGGATTATATTACATGGAACATTATTCACGAAATGTTTAATTGAATCACCAATTATTATTGTTACTTGGGTAGTAATGATGTATTACTAGATGCCGCTAATTGTTCATAATTTTATTATTAGATAATAAAATTATTGCCAACGAAATAATAACCTAAAAGGTCACACACAAAGAACGTCAAAATGGAGGTTTATTTAAATTATGAATTTAAATATATTATTGTTTATTCGAATTTAATTATTGAATTAATTAAGTGGGACTTGATTAATTATATTAGAATTCAGATTTAATAAGTATTATTATTATTCGAATTTAATTATTGAATTAATTAAGTAGAACTTGATTAATTATATTAGAATTCAGATTTAATAATAATAATAACCCAAAGTCATAATGGGTTTTGGAAATCACATGGATTAGGGTTAGGCCCAAAATCTCTCTCTCCCCTATATATACATAATGATGTATAGTATTAGGGTTTAATCATCAAATTTCGTTTTTAGAGAAAAATCCTAGCTGCTCAACATCAAGAGAGGCTAGAGAAAGAGAGAGAGAGAGAGGCAAACAATTCGGCTAGTACCGACTCCGGTGATCGTAGAACGATCGGGCGTTCGTGTGGACTTCTTTAGAGAGTAAATCTTTGCAACAAAGGACTGCTGTGATTCATCTTTCTGGACCTCCATTAAACAGCATACGAAAGCTTTGTTAAGGTACATACTTCTTCACCATAATCATCCAACGTTATACATGGATCCTGCGATTGAGTTTCGATTTTTTTTATTGTTTTTACGTTAATTCCACTGTGTTTTCATGCCCGAAACCCTTCAGTTAATGCTTTTTCCAGTTCGGAAAAATGATTCGGATGAGACAAAGGATTCAAAATATAAATGTCACCATCCCATATCGATCAAGCTCTCATCCTTTGGCTTACGAGCCTTCTTCCAGAAAATTGCCCGATCAGGTATCTCTCCGCGCTCTAACTTCCCATCCTTTATCTATTTAAAATTTTAATGTGAACAATGACAATGATAGGTTCCATTATAATCTAGAAAATATAATAACAAAGGTACTTCACAGCCCGAGAAGAATGTTTAGGATAAAAAAGTATTGTTGGGAAACTTCCTAGCTGTAATTCTTTATGTGCAAATGTTTTTTGGTCCCCATCTTCCTGAAACTTTGCAACTTTCTCTCCTGTTCCAGCTAACTTCTCAGCCAATTCCATGTATGATCCTTCCATTTCCTACTCGTAACATAAAAAGAATGTATTAGAACAATCCTTGAGTAATTTCTATATGTCATTACCTTGCACGTTTACAAAAGGGTTCCATTTCACCAAGCTACCAGGTCCACCCTCGAGCCTTTCAAAAACCGGATCAACTTGGACAAATTGAATTTCAGATCGAGTTCCTACTGATTGATCTTTTCTTTTTCCAGTAACTCATGCTCGCAAGCCCTTAAGGGCTCTCCTCAAGGGTCTCACTTTCCTTACACGGCAGCACTCCTGGTGGTCATCTTCATAGAAAGAGAACAAGGCCTTGGTCCTTACCAAGGCCTGAACTTCAACAATATCTGGAAACATATATGCAACGTGAATGCCATATCTCTTATCAATATCATCAAATAATATATATGTTTCTGGATTAAGTCTTCTAGTGTCCAGGCTAAACAAATATATTAAAAGTCATTGCTTACTAAGAATATACTACTTGAATTTTAATGCAGTTACAGTGCAACATGATCTAGTCAAATTAATTGCAATGACTAATACTAATATATTAGGAATTTCATGAATTTTAATGGTCTACATATGGAACAGGGTATCTAATATTTTTACATTGCTAATAAATATATATCAATAGAATACAACTAGCTTAAGGAGACCTGATTCATCAATGTACAAGCCTAATTCGGTATCGAATGACTAGTTATATTGTCATCGTACAATATATCATCAACTCGAAAGTCAAATATCTATCAAATACTTTAACCCCTAATTTAACAATCAAATTTAGATAGGCAGTTATGAGATTTTATACATATTACAATTGAAAGAGTATAGTTTAAAAGGCAAATCTTTATCTGTGCTAAGATTCATACCAGAAAAATTGTACATAAAGCAAATAATACTTGAATGCAATCGCATCATCATTCCCAAATTTCTCAAGGGCCTTGTCCATAATTTCAAGAGGGGATGCATTTTCAAGTTCCCTAGCAAGTTTCTCATAATCTTCTACCTCCACTTCCACTTTCTCCACCACTTCTGCAATTTCACCAGGAACAAAAATTGTCATTATACATCCTCAACCAACACTTAAAAAATATAATTAATTAATCATATAGCTACACTTTTAAAATTTGTAATCCTCAATTTTACCAATTATCCACACTACAAGATTCATTACATATAATAATATATTAATTTTAATGTAATTAAATCATAAATAAATTATTATTTATTTTATGAACTAAATTAACATGTATTTGAACATGCACAAATGTATAGATAAATACATGTTAAATAAAAAACATACCATAAGCAACTAAAGTTGCAGCAACAACAACAAATGAATCATTTTTTTTAGGCTCATCATTAAGAGCTTTAACAGCCAACCGTTTCCTAGAAACATTTACAACCGTCGATAAAGAATGAGCCCGATCCAATGGCTGATATGAACCAAGTTATGAAACTGCAAAATTTAACAAAACCACAATAATTAAAATTCACAACCCATCATTTAAATTCATTAAACAAAATAAAAATAAAGCAGAACATCAATAAAAAATAGAACATCACATACATACATATTATCAAAATAAAAACAGAACATCAATAAAAAATAGGGAGAAGTGAACACCTCGAATAGCCTTTATCCAAATTTAAGCATAAAAAATTCTCAAATCCACCCAAGCTTTAATATGTACTGTGAAACCGAGAATATGAAAACAATCAGCCTAATCCAATAATCTTAATAATATTAAAAACTACATTGACATACATACATATATCTGTATATATACACACCAAATAATAAGATAAATATAAAGCATATACGCACACACACATACATATAAAAATATCTAGGGTTAAGTATTTACTGAAACTCTAATCAGAAGCTGAAAATCACCCTCTAAACTTGTTGAAGGTAGTCAAATTAGAAACTGAAAATAAAATTTTGAACTAATTTTGAAAAAGACTTACTAATAGCTCAGAAATTTTCCAAGAAGCTAATTGCAGATAAGTAGGAGCTTGGAATTCACCTAATTAATCCCAAATGAACTAATTATTAACCAATCTTAGCTTCAAAATCTAGGGTTTTGAAAATCAATTTGTAAATCAAGAGTTTGTAAGAACTGCGACCACGGATTTATGAGAGAGATGATGAGATATGAGAGATGATATGTTTGTGACAGGGTAGAGAGAGAGATTTGCGAGAGATAGGGTTGAGAGAGAGATTTGCGATAGAGTGTGTCGAGAGAGAGAGGGCCGAGAGAGAGTGTTGAGAGAGAGGGTTGAGATATTTGGGGGGAAGTGTTTTTTGTACAAGGGGGAAATGCTTTTGTCCAAGGGGAAATTAATTATTCGGGTAGTAAGTTGGGGGAATTATTTGACCCACTTTTTTTATTTTTTTAGAACACAACCTAAGACATCAGGCCTTTAACTAAGAAAAGTCTTAAATAAGCCTTAACATCGTTATAACTAAAAGTTATGTTAAAAAGTCCTTTAACATCAGTAATTTTTACAACCGTTGTTAAAGGTGTGATGTTGTATCCAGTTTTTCTAGTAGTGATGTGCGATACATTATCTGTTGAATGTAAAAACAACACCAAATTGTAACTAGGGTCGTCAACATCCACCACTAAGCATATTTATTCTATGCCATAATTTGCTTCAGTGTGATGTTTTTATTGACTTTTCTATATGACATACTTCAAACTGTCCTTCTAGATTGAATTCCATACGAAGCAGTCCTCTCACTAATTTTTTCTTTATCAAAGAATCCATTGCCTTGTTCACCAATTGTGAGAGCTTCCTATGCCATAGTTAAGTCTTTACTGATGAAGCTTTTCTAAGAAACTCACGTCACCTTTACATACAAACTCCATTTCAGCTACGAACAAATTTCCTCACTCTCAGTTGAGTGAACTCCCAACCTTCTTATTTGAGATCAAACACTTTTTCTTTTCAGTGCTTTTCCAGAAAACCATTGACAAAGAATTCCCTAGTGCCCTGTAGATATTGCTTAAGTTCGTTGACAAGAAAGATGCTCCCATTGATGGCAATTCCAAAATTATGATAGCCAACACCCATGTATATCATTTGATGTCATCTCTAAAGGTTACCGTTAGGTAGGCTTTCTCAACCAACTGTGATATTAGAGCTTTAATCTTAATCATATGCCTCAAATAGTAAATGTCACGAAATCATATAACTTTTATCTTTTGGTACATACTCTGCAATCATAAATGATTAAGCTTCTTGGTACTCAACTTCAATTGAGTCAAGATGGGTTAGAGATATTACTTTCATCAGTGGTAACAACAGCTTCAATATGCATATTAGAAAATTCAGTATTATCTATTTTAATCATTATACACAAGTGTAACAGATATAAACCAGATTTACAGATATTCATAAAATTTCTAAAAGCACATGGATAGAAGAATTAACAATTAGATTACTAATTCTTTCTAACCCATTTCTGTCGTTGTTTAACATTTTTAACTATATCTAATTACCTAAGTCAGTTTTAGATTAATCCTTGAATCAACAAGTCTAACTGACTACTTAGATAATTCTACCATCTTTTAATCTTATACTCCTTAACAAACAATTCATGAACTGATTTGACATTTAATACAACAATGTGAGTGGAAATAAATCATATGAAAATAAGCACATAAACAATTCGAGAATATGAAGAATATTTGAATAAAATATTATGAGCAATATCCAATTCCATGTACACTTATCAAGTCATTTATCATAATAAGAACAAATATAAAATGTCTTATCTATGACCTGTTTGTCTATTTAAAAATTTTCATAACATTAGCAAAGGTATTAAATCACAGAAGATTTAAATCAAGTTTCAGCAAATGTTCAGGGATACACATAACCATCTAGAATACCCTATCTAATTCTAGATATTCATTTTACTGCATAGACAATCAAGTATGAAACGTACTCATTTAAACTCATGAATCCTTGCATGCAATCTTATTTTTAGCAATCAATTAAGCATTTAAGTCCTAAGATGCTAACATGCTGACATGAATATAATACATTTCAATACCTAATCATCATACAGTTCTGAATTAGATAAACGTATACTAGTTAGAATGTGTACCTGTGAAGTGCTTAGTAATTCATCTCCAGTGTTGGTCATTGATGTCAGATATCCATTTGGTTCATCACTGTTACTGATAGAATCATTCTTGCATTTAACTTGACCAATAAATGCTTTCCCTTGCTGCATCCTCACTAATTCTTGAGATTCATGCTTTAACCCAACATAGTGTCTGGCATCATTTGCTTATACAGGCTTCTTCAAATTTTGTAGCAAACCATCCCTATTTTGCAACCGCCTCTTGAACTGATCTTGAAAATCTCCTCCATGGAATCTATAGGTAAGGATCTTAGATTTAAAATTGGGATTCCGTCTGAATCTGATGTCACTGAACTTCCTGTTACCCTGCAGGCTTGACTTGCAGTCCAGTTCTCAAGATATTCCAAACTGTCAAATTCACTTATAACACCTTGACCACTACTTCGAGCTACAACATCTTCAATTCAGCTTCTAGGATCATTTCGTTTCTATTCAAAATTTCTCAACCTTGACTTCAATCAAATTTGGTTCATGGGTCACAAATACAATG
The DNA here is from genome assembly GCA_028671895.1 of Oenanthe sinensis. Classification (NCBI taxonomy): domain Eukaryota; kingdom Viridiplantae; phylum Streptophyta; class Magnoliopsida; order Apiales; family Apiaceae; genus Oenanthe; species Oenanthe sinensis. The sequence continues at coordinate 33,468,598 of CM053803.1, forward strand.
GATATGCTAATAACCTGCTTTACCAAATATTATCTTTTTCAGCCCTTGTTCTAGTTTATAGGCCTTCAGCGCATACAGTTCTTCTACAGACAATGTGGTTGAATCCTTAGATCTCTGTTAGATGTAATCCTGTGTTCTAGATGATCTGCAATGTTAGAATAAACTTCCTGTAATCTCCCTGTAGAATAATCTTTAAGGTTTGTACTGAGATGCTAGGATGTTCAGTCTGTTCTCCTTCACTACTTTAACTCATAAGATTTTTCATCCAAAATTTCAACTCAAATTAACCAAAAACTGTACCAAAATTAATATCTTATTTTCCAGCATCCGAACAAATAGTGGGATCCTATGGAGTAAACCTCTAAGGAAATTAGTACCAACTCTTCTTTAACCTGTTCTAGAAATAACTTCATTGGATAATTTTCAGTCAATTTTAGTTGTCTTCAATACCCTGAAAAATCTTCAACTACTAAACCTTTGAGCACTCTCGAATTAATATTTAAGAAAAATTTAGATTTACAAAATTTTTAATTTTCTTAGAAAATAAATTAATCAAAAATAAAAATATATAACAAATTAATTTTCAAGAATTTCAAATTTTCTTAAAAATTAAAATATCATAAATTAATATTTAAAAAAAAAAATTGTTTTCAAGAATTTTAAATTTTCTAGAAAATAAATAAATCTAAAACAAAAAATTAAAAATTAAAGGGTACAAAACTTGAGGGTACCAAACTACATTTTCCTTGTACAGGCGCAACAAACACAGACGCGCAACTAAACTCAAGTGGTGCCATCCTCTTGTGAACTCGAGTACAAGCGCAACCAAATCTAAGCGGCGCTGATTTTTTGACCTGGACAGACGCGTGCACTTCATTGTCAACCATGTTGAAGGAACTGAATTAGCCAATTTCTAGCATTCTTATCAATTACTCGTCCATGGCTTGCTTTGACCACGGAGCATATGAATTTTGGTTAATTAATAGAAAATGCAAGTGTGTACATCTAGTCGAGTGAATTTTGTTTAATAAATTTAAATTTTAAACTTTATTTTAAGTTTATAAAATAAATTAATTAAAATTTATAACATAAACTAATAAAAGTTTATAAAATAAATTTTATAAAAGTTTATAAAATAAATTTTATAAAAGTTTATAAAATAAGCTAATTAAAATTTATAACATAAACTAATAAAAGTTTATAAAATAAATTTTATAAAAGTTTATAAAATAAATTTTATTTAAAATTTATAAAATAAACTAATTTAAATTTATAATATAAACTAATAAAAATTTATAAAATAAATTTTATAAAATAAAATTATTAAAATTTTGTAATTAAACTTATTTAACAAGGTCTCCTTCTGAATAAGCAGCTTCGGCACGGTGAGCTTCACTGAGCTACAGATCTTGATTTGTATATCGATCAGTCTGCTCTGATACCAATTATTGGGTCCCGAAGTATCGTAAAAGGGGGGTTGAATACGATACTCACTAAATTTAAAAATTCTTTCGAATCTTTTACGGATAAATAATTTAGAGTTCGGTTAGTGGGTTCGAATTCATGAGGTGAATAGTGTTTAGAAGGCTGGCTTACTAATTTTCTGTATTTATAAATAAACAATAAAGTTCTAGAAAATTAACAAGTAATTAAATAAGACAAGTTTCTGGGAATATATCTTTCGTATATAAACCCATGGGGTGCTACACCTAGTTAAAAATATAACTAGTTTCCAAAGAACAAATTAGTTCTTTGTTACTAATACAAAAATATAAGGCTCAGTTCCTATACAAATATATCTAAATTAGTACAAGGAAATATTGAGTCCGTAGGGAGTGATATCTAGGACCCCTGAGTATTTTTTATTAAAGAATCAGGTCCTAATATCCGACCGGGAGCAAGGTATGGGTGTGTATAAATTGTTTCTTCTTGTCTAACCATGGCAGTAGCTCTCTACATTTTTGAGTTAAAGAAGACGACCCTTGAATGAGAGTCTTTCATCTTCTTATTTGTGTAGACTTTAAATCAATAAAGTAGACCGTTGTAATTTAATTAGCTGGGAGTTAAGTGGCGCCAATAGATTTTGTTGCGCCAAGACAATTTTGTTGCACCCTATACATGTATTACACAGGGGATGCACAACATAAAAATGGAGTATAAATTTAACCAAGTCAAGTGGCCCTACTTCAACAATTTTGTTGCGCCTGCACTTGGCAAGCCTTGTAGTGGAGCTACTAAAATCTTTGTTGCGCCTAGGGATCTCTTTGTTGCTCCTGGGATGTTTGTTGTGCCAAATGAAAATTCATGGTCAAAGTGCGGTTTATTCACTACACTTTGACCGTCTATTCATTCCTTGACTGAAGTTCACCAACTTCCATTTCTTGTACCAAAGTATTGTCACATTACACCCTATACCCTGAGTTGTTTCCGTTCTTCGATTGTAGTTCAGAAACTTTTACTTTTCGTACCAAGGTTGTGCCACTTTGCACCCTGCACCCTTTGAGCTATTTAGCTGTTTGGCTGTAGCTTCTACAAATTACTTTCCGTACCTTAATAAATAACAGTTCTTTTCATGTATGTTCTTTAACTTAATAATTCTTCTATAGTTAATACTTAGATTCCTTTCACAAACTGCTGACGCCTAGTGCAACTGGTGTGGTTCACAGACAAATAACTTTGATCCAGGTCTTCGTATTATAGCTTTACGTACATTGTTAAGTTTGTAGCAACTTCATTGCTTCAAACATTGACTGTCAATTAACACTGTAACTTCACTGGAATCTTTTTTGGTACTTAGACAACGTCTCCATTACTACCACAATCTTGAATACTTCATTTTGTTCTTCATTGATGCTTGAACATAGAAATGAACTTTTTTCAGTGAGTAATACTCCAAGACTGCAGTTGTCTTCTTAATCCTTTATCTTTACCATGTCTTCAATTCTTCTAGATTCCTATACTTCGAACACTGTCTATCTTCAATCAATGCTGGTACACTAAAATCTTCTAGTGGCACTTTATACTGAATCTTCAAAACTTCTGAAATCCTGAAAGTCTTTACACATTATTCTTCACTAAGGCTTGAACATATTAATGAACTTCTTTCAGTGACCTGTAGTAGACTTCAAAACTTCTTCTAATGTCTTGATTCACTGTATTTGTTTTGTCTTCATTTCTTCCTGATTTCTGTATAGACTAGTATTATTTACCTGTCCTGTTCTAGTGTTGAGTTATCATAATTACTATTCATACGACTTCGTAATCTCACCAACAGTTTGGATTGCAGTGTACAAGAGTCAGAATCTAAGATTGAATATTTGATTTGGTACATGCAGTGATGAAAATAAGTATTGTCTAGTTTAAAGATTCAGATTATTTCAGAAATAGAGGTACTTATAATTGCAACTATAGATACAACTAAACAGGTCTGACGGTACTGACTTGAAGACAAGAAGTGTCATTTTCAATACTAGTTTTAACAAAATCATAGGTTCTTTTTGATTTTGTGATTATTAGAGCATTTACCAGAAGTGTCCTTTTCAATACTAGTTTTAACAAAACTCATAGGTTCACTCAATTTTCCTTTTGTATTTGTCCAAATATGTGTCTCCTTGTCAGATTCATAACCTACGGCAGATGTCCAATTCAAGCATTTGTTAGACTTTTTTGCTAGAGTTTGTCCAAACTCTGAAAGTATCCTTTTATTTAGCTATCTCAGATTTTAAATATTCTACTTGTATTTCTAGCTGAGTTTGCATGTGTAAGGCACTCTCATAGTCTTTCTTAGTGCTAAGCATGTGTGAATATTCAGATTCAAGAAATTCATTCCTAGCAATCAGAGTTTGTATTTCAGATTTTAATCTTTCATTCTCAAGTGACTCTGATTTAAAACTAACATGTAGAGTTCTAAGGAAAGACTTTAATTCATGGATATTTTCAGTATTGAAATTGAAGACAGAGTCTGGTACCTTACCAGAGTTTAGGATGAGAGCATCAGTGTTTGCCATAAGAGCATAGTTTGTTTCATCTTCAGAGTTTGAGGAATCCATCCAATCTTTCTTTGAGGTAATGAGAGCTTTTCCAGATTCCTTGCTTCTGCACTCAGTAGTAAAGTATCCCATCTTGTTACACTTGTAACACTTGACCTTTGATTTGTCAAGTGTTTTTGATTTGTCATCTCTATCTTCTCTTCTTCTGAATCTGTCTTTATTCTCTGACTCTTCTTGCTTCTTTTGGAAGTTTCCTTGCTTTCTGTACTTCATATTTTTCATTTTATTGAAGCCTTTGATAATCATAACAACCATCTCCATCATGTCGAGTTTGTGGAGTCATCAGAGTTTACATCAGAGTGTGTGAAAGGGGAGATTGAAAGGAGAGATAGGAGTGAAGGGAAGTAACTCACTGCACTTTCATGTGTACTAGAAATGTTAAATGTAACCTCTATGTAATGGTTGACGATAACTCAACAATAGAACAGGACATGTAATAATATACAGGTGCACAGAAATCTTGGATCACAGAGTTCAGTTAAGACAAAGTATCAAAGGATCATCTACAGACTTGAAGCTCACTGGAAAAAGTTCATTAACATGTTCATGCCTCAGTGAAGAATAAAAGATGTTGACATCTATTCAAGGATGTGGAAGCTACAGAAGATTGTCTTAGTCTATGACGATTTTAGTGCATTACAATCGAAGCAACAAGTAAGGTTTGCAAAGAAGAATGTGGAATCATGTTCAGAATCAAGAGCCCCTATCAAGACTAGTCACTTATGAACCAGACCGTTGCATCAAGTGTCAGGACATTGGAGGCAAGCTCTCGTCGGTTAATATGGTTTTAATCATTCTAAAGTTGTTGGTTTTCTTGAGTCAAGTGGAGGATCAACAAAGGTGGTAAATCAGTGTTGGAGAAATGTCAACCTAATGGATAAGGGACAGATGGCACAACCTGATTGGATCTTACTAAAGCTTCACAGATTAGAAGGCCAAATACTTGGACGTGGTGGAGTCACGTATACGGGGCCAAGTATTTGGATAAGGAAGTCTACACAAATTGAAGAGTGGAATGGAAATATTTAATTTAATTAAATAAAGTATTTATTTAATTATTTATATATTTTATAAATAAAGATATTCTTTATTTATATTTTATTTATTTATTTAAATATTACTTTTACATTAAATATTTCCAAATGCATGCTTGCACATGACTTTGAAGATATGATTTGAGAAGACAAGAGTAAAAGGTGGAAAAAGCAAAAAGCTACACCTTTTTCTATAATAAAAGAAGAAACTCAAGTCTTAATTTTAGGGTGGTCAGGGAGAGTATTCGGAGAAAAGAAGAAAAGGGGAGAGAGAGAAAAAATTTTCTCTCCCCCATGGCCGAACTAGACTTTAATATTTTGGGGCCATGATTTTCTTTATCTTCACCACTCATCTATTCTTCTACTGTAAACATTGCTAAATCTTGTTTAGAAGATAGGTTTGATTTTTGTCTCCTAGATCTAGAATTTGTAATATTTTTAGAGGAGCTAAAAATCATTTCTTTGTTGTGTTCTTGAGCTTATGTTCTTGAACTTGTTTGTAGCATCTACCCCACTTCAATGAATATAAAGTTATATTCTTGGATCTTGTTGTGTTGTGTGTTTTGGATGATTTACCGTTCATTTTCTTGGTTATTTTAATGGTGTTCTTGAGATTGAAGAAGATGATGAACAGTACCTGGGTTTGAACCAAAGTAATTTTTATGTTGTCCCAAAAATAAATAAAAGTCAGATTTTTATTTGGGAATCGTATTCACCCCCCCTCTACGATCTCCAGGACCTAACAGTGTGCCTCAAACTCTGATTCACTACTTTCCTTAATTAACACATCTTCTCATTTTCTTGTTGAGACTTTTAAAACTTTCTCTTTTGGTTCTTTAACTTTTGTCTCAACATTCAATGCAACAGATTTTGCCTTGCTACTCTTCCTATTCTTCCTTTGTTGTAATTCCAAGTCATGAGTCTTCAGTCTTCTATAAACTTCATCTAGAGACATCTCATCCAAATCAGTCATATCTCTTATCAAGGATGTTTGTAGATCCCATTCTTCAGGAAGAGCCCTTAGAAACTTGGTGTTTGAATCCTCATTATCATACACCTTATCCATCAAAGCCAAGTTATCCAACAGAGTAAGAAATGTGTCATAGATATTAGTGAGAGACTTTTTATTTTGCCTCAAAGTATTCATACTTTTGAATAAGAACTGATCTTCTATTCTTCTTGATTTCCTTGGTTCTTGACATTGAACCTATAGTGCATCCCAAATTTCTTTTGCAATTTTGCAGGCAATTACTCTATTTGACATCAGTGAGTCTAAACTATTATGCAGTATATTCCTTACCTTTGCATCTTTCAAGACTTCTTGCTTTTCTTCAATAGTCCACTCCTTCTTGTCTTTCAGAATGTAGTATTCAGGAACCTGTCCGCCTTCTACAATTGTTGATGGCACTAGCTTGGTTAGTAGATATTGACCTTCATTGATTCTGTCTATATAATCAGGATAAGTTACTTCCAAGAACATCATCATCTTTACCCTCCATGTAAGGTATTCAACCATTTTCAAGATTGGGATTTTGATACTTTCATACTTGTTTCCTAACATGTTTATATGATCTTTAAGTTATAATCAACTGCCTGCTCTGATACCAATTGTTGCCCAAATAATAAACTATTATAGAAGGGGGGTTGAATATAATAGTATCAAATCAATCGACTAAGAACACAAGTATTTGAAAGAAGTACTGCCTTGTATTAACCTTTGATTAATTTAATACAAAACTCTCTCAAGAAAAACAAATTTCTTCAGAGCTGTTAGGTTTTGAGAATAATATATCGTGAATTATTGCAATGTAAAACCTAATTCTGTTTTTATATCGAACACAGTTACAAATCCAATTACAAAACAGACAATGATAAGAATAGCTTCCATAAAGTAATAGAATTGTATATGAATTCCTCTTTCTCTATCCAAATCAAATTCTGATTTATCTGTTTCCATTCTTGTCAAACTCTAATCTTGATGAACTCTGTCGATTGATAATCGCTGATTTGAGTAAAGTCTGATTTGAATAAACTCTATTCGAGATCTCTAATAGAGTAAACTATGTCGATAACTTTTAAACTCTGATGACGTCAGCATAAACTCTGTTATTCAATAAACTCTGTTTGTTGATATTTTCTGACAGCATCAGTGTTTACATTTCCAACATCTTAAGATTATATTCAACCCCCCTTCTACAATCTTATATAGGGACCGAAAATTGGTATGAGAGTCATCTGATTGATGTACAAATAAAGATCCGTAGGTCCAGTGCCGAAGTTATTTGAACTCTGAATGTTTAGAGGCCTTGATAAATAAATTTAGGTTATAATTTTAAATTTAGATAAATTTATTTTATAAATTTTATTTTAATAAATTTATTTTATAAATTTAATTTAAATGAGTTTATTATTTAAACTTGCAAAGGTTTATTTTATAAACCTAATTTAAATAAATTTATTTTATCAATTTAATTTAAATTTATTTATTTTATAAATTTAAATTAAATAAATTTATTCTCTAAATTTAAATAGATTTACTTTTATAATTTAAATTTGTTTAAATAAATTTATATTTTATATTTTAAATTTAGATAAATTTATTTTATAAATTTAATTTAAATATATTTAATTTATATATTTAATTTAAATGTGGTTATTATTTAAACATGAAAAGGTTTATTTTATAAACTTAATATAAATAAAGTTATTTTATAAATTTAAATTAAATAAATTTATCTTCTAAATTTAAGTAGATTTACTTTTATAATTAAAATTTGTTTAAATATATTTTTTTATGAATTCAAATTTAGATAAATTTATTTTATAAATTTTATTTAAATAAATTTGTTTTATAAATTTAATTTAAATTATTTTATTATTTAAACTTGAAAAAGTTATTTTATAAACTTAATTTAAATAAATTTAATTTGAGTAAATTTATTATTTAAATTTATATATATATTTTTTTATAATCTAAATTTATTAAAAATCTTGGTCCGTTTTTGAATTCGGAAGAAGCTGAATTTCTTTCGATAGTCAGCAAGTTAGCTTTCTTCTGAATCTCATGTTTCCAAACTTCCTGGCAAACATAGCTAGAGATTCATCTTCTAGCTGATCCAATTCTTCTAGGGAATAGAATTCACCATTTTCCTATTTTTCTGGAGTATGACCATATTCTGGAACAACATACTCCTCTGAACTTTTTGAAGGTGCAACAGCCTTCACTTCTTCTTTCCCTGGTGTTTCTACTATTAGTGCTTTAGAAGAACTCGAAACTTTGCCTCTGCCATACATCTCTCTTGTCTGGATCTGCTCCAATTCATATGTCTTCAGAACTCCGTAAAGTCTTTCTAGGGTTATCTCCTTCATGTCCCTAGATTCTCGGATGGCCGCGATCTTGTGTTCCAGATGCTCTGGCAAGGTTAATAGAAACTTCCTGTTGACCTCTTGGTTTAAGTAATATTTCCCGTTGAGGTTGAGCTCGTTTATTAGTTTGTTCAATCTCTGAAACACCTCAGAGATACCCTCACCAGGGTTGGATCTAAACTGCTCATACTGGGAGGTCAAAATCTCCAGTTTGTTCTCTTTGACTTCTTCAGTCCCTTCATTTATAACTTCTATAGTATCCCAGATTTGCTTGGCGGTCTTGCAGTTGACCACATGATTGTACATTACGTAATCTAGGGATTCTATCAGTATTAGTTTGAGGTTATTGTCCAGGGATACAGCTTCCTTTTCTTCATCGTTGTACTCTGCTGGACTTTTTGGAACCTGTCTATGAGGAATTACGACCCCATCTACCTCGTGTTTTAGAACAACTGTTATTGGAGGTTCAATGCCTTTTTCTAAGATCAAGGCATATTTGGGATTGGCGATCCCAATAAATAACTGCATCTTGTGCTTCCATAGGTTATAATGATCTTTATCGAATGATGGAATTTTGATGCTCGTTACCTTTTGTGTACTCATCTTAAATAAGATTAAAAGTTAATTGTTTCAAAAAAATATTTTAATTTTTGACTGAAAATAATTTTTGATCAAAAATATTTTTTTTTTTAAAATTATTTCGAATTAAAAATAATTTTTGAGATCTGTATGAGTCGCGGAATATTTGGTTCGGATCTGATATTATAAATATCAACCAGCTCTGATACCAATTGTTGGTCCCTGATATTGTAGAAGGGGGGGTTGAATACAATATCAAATATAATTCGCGAATTTGGATTTAAGACTAAAAAGTTAATTATAAACCTGAAATATTAATTTAGGTGAAATACTGTTCAAGTAGAATATTCAATTTTAACTTGAAAAGTATTACAGAATTAATATAGTGAATAGTGTTTATATCTGATAAATTGTCTAGAGTGATTTTGACATGACTTGTTCGGATTTAACAATTTATATTCCAAACTAAGCACAGAAATCTGTGAATATTACAATGCATACAAATTTCTGAATTTGAATGTTTGAACGACCACTGAAAAATGAAGACAATCACCTCATATTTGTAGAGGTGAAAAGCCAGTATGACTTATCTCATTATGACCTTTTAACTAATTGAATTAACACTTGTATGACTCATAAAAAGGCTGGGCATGACTTAAAATGGTCGGTATGACTCATAGAAATTCGGTATGACTCATTTTTAAGTCATATTCGAATTTTTATTAATTAAAATAAATCAGAATGACTTATTTTAAATTAAAGAAAATTCGGTATGACTCATCCTTAAAGATTCGGTATGACTCAATAAACATAGCTCGGTATGACTTGTTTTATAAGTCATTTGTTAATCAATTAAATCGGTATGACTTAACCAATTAGCTCAGCATGACTTGCATTCTTTTGCTCGGTAAGACTTGTTTTATAAGTCATTTTTGAATCAAATCTTTTTAGTAAATTAATTCTTCTTTAATTTAATTAAATAATTTATGAATTAATTTAATTCAGACTTGAATTAATTTAATTAAATAAATTAAATAATTAACTTAATTTTAATTGGAGAATTAAAATACTATTAGGACTTGTTTAACTCTGTAGTCTGTTGCAGTCTTTTGTCATTCTCCGTCTTCTGTCATGAAACCACTTTCAGCTCAATGTTGAATATTTATTAATTAAAGTTGACACATAAATGTACTGTCTGGTTCATTTGTGTCATACTTTAATAAATATTCTCCATTTCTTTTAACTTTAAATTAGTGGCCTTGTGTCTTTGCTTAGCTTTCCTGTCTTCTTTTTCTGTTCTTTTTCTTCTGGAATCTTCGTATAGTAATCACTTAAAATCTTCTGAATCTTCTGAATTCTTTTGAAATTACTACTTGATTATTATCCACTGACGCTTGAACATATTAATGAACTTCTTCAGTGTTGAGTAGTATGATCAACTGAGTGCTTCTGATTCTGTTGATTCTCTGTGACTGGTTGACTGTCTTCGTCTTGATTCCTGCTTGATATTTATTATTTACCACTATTTCTAGATTGAGTTGAGTTGTCATCTAATTATTACAAATAGGCCTTAGTCATATGCCTTTCAATCTCCCCATATTTGTTGTTAAACATTTAACACACAAATTCCTAGAGGATAACTCAACTAACAACTAAAAAAGTAAGTACGACATGTAAGTGCTTGTAAACAATAAATAAAAGTTCTGGTTTTATATTTAATAATTTTCCAGATTCATACATAAAAGATAAGTACAAGATAGTTGTTCCTCTAGTACTGAACAAATATAACATAGTTTCTATCTTGACTTATCTAAGACTTCAGTCTTCAGTGGTATCCAATTCACCTTCTTCTAGATTAGAACTCTTGTGCACAGGTGTTCTGGATACCTCTTCAGTTTCAGTTGGAGTTGCGGTTGACTCTCCATACAATCTTCTTTGTTCAGCCTTTGCTAGCTGAAACATGACTTCTTCTTCAATAGGATCTACTGTTTCTTTTTGTACATCATATGGCTGTGAGGAATCTATCTTTGGCATTTGCCTGATGTATGATTTGATGTTCCTGGATAAACAGTAGTTCCTGATTTTCTGTGCAGCATCTAACTTGGCTTGAGATCTGAAACCTTTTGATCTTAACATCCTTTCAACTTGAATCATATACCTCACCGTGTAGCCCTTCAATGACTCCTCGTCTAGCTTCATGATTTGATACAACTTGTTTGAGAAAAACCTCACTTCATGAGGATCATATAAGATCTGAGGACTAGCTGCTGTTGCTATGTCTCTGAGTCTGTCCCTGAGAAGTTCATTTTCTTCTGAGCTTCTCTTAACTTTGTTTAGCAGAACCCAGATTACTGATAATGATCTCTTTCGGAAGAATTCTAGAGATACTCTGATTGTTCCATTCCTGTGAGTGTAGACCAGTATCTGCCAGTCTTCAAGAATGTGATCCACTAAGACAGTGATATAGTCAACTTCTTCCTTCAATGCCTTCATAAAGTTATCCATATTTTTATTTGAATCTTCAAGACCTTGATAACTGAAAGCATTTGTCTGTCTTCAAAGGGACCTTGTTGAATTTTGTCTAGAACTTCCCTTCTGCATCCCATCTGAACCCTATCTTCATCTCTATATCTTGCTTCTTCTTCTTTACTGCTAAGGCCCAAAGCTTTTGTTTTTCTAAACTTGCCTCTCTTTCAGCTTGGGTTCTTTCCTTGACTAGAGCTTTTAAGTTTAAAGTTTTGGCATGGCTTGCCTTGATGTCTTCTTTTAGCTTTCTTATTGCCTCTTCATAGGCAGGATCATGTTCCTTTTCTTTTGGAAATAGAAAATCATCTTCAAAGACAGCTTCATCTTTAGCTCTGCAGTAGTCAGGATTGAAACCTTGATTTTCAGCACTTACTTCCTCAATGAATTGCTCTTGTTGATAGTACTGTTCTTCTGGAATATTCGATAGATATTGATCTTCCTCATAGTACAATTTTTCTTTTCCTTTGCTAGTAGCCCCTTCTTCTTCAGCTACAGACTTTCCTTTCTCCCCCTTAGTTGAGGGATCCTCTACAGGTTTTGAAGCATCCAATGATTTACTGAGATTTGCAATTGCCAAGTAGACCTGCTTCATACCTTCATTGAGATGTTCCATTCCTTCATCTAACTTGCTGAATCTTGCTGAGGAGATTTCTTCATTTATACGAATTCTTTCGGTTAAATTTCTTTCCACATCATCAATTCTTTCATTTAGATTGGAAATCTCTTTCATGTCATCAGCAATCATCGCCTGAACATTCTGGATGTTTTGAGTTTTAATTAAAACATTTGTCTTTACATTATCAACATCCCTTCTTATGATTGACAACTGTTCAGTTACAGAGGCAGACTTGATTTCTGCTTGTTCTTTCCCTTTGTTTATTTCAGTTTGAACAATCTGCATCTGTTTCTGGAGATCTTTCATTTTTAACAAGATTTCACTGTGTGTGTGTGCACTCACCTCGCTTGCACTCTTGTTTGAACTATCACTATGTGCATGTGTATCGCTCAGTGTTTGCCTCACATCACTCGTGTTTAGCTCCTTATATCCTCCAGATCCTGATGCTGTACCTGTATATATAATAATAGCTTTTGAAGAGTCGAAATGCTCTTCTGATGCCTGTGAAGGCACGTCCTCAACAAGTTTGACTTGAAGTGGCTCCGCTACTGACGTAGCTGCTCCATGAATGGAGCCCCATCTCCCTCTAAAGAGTGGTTGCCTCTCAAATCCACTAGTGGATTCAAGACTTTCTCGTAAGAGAACTGGATGAAAGAAATCCAGCGGGGTCACCACCTTAGACAATGTAATGAGTGGCTCTTGAGAGTCTGTGGTGCCCCTGGGTTCCTCTGAGGGTAACCAATGCTTCACTGCATCTGAAATGTCATGGTCCACAACATAGGTGGCATCCGACGAGTTTTCATCAAAAACATTTTGTTCATTAATGCCCTCGAGTGATTGTGTTTCTGAAAGAGGAGGTCCTGCTAGTGTGAGAGCTAGCAGTGTGCGAGAATCTGTATCTGAATCTGATGTCGTGGCTGTTCGGCGAGTAGAATCACCCATTTGATCGAGTGTATCTAAAGATTCTTGGATAGCCATTTCAAAATCCATATCCCATTGAGAGGATAAGGACGAGTCTGCAGTTGTCTCAGGTTCTGATCTCGATCTTTTTTACGGTGGAGACAGAGCTGCGGGTTCACTGGCACTTACACTTCTCCCCCTAACTTTCCTAACAGGTTTCTTCCTTTTACGAATATGACTGATTGAGGAACGTGAAGGAGAAACTGTTTGGGGCTCTAACTCAGCCTGGGTTTGAACCTGTGTGTTTTCAGGTTCATGGCCAATGTCCTGAAGTGTAAAACCATAATCATGGTCCGCCACAGATAAATCTAAAAGAGCAATAGATATATTTATAGGAAGGAAATTAGAAGCTAAGGTTTGAGATATTACTTGTTGTTCTTCAGCTTCCTGTTCAGCATGTTGTGCAGCTTCAAGTAGTAACTGCACTGAATCAGTTTCCATTGGCACTTGCTCCAGTTCTTGTTCTAGAACTTGCTGAGCTTGTTCTGGATTTGCAATAAGATCCAGGATTTGTCCCATGAAATTTGTTCTCACCACCGGCACATTCTCAAATCTAGGATTGTTGTTGAGCCTTGCAAACAGAGCATTCTGAGTAGATGGAGATGCTTGAATTGGACTGTTCTGAAATAAGGCTTTATCTTCATCCAGCAATAAGTCATTCATGAACAGCATTAGGAACCTTGGATAGTAGACTTGCACGTTCTATTCCCTGCTTTCTGGCTTACCCATTTTCCTGATTATTTCTTTCAGCACCAATTTTCCAAAATTTATTCTTCTATTGTGAGCCACTGAAAATCCTATGATTTGAAGCAAAGAAGAAATATTATTGAAGTTGCTCTTTGTTGTGGGTGCAAACACCTTAGCCAGTGTGTCGAAGAAATAATCCCACTCATGTACCAGCCTTGACTTAGTCAGTCTTACCAAGTTGATTTCACCCTGGTACTGTATAGCATTAAAGAACTCAAGAATTTCTGGAACTGACGGTGGGTCAACAAAATTGTCTAAAGGGAATTGAAGAATTCTGTTCACATCATCTTCAGTCACCATATATTCACGTACCCCAATGGTGAATGAGAATTGCACTGTTTCACCAGTTGATCTATTTCTAGCAGTGCTGTATAATTCCCTTAATGCTAGAGTCTTTAATGGCGTGTCTATAGTAATGGCAGTCCTGATCAAAGAGTGTTCGTTCAAAAAGATAATACAGGGTCTAAACTTAGCTACTGTGCAATTCTCCGGATTAAAAAATCTAACAAAATTAGTCTTGACAATCTCGCAAAAACCAGCCATTATAACTAATTAAAAAAAACTTTATTAATTAATCCACTTAATTAATTACCAAATACACCACTTAAACACCTAAATTCGAACAAGGTAGTCCACAATTGAAACCCTAATTGTAAGAATTACCCAAATTGATTTAATCCACAAATTTAACAAGCCCAATCCTCAATCTTCACTTAATACAGCAAAATCGATTCTACAACCCAGTCAACTCGGTCCAACTCAGTTAGAATTTACAAAAATTGGGCAGCGTTTCTCCTTGTTTTGTTGATTAAATCAGTAATAAGCAAGTGAAATACTTGAGAAAATCAAACAAGCAACTGAATCAGTTGAAAAAGATTGAAAATCAAAGGGTTTTGCAGATATGTATGACTGTTCATGTGTGTGTATGCAGGTGTGTGTGTATAATATGTTAATATGACTTGAAAATAACAGCAGTCGGTATGACTTATTCATGAGTCATACCGAGATTTTATTTTAATTAAAAATAAAATGTAATCGGTATGACTTATTCATGAGTCATACCGAGATTTTATTTTAATTAAGAATACAATCTAGCCGGTATGACTTAAGTTGGTATGACTGCTTTTTATTAATTAAAAAGAGTCATACCGAAAATTTAAGTCATGCTGAGAAGAAAATATTTATATATATATATATTAATTATTCCTAAAATTGAAATAATATTTGAAAAAGAAACTAAATTATTAATGTACAATAATAATTTAGAAAAAAAAGTAAATAAATACATAACATGCTTAATTTAAATCAAAATTACTTATGCTATAATTGAAATAATTATCTATTTAAGAAAATTAATTTACTCTTGAGATAATTTTCCAAAAATTCATAAGCTCTAGGACTTTATTAATTCAAGTCTCATAAATTTTTTAAATATTAACATTTAATATTTATGAGCTTAAATTAATTCCTAGCTACCAAAATTTAGCCATTATTTAACATCCCTAGTTCACTAACCAGCTTTGAGAAAGTGGATTCATCAAGTGGTTTCGTGAAGATGTCGGTTAGTTGATCTTCTGTGGGTACAAAGTGTAGCACCAGAGTTCCATTCATGACATGCTCTCGGATAAAATGATACCTGATGTCAATGTGCTTGGTTATTGAGTGTTGTACAGGATTATTGGAAATAGCTATAGAACTTGTGTTGTCGCATAAAATTGGAATTTTGTTCAACGCAAGTCCATAGTCATTTAGCTGATTCCTTATCCACAAGATCTGTGCACAACAGCTGCCTGCCGCAATGTATTCTGCTTCGGCTGTCGAGGTAGATACTGAGTGTTGTTTCTTGCTATACCAGGAAATCAGTCGACGTCCTAGAAACTGACAGCTTCCAGAAGTACTTTTCCTATCCATCCTACAACCTGCATAATCCGAATCTGTATAGCCAATTAGGTCAAAACCTGTATCTTTAGGGTACTAAATTCCAAGATTTGGTGTGCCCTTAAGATATCTAAAAATTCTTTTCACAGCTATAAGATGAGATTCTCTAGGATCTGATTGAAATCTAGCACATAAGCAAGTTGCAAACATTATATCAGGTCTACTAGCAGTTAGATACAATAATGAGCCTATCATACCTCTGTAGCTTGTGATGTCAACTTTCTTACCAGTTTCATCTTTGTCAAGCTTGGTGGCTGTTGGCATTGGGGTTTTTGCCGGTGAAGAATATTCTAGATTGTATTTTCTCAGAAGATCCCTTATGTACTTTGATTGGCATATAAAAATCCCATCTTCCTTTTGCTTTACTTGCAATCCAAGGAAGAATGACAGCTCACCCATCATGCTCATTTCATACCTGCTCTGCATTAACTTAGCAAATCTCTTGCACACGTTTTCATTAGTAGAACCAAATATGATATCGTCAACATAAACTTGGACAAATAACATATCTTTTTCATGCAATTTATAAAAGAGAGTTTTATCTATAACACCTCTAATAAAACCATTTTCAAGTAAAAACACAAAGAGAGTGTCATACCATGTCGTTGGTGCTTGCTTGAGCCCATAGAGAGCTTTGAATAGAAAATATACAAAACCAGCAAACTCTGGATTTTCAAAGCCAGGGGGCTGTTCCACATATACTTCCTCTTCTAACTCTCCATTCAGAAAAGCACTCTTCACATCCATTTGATAAACTTTAAAATTGGAATGTGCTGCGAATGCCAGAAATATCCTGATGGCTTCAAGTCTTGCAACTGGTGCGTAGGTCTCATCATAATCAATTCCCTCTTCTTGGGAGTAACCCTTTGCCACCAGTCTGGCCTTGTTCCTCGTAACAATGCCATCACCGTCTAACTTATTCTTGTATACCCATTTCGTGCCAATAACAGATCTATCTTTAGGCCTGGGTACCAGTGTCCATACTTCCTGTCTCTCAAATTGATTGAGTTCTTCTTGCATGGCAAGAACCCAATCTGGATCAATTAATGCATCTTCAATTTTCTTTGGTTCTTCTTGAGATAGAAAAACTGAAAATAAACATTCATTTGAATTTGCATTCCTGGTTCTTACTCCAACATCTGGATCACCTATAATCAATTCAAAAGGATGATCTCTGCTCCATATACTTCCCTAGGTAGGTTTGATCTTGATGATTCGCCTCGAAATTCATTGTGATGTTGTGTTCTGCCAGTTGATCCTTCATCTCCCCCTAAGTTGCTGTCAGGATGACTTGTTGATCCACCACTGGTATTAGTGGTATTTCCAGTGTTACCATTGTTTCCACCACTGTTACCTGGATCATTATCATCATTATTGTCATCTCCTGCTACAACCTCAGGTTCTTCTTCGTCATCAGAATGTGAGTCTGGATAATTGTCGAATTTTAATGACTCAGAAGAATCTTCAGTTTGGATACTTGGGAGTTTAGTGTCATCAAAAGTTACATTGACACTTTCTTTTACTTGGTGCTGATCAATTATGTACACCCTATATGCTCTTCTTGAATATCCGACAAAAATAGCTTCATGTGTCTTGGCCTCAAACTTGCCACGATGTTCATCTCCATCCTTTAACACAAAGCATTTAGCTCCAAATACATGAAAGTACTTGAGAGTTGGTTTCTTGCCAGCCATTAATTCATAGGGAGTTTTCATATGATCTTTGTTGATCAGAGTTCGATTCTGAGTGTAACAAGCTGTATTCACTGCTTCAGCCCAGAAGTAGATAGGTAACCTTGATTCACTTATCATAGTTCTAGCAGCTTCAATCAGGGTTCTATTTTTCCTTTCTACAACTCCATTTTATTGCGGAGTTCTTGGTGCTGAATATTGCCTTGTTATTCCCTTGTCTGAGCAGAAGTTAATCAGAACTTCATTTTTAAAATCTGTGCCATTATCTGATCTGATTGCCCGAATAGGTAACTTTGAATCTAACTCAATCAGCTTTATATGATCAATCACCAAATGTGGAGTTTCATCCTTAGAGTTCAAGAATAAAACCCATGTATATTTTGTGAAGTCATCTACAATCACTAAGGCGTATCTCTTTCTGGACATAGACAGAATATTAACTGGACCAAATAAATCCATATGTAGCAGTTGCAGTGGTTCAGTGATATTTGTAGTGTCTGTTCCTTTGTGAGTTGCTTTCTTTGACTTCCCTTTCTGACATGCCTCACACAAGCCTTCTTGTGTAAATTCCATCGGAGGCAGTCCTCTCACCAAATCCCTCTTGACTAAAGAGTTCATTGTTTTGAAGTTTCGATGTGAGAGTTTCTTGTGTCATAGCCAACTTTCTTCTGATGAAGCCTTTGAATAAAAACAGTTTACTTCATCTTCAGTTCCTGAGTTGAGATCTGCTACGTATAAGTTTCCTTTCCTTACTCCACGCAAGGCTAGTCTGTCATCTTTGGTATGAGCTATTAAGCATTTCTCCTTGATAAAGTTTACCTTGTATCCTTTATCACAAAATTGACTGACGCTGAGTAGATTGTGCTTAAGTCCTTCCACTAAAGAGACGTTTTCAATGATAACATTTCCAGTATTTAACTTGCCATATCCCGTAGTCATTCCTTTGCTATTATCTCCAAAGGTGACGATTGGGCCAGCTCTTTCAACCACGTTTGATAGCAGGGCTCTATCTCCGGTCATATGCCTTGAAGATCCGCTGTCCAGGATCCATACAACTCGGTTTACCTGTTTAACTCCCTGCACATACCAAACGGATTAATTCGTCTTCGAGACCCAAAATTGATTGGGCCCGGCATACTTAAAGAATTGACCTTTGTCAGCTTTGACAACAGATCCTTTTCGAATAACATCATTATTTTCCTTGACTGTTCCTACCTTCCTAAACATAGTCTTAACAATTTTTTGTTTAGACTTTGGAATATATGATTCCTTCTTTTCAGGTGAAGGAGTCACAGTCTTGGATTTAGCAAATTTACTATTGATGTGCTGTCTAGGTGTCATGTTATCTTTCTTAGCTATCATGCGTTTAAAGTAGGCAGTCATAGCATGAAAAGCACATAACATACAATTCATTATACCACAAGGTTTATGGAAAGCATCAACAGTAGGCATGTTATTCAATACAGTAGGTGACTTAACAGTTTCTACTTCAACTTTTTCAGCAAATTTAAAGTTTTCAATAGAATGAAATCTGTTGTTACTGTTCCTACTATTCACAAAGGAATTGGGTCTGTTAGGTTTGTTCTTTAAATCTTTAACACCTATACCAGGATTGGGGAAAGCAGAGGTTCCCACATCTTTCACTGATGTCTTGGGTGCAATTATCTCTTCTTGGACATTTACTCCTTTTATGTTCCTAACTTGTTCTCCTCTCTTCTTTTCTTCCTCGAGATCCTCTAACTGCATCTCATATGCAATCAGTATGGAACTCTCAAGGATAGGTTCAGCTATCGGTGTTATGAAGAGAGGTTTAGGTGTGTCCTTAACAACATGTGAGATACCCCTTTCTTCAGCACTTTTTCCGAAAGGGGTTATGTTGCTCGCCTTTCCTACAGATTGATTATATTCATAGCCTATTCCAACTTTACGTTTTATTTCCTGTTGGTCAACTAGGTCTTTTACAATGTAAGAGGAATGTTTATAGGCAAGACACCTTTTCTATTCCTCTACAATCTGGTTCCTGAGATAGGCCTCAACCTTGACATAACAACTGACTCTATTGACCTGAAAAGCTAGGTCCTCAGTCAGTTTTATATTTTTGGTTTTTAACAATTTTAGACTATCATTCTCGTCAGTTAATTCTTTAATTCTAAGACGTAGTTTGTTAACCTTATCTCTGGTGTCGTCCAATTCTTTTCCTAACAGTTTAAACATCTTAGGGCATGAGGGATCTACCTCTTTTCCTTCTGTCCGAGATGGAGACACTGATCCATCTAATGAAGCCATAAGAGCAAGATTTCCAAGCTCTTCTTCCTCATCATTGTCTTAGTCATCCCAGCTCTTGCCCTCTGCTAGATAGGACTTCCCTTGATGCTTTTTTACTAAGGCATCATATTTCTTTTTCAACTCTTGATAAGAGTCTTTCTTCTGTCCTTGCTTCATCTTCTTGCATTCAGTTGCAAAATGACCAAGCTCATTGCAGTTGAAGCAACGGATCTTGCATCAGTCAACCAAGCCTGTCTTGTAGCCTCTCCTTGATACAGCTTTTGAAGAACTTCCTTTTTGAAACCTTCCAAAGGTTGGTTTAGATTTAAATGAGGAATTTCTTCTGAATCTCATGTTTCCAAACTTCCTGGCAAACATAGCTAGAGATTCATCTTCCAGCTGATCCAATTCTTCTAGGGAATAGAATTCACCATTTTCCTGTTTTTCTGGAGTATGACCATATTCTGGAACAACATACTCCTCTGAACTTTTTGAAGGTGCAACAGCCTTCACTTCTTCTTTCCCTGGTGTTTCTACTATTAGTGCTTTAGAAGAACTCAAAACTTTGCCTCTGCCATACATCTCTCTTGTCTGGATCTGCTCCAATTCATATGTCTTCAGAACTCCATAAAGTCTTTCTAGGGTTATCTCCTTCATGTCCCTAGATTCTCGGATGGCCGCGATCTTGTGTTCCAGATGCTCTGGCAAGGTTAATAGAAACTTCCTGTTGACCTCTTGGTTTAAGTAATATTTCCCGTTGAGGTTGAGCTCGTTTATTAGTTTGTTCAATCTCTGAAACACCTCAGAGATACCCTCACCAGGGTTGGATCTAAACTGCTCATACTGGGAGGTCAAAATCTCCAGTTTGTTCTCTTTGACTTCTTCAGTCCCTTCATTTATAACTTCTATAGTATCCCAGATTTGCTTGGCGGTCTTGCAGTTGACCACATGATTGTACATTACGTAATCTAGGGATTCTATCAGTATTAGTTTGAGGTTATTGTCCAGGGATACAGCTTCCTTTTCTTCATCGTTGTACTCTGCTGGACTTTTTGGAACCTGTCTATGAGGAATTACGACCCCATCTACCTCGTGTTTTAGAACAACTGTTATTGGAGGTTCAATGCCTTTTTCTAAGATCAAGGCATATTTGGGATTGGCGATCCCAATAAATAACTGCATCTTGTGCTTCCATAGGTTATAATGATCTTTATCGAATGATGGAATTTTGATGCTCGTTACCTTTTGTGTACTCATCTTAAATAAGATTAAAAGTTAATTGTTTCAAAAAAATATTTTAATTTTTGACTGAAAATAATTTTTGATCAAAAATATTTTTTTTTTTAAAATTATTTCGAATAAAAAATTATTTCGAATTAAAAATAATTTTTGAGATCTGTATGAGTCGCGGAATATTTGGTTCGGATATGTTATTATAAATATCAACCAGCTCTGATACCAATTGTTGGTCCCTGATATTGTAGAAGGGGGGGTTGAATACAATATCAAATATAATTCGCGAATTTGGATTTAAGACTAAAAAGTTAATTATAAACCTGAAATATTAATTTAGGTGAAATACTGTTCAAGTAGAATATTCAATTTTAACTTGAAAAGTATTACAGAATTAATATAGTGAATAGTGTTTATATCTGATAAATTGTCTAGAGTGATTTTGACATGACTTGTTCGGATTTAACAATTTATATTCCAAACTAAGCACAGAAATCTGTGAATATTACAATGCATACAAATTTCTGAATTTGAATGTTTGAACGACCACTGAAAAATGAAGACAATCACCTCATATTTGTAGAGGTGAAAAGCCAGTATGACTTATCTCATTATGACCTTTTAACTAATTGAATTAACACTTGTATGACTCATAAAAAGGCTGGGCATGACTTAAAATGGTCGGTATGACTCATAGAAATTCGGTATGACTCATTTTTAAGTCATATTCGAATTTTTATTAATTAAAATAAATCAGAATGACTTATTTTAAATTAAAGAAAATTCGGTATGACTCATCCTTAAAGATTCGGTATGACTCAATAAACATAGCTCGGTATGACTTGTTTTATAAGTCATTTGTTAATCAATTAAATCGGTATGACTTCAATTAGCTCAGCATGACTTGCATTCTTTTGCTCGGTATGACTTGTTTTATAAGTCATTTTTGAATCAAATCTTTTTAGTAAATTAATTCTTCTTTAATTTAATTAAATAATTTATGAATTAATTTAATTCAGACTTGAATTAATTAATTAAATAAATTAAATAATTAACTTAATTTTAATTAGAGAATTAAAATACTATTAGGACTTGTTTAACTCTGTAGTCTGTTGCAGTCTTTTGTCATTCTCTGTCTTCTGTCATGGAACCACTTTCAGCTCAATGTTGAATATTTATTAATTAAAGTTGACACACAAATGTACTGTCTGGTTCATTTGTGTCATACTTTAATAAATATTCTCCATTTCTTTTAACTTTAAATTAGTGGCCTTGTGTCTTTGCTTAGCTTTCCTGTCTTCTTTTTCTGTTCTTTTTCTTCTGGAATCTTCGTATAGTAATCACTTAAAATCTTCTGAATTCTTTTGAAATTACTACTTGATTATTATCCACTGACGCTTGAACATATTAATGAACTTCTTCAGTGTTGAGTAGTAGGATCAACTGAGTGCTTCTGATTCTGTTGATTCTCTGTGACTAGTTGACTGTCTTCGTCTTGATTCCTGCTTGATATTTATTATTTACCACTATTTCTAGATTGAGTTGAGTTGTCATCTAATTATTACAAATAGGCCTTAGTCATATGCCTTTCAAATTGTAATTGTGTCTATATAAACACAGACATAGGTTAACATTATTGTAACTTTCAAGTCTTATTTTTCATAACCTTACAGCTCTTGAGAACAAATAATTTCTTGAGAGAGTTTTGTATTCAAGTTCATTATCAATACAAAACAGTATTTCATTCTACATACTTGTGTTCATAATCGATTATTTGGTACTATTACATTCAACCCCCCTTCTGTAATAGTTATTTATTTGGGCAAAACAATTGATATCAGAGCAGTCAGTTAATTACAACTTAAAGATCATATAAACATATTTGGAAACAAGTATGAAAGCATCATATCCTAATATTGAAGAAGGCTGAATACCCTACATGGAGGGTGAAGATGATGATGTTTCTAGAAGCAACTGATCCTGATTACTTAGGCAGAATCTATACAGGTCAGTACCTACCAACCAAACTAGTGTCATCTACAATTGTGGAAGGAAGAATTGACCAATGAAGAAAAACTAGAAGCCTTCAAAGATGCAAGGGTAAGGAATATTCTGCATAAAAGTCTTGACTCTATAATGTCTAACAGGGTAATTGCATACAAAACAACCAAAGAAATTTGGGATGCACTAGAGGCTCAATGCCAAGGAACCAAGGAAACAAAGAAGAATAGAAGATTTGTGTTAATTCAAGAATATGAATATTTTGAAGTAAAACAGAATGAATCCCTCACATATATCTATGACAGATTTCTAACTCTATTGAATAACTTGGCTTTGGTGGATAAGGTGTATGATAATGAAGATTCAAACACCAAGTTTCTAAGGGCTTTTCCTAAAGAATGGGATCTACAAACATCTTTAATAAGAGATAGGGCTGATCTAGATGAGATGTTTCTTGATGAAGTCTATGGAAGATTGAAGACTCACAATTTAGAATTACAACAAAGAAAGGATAGGAAAAGTAGCAAGGAAAAATCTATTACCTTAAATGTTGAGGCCAAAGTTGAAGAACCAAAAGAACAAGTCTTAAAAGCCTCAACAAGAAAATGAAAAGTTGTGATCAAAGAAAATAGTGAATCAGAGTTTGAGGCAAACTCTGATGATTCTTCAGATTCTGACATAATGGAGATGGTTTATATGATTGTCAAAGGCTTCAAGAAAATAAAATATAGGAAGTACATAAGGCAAGGGAACTTCCAAAAGAAGCAAGGAGAATCAGACAAGAAAGACAGATTCAGAAAAAGAGAAGACAGAGATGGAACATCAAAAACTCTTGACAAATCAAAAGTCAAGTGTAATAAGATAGGGCACTTTGCTACTAAGTGCAGAAGCAAGGAATCTGGAAAAGCACTTATCACATCAAGGAAAGATTTGATGGATTCCTCAGATTCTGAAGAGGAAACAAATTATGCTCTCATGGCAAACTCTGATGCTCCCATCCTAAACTCTGACAAGTTACTAAACTCTGTCTTTAATTTTGATACTGAAAATATCTATGAATTAAAGTCTTTCCTTAGATCATTGCATGTTAATTTTAAATCACAGTCTCTTGAAAATGAAAGATTAAAACCTAATATACAAACTCTGACTGCTAGGAATAACTCTCTTGAATCTGAAAATTCTAACATGCTTAGCATTAAGAAAGACTGTGAAAATGCAATACACATGCAAACTTAATTAGAAATTCAAGTTGAATATTTGAAATCTAAGATAGCTACATCGAAAAACTGTTAAACACATAACCAAATCATTCCATTATACATGTAGCTCTAATGCCATTGAAGGGTTTCGAGCATAAAAACGTAGCAGAATTAACGTAAAAACAATAAAAATTGAAACCCAATCGCAGGATCCATGTATAACGTTGGATGATTATGGTGAAGAAGTCTATACCTTAACAAAGCTTTCCGTATGCTGTTTAATGGAGGTCCAGAAAAGATGAATCACAGCAGCTCTTTGTTGTAAAGATCTGCTCTCCAAAGAAGTCCACATAAATGCCCGATCGTCCTACGATCACCGGAGTCGGTACTAGCCGAATTGTTTGCCTCTCTCTCTTTCTGTAGCCTCACTTGATGTTGAGCAGCTAGGGTTTTTCTCTAAAAACGAAATCTGATGATTAAACCCTAATACTATACATCATTATGTATATATAGGGGAGAGAGAGATTTTGGGCCTAACCCTAATCCATGTGGTTTCCAAAAACCATTATGACTTTGGGTTGTTATTATTATTAAATCTGAATCCTAATATAATTAATCAAGTCCCACTTAATTAATTCAATAATTAAATTTGAATAATAATAATACTTATTAAATCTAAATTCTAATATAGTTCATCAAGTCCTATTTAATTAATTCAATAATAAACTTTGAATAAACAATAATATATTTAAATTCGTAATTTAAATAAACCTCCGTTTTGACGTTCTTTGTGCGTGACCCTTTAGGTTATTATTACGTTGTCAATAATTTTATTATCTAATAATAAAATTATAAACAATGAGCGGCATCTAGTAATACATCATTGCTACCCAAGTAACAATAATAATTGGTGATTCAATTAAACCTTTCGTGAATAATGTGCAATGTAATATAATCCCTTTAACCTTATATTATAGATCAAACTCGAGGCATGTATAGTGTCATCCTCTTCAACGTTTAATCTGGGTTTCATTGATCAATGAGTAGACTATTTAAACAAATCAATATTTGAGTATGGCCATGCATTTCATAGTCTCACTCAATCAAGATGCCAATAATATCACTTATAGAATTGGAGGGTTAAATCTTATATCTATCATTCATATTCCCCATACGATTCATAGCATACCCAATGTCCACTTTTATCATTACCCGGTTAAAGGTAACTTTGAGTGTAATCAAAGTATATTAATTCTCGTATAGAAATATAATGATTTCAAGTCAGAGGATCATTACATCATTATCACTGTGAGATTTCTTATTGTTAGTGTAAGTGCCCTAGAGGCAATACAATGTTTCTTTAATAGACCTTTATGTCATTTGATTATTCAATAAACGTATTTATTATGACATTAAATACTGCGATATATTTGTTAGCATAATAAATGTCCTTAGAATCATGATACACATTGTATAGTTTAGTACATGACTTGAACTTGAGAGATCCTAGCTTTCACGACTTGTGTCTTCTTCTCGAAAACACCTCTATGGTATCCACACGAGCACCTTCAAGAACGTCTCACGATCTTGATTACGGAATGAATGTACTAGCCTCCTTTGATGATTTCGAATTTTGTTCTTTCTGCCTCCTTGCTGATGCTGCCTTTAGGGTTTTGTTTCTCAAAAAATGTCATCCCTCTTAACCCTATCATTATCTATTTATAATGCTGGTTAAGAGGCCCAATCAGCAACCCATAACAGCAAAGCCTAAACCATGTAGGTTTAGGATTAAATAATAAAAACTGAATTTCTATTATTTAATTAATAACTAAGTCATACTTAATTATTAAGGGCAGAATTCAAATTCGAATTATATTATTTCAATTAATTAAGTCTCACTTAATTAATATAATAAAATTCAAATAATCATCAATTAATTTAAATCTATAATTTAAATTAACTATTCCTTGAAGTGCTCTATGTGTGTGACCCTATAGGCTATTATTTAATTAGCAATAATTTTATTCTCCAATAAAATTATAAACAATGAGCGGTATCTAGTAATACATCATTGATACCCAATTAAATAATAATTAAATCGTGATTCGATAAAACCTTTCGTGATTAATGTTTCCGTGTAATATAATCCCTTTAACCATATATATTATAGATTAAACTCGAGGCATGTATTTAGTCATCCTCTTCAACATTTAATCCGGGTTTACTTGATCCATGAGTAGACTATGAAAACAAATCATTATTTGAGCACGACCATGCATTTTATAGTCTCACTCAATCAAGAGGCCAATAATATCTCTCCTAATTATAGGAGGGTTAAATCCTTTATCTATCATTCATATTTCTCATACGACTCATGATATACCCGATGTCCACTTTTATCATTACCCGGTCAAAGGTAACTTTTAATGTAGTCAAAGTATATTAATCCTCGTATAGAAATATAATGATCTCAAGTCAGAGGATCATTACACCATTATCACTGTGAGTCTTTCTTATGACTTTATTAAACATGAAGAATCTCACTGTGGGTCTGTCCAGTACCATGTACTCCTGCATGTACCTATGTGTTGACTTTAGTATCCCCATACTTATAACCAATGAGATGTGGTTATCAGTCAAACAACATACTAGTCTATTTATGTATTATTGTTGTCCTATAATAATAATACTCGACTAGGGACATTTAAGAATATGATCTATTATATAATCTCAAGTTCAAGTCATGTACTAAACAATACAATGTGTATCACGATTCTAAGGACATTTATTATGCTAACAAATATATCGCAGTATTTAAAGTCATAATAAATACGTTTATTGAATAATCAAATGACATAAAGGTCTATTAAAAGAAACATTGTATTGCCTCTAGGGCACCTACACTAACAATCTCCCACTTGCACTAGAGCCAATCTCCCATGTATCTAATACCCATAGAACAAGTGTGACCCTCGTGCTTCGTCTGCGACAAGCCTTTGGTCAGTGGGTCTGCAATGTTATCATTTATGTGCACTTTACATATGTGTATGTCACCCCTTTCATTAATCTCTCGAATGAGGTGATATCTCCTGAGTATGTGTTTGGTTCGGGAGTGAGCTCTAGGTTCTTTAGCCTGTGCAATGGCTCCATTATTATCGCAGTATAGATCAATGGGATCTGCGATCGATGGAACCACTCCCAAATCAGTAATGAA
This sequence comes from Oenanthe sinensis, assembly GCA_028671895.1. Taxonomy (NCBI): domain Eukaryota; kingdom Viridiplantae; phylum Streptophyta; class Magnoliopsida; order Apiales; family Apiaceae; genus Oenanthe; species Oenanthe sinensis. The sequence goes on from CM053803.1 coordinate 33,496,016, forward strand.
TTTTCGAATCCAAACAGCTTCCTTAGCCGCTTCACAAGCTGCAATGTACTCAGCCTCCATTGTAGAATCAGCTACTGTTTCTTGCTTTGAACTCTTCCAACTTACAACACCTCCATTTAGACAAAACACAAAACTAGACTGTGATACAGTATCATCCCTTCTGTTTGGAAACTTGCATCGGTGTAACCTTTTACAACCAGTTTTTCCTCTCCTCCATACACCAAGAATGAATCTTTAGTCCTTTTCAAGTACTTTAGAATATTCTTGACAACCGTCCAGTGACCTTCACCTGGATTAGATTGGTATCTGCTCATCATGCTTAAAGCATACGAAACATCTGGGCGAGTACATACCATTGCATACATGATATATCCAATTGCTGAGGCATATGGAACCTTACTCATGTGGTCCTTGTCATCCAATGATTTTGGTCACTGATCTTTAGAGATCGTTATCCCTTGAGACACGGGGACATATCCCCTTTTTGCATTTTGCATACCAAAACGATGCAAAACCTTATCGATGTATGTACTCTGACTTAGACCGATCATCCTTCTAGATCTATCCCTATAGATCCTCATTCCTAGAATGTAGGATGCTTCTCCTAAGTCTTGCATAGAGAAGTTGCTCCCTAACCAAATCTTAACAGCCTTGAGAGAAGGTATGTCATTCCCCATTAGTAGTATTTCATCAACATATAGTACTATGAATGCCACATGGCTCCCACTAACCTTCTTGTAAACACAAGGTTCATCTTCGTTTTGAACAAAGCCATACTCTTTGACTGTTTCATCAAAATGGATATTCCATCTCCTAGAGGCTTGCTTCAATCCATAAATGGATCGACGTAATTTACATACCTTGCTAACATTCCTTGGATCGACAAAACCTTCAGGTTGTGTCATGTACACATCCACATCCTCTTCAAGGATTCCGTTAAGGAAGGCTGTTTGGACATCCATTTGCCAGATTTCATAATCATTGAATGCGGCAATAGCAAGCAAAATCCTTATGGACTTGACCATAACCACTGGTGAGAAAGTCTCATCATAGTCAATACCATGAATTTGTCTGAAACCTTTTGCAACCAGCCTTGCTTTATAGGTCTGAACATTTCCATCCATGTCAATTTTCTTCTTGAAAACCCATTTGCACCCTATGGGTTTTTTGTAGTGTTTCGTGACATAAACGCAGCGGAATAAACGCGAAAATAAATCAAAATATCGAAACCCTCCGTAGGATCCATGCGAAAACAAAAGATTTAATTCGGAGATAAAGAATAAATACCTTTAGAAGCTTTAACAGTTCATTAATGGAAGATTAATGGAGGTCCAAAGCTTGTTTAATCACCACGTATCCCGCTCTCGCGATCTACGCTCTACGGTATCCACACGAATACTTTTCATGAAGGATTGATGTGTACTAGCACCCGAAAACTTCTTCTCTCTCTATCTTCCTCCTCTCTCAGAGCGGCTAGGGTTTTTGTAAAATCTCTCTTTTATTAAATTAGCCCATAAAGAGATTATATAGAGAGAGGAATAAGTTTTCTAATTATAATCCAATTATAATTAATACTAATCCAAAATTCTAAATTATTTAATTAAGTCTCACTTAATTAATTAATTATTAATTTTGGAATTAGTTTAAGTAATTCATTTATTCTATTTATATAATTAATTAAGTCATACTTAATTAATATCATAAATAAAATAAATTACTTATTTAATTTTAATTCATAATTTAAATTATTTCTCCTTCAAGCGTTCTTTGTGTGTGACCCTGTAGGTTATTATTACGTTGGCAACAATTTTAATATCTAATTAAAATTGTAAACAATGAGCGGTATCTAGTAATACATCATTGCTACCCAAGTAATAATAATAAATCGGTGATTCGATTAAGTCTTTCGTGAATAATGTTCCATGTAATATAATCCATTTAATCTTGATATTATAGATTAAACTCAAGGCATGTCTCGTGTCATCCTCTTCATAATTTAATCTTTATTTTCTTGATCGATGAGTAGACTATTAAAATCAAATCAACATTTGAGCACGGCCGTGCATTTCATAATCTCACTCAAACAAGAGGCCAATAATATCGCTCCTAAAATTAGGAGGATTAAATCCCATCTAGATCATTCATATTTCTCATACGATTCATAATATACCCAATGTCCACTTTTATCATCACCCGGTCAAAGGTAACTTTTAATGTAATCAAAGTATATTAATTCTCGTATAGAAATATAATGATTTCAGGTCTAAGGATCATTACACCATTATCACAGTGAGAATTACTTATGACACTTACTTAACATGTAGAATCTCACGGCGGGTCATTCCAGTGCCATGCATTGATACATGCACTTATGTTCTTGACTTTAGTATCCCCATACCTATGACCAATGAGATGTGGTCATCTGTCAAGAAACATACTAGTCTTTGTGCATTATTATTGTCCTTAAATAATAATACTCGACTAGGGAATTTTAGGAATAAGATACTATTCATATAATCTCATTTTTAAGTCACATACTTAAAGATATATAATACGTATCAAAATTCCAAGGACATTTATTATGCTTTCAATTTATTACACAGTAAATAAAACATAATAAATAAATAATAATCAATAAAACATAATCCTTAATAATAAATATTTTCCTTAAAATATAAAAAGTATTGTCTCTAGAGCACAATTACTAACAATCTCCCACTTGCACTAGAGCCAATTACCCAAGTATCCAATACTCATGGAACTAGTGTGACTTTCGTGCTTCTGCTGCGACAAAGCCTTAGTCAGTGTGTCTGCAATATTATTATTAGTATACACTTTACATATATGTATATCTCCTTGATCATTAATCTCATTAATTAGGTGATATCTCCTAAGTACATGCCCAAACAGCCTCCTTGGCTGCTTCACAAGCATCAATATACTCAGGTTCTATTGTAAAATCAACAATTGTCTTTGCTGTGAACCATTCCAGCATACAACATCTCAATAAAACACAAAGCCAGACAGAAATATTAAATTATCGTTATCTGTCTAGAAACCAGTATCACTGAAACCTCTTACAACTAGCTTCACATCTCCTCCATATAACAAGAATGAATCTTTAGTCCTCTTTAAGTACTTAAGAATATTCTTGACTGTCGTCCAGTGACCTTCACCTGGATTAGATCGGTATCTACTCATCATGGTTAAAGCATACGAGACATCAGGACAAGTACATATCATTGCATACATTATAAAACCAATTGCTGACGCATATGGAATTTTACTCATGCAGTCCCTATCATCCAATGATTTAGGACAAATTTTATTTTGAGATCACTATCCCATGAGACATTGGGACATATCCATTTTAGTCTCTTTGCATTTGAAATCGATGCAAAACTTTGTCAATGTATGTACTCTAAATTAGGCCGATCAATCACCTTGATCTATCTCTATAGATCTCGATCCCTAATATATATGTCACATCGCCTAAGTCTTTCATTGAGAAATTATTTCTCAACCAAGTCTTCACAGTCTGTAGAGGAGGAATGTCATTCACTATTAGTAATATATCATCAACATATAATACTAGGAATGCCATATGGCTCCCACTAAACTTCTTGTAAACACAAGTTTCATCTTCATTCTGAATAAAGTCAAACTCTTTTTGACTGTTTCATGAAAACAAATGTCCCATCTCCTCGAGGCCTGCTTTAATCCATAAATGGATCGACGCAACTTACATACATTTCCAGCATCCTTTAGATCAACAAAACCCTTAGGGTGTGTCATGTACACATCCATATCTTCTTCAAGGCTCTCATTTAAGAAAGCGGTTTTGACATCCATTTGCCAGATTTCATAGTCATAGTAAGCAGCTATAGCAAGCAAAATCCTGATGGACATGACCATAACAACTAGTGAAAAGGTCTCATCATAGTCAATACCATGAATTTTCCTGAAACCTTTTGCCACCAATCGTGCCTTATAGGTCTGTACATTAGCATCCATGTCGGTCTTCTTCTTGAAAACCCACTTGCACCCTATAGGTTTTACCCCTTCAGGTGGATCAACCAAAGTCCATACTTGATTAGTATACATGGATTCCATCTCAGATTTAATGGCATCCAGCCATCTCTTAGAATCTGGAGTGTTTATAGTATCTAGGTAGGTGAGAGGCTCATCTTCATCCACAATCATCACATCACCATCTTGAGTCAAGAGAAATCCATATTATCTCTCGGGCTCATGGCGAATCCTACTAAACCTACGAACACCTGTGTTTCTTGAGCAGTATTATTTTTCTTGTATATTCTGCTCAGGTTCCTCCATTGGTTCAACATTATCATGTGGGTCTCAAACTTCATTGAGATCTATTATCCTCCCACTGTCTCTCAGCAGTTCGAGCAACAAACACTTTATTCTCGGAAGGATTATAGAAAGAATAACCCCTTGTTTCAGTTGGGTATTCCACAAAATTACATTTATCTGATTTTGGTCCTAGCTTGTCATAGATTAGACGTTTCACAAACGCTTCACATCCCCAAATTTTCATAAATGACATGCTGTGACGTTTCTCAGTCCATATCTCATAAGGATTCTTTTGAACCATTTTAGTAGGAACAATGTTAAGTGTATGTGGAGCCGTTTCTAGAGTGCAACCCCAGAAACTAATTGGAAGATTTATTGACTCAACATTGATCGCACCATGTCCAACAAGGTGTGATCTCTCCTATCAAAAAACTTTTCTTTGATATTTTCTACTTCATCTTTATAGTCTTTGAACTTTTCAAATGATTCAGATTAGTTCTTCAAAAGATACATATATCCGTATCTACTAAAATAATTAGTAAATTTTATGAAGTTAATAAAATCTACCTTTTGTCATCGTACACATATGACCACATACATCACTATGTATAAGTCATACCCATTCAATGATCCCTTCACCATGTCCGGTAAAAGGAGCTTTAGTCATTTTACCAAATAAACCAAGATTCGCATCCTTTTGTATGATTCATAATCAAACTTATCCATGAATGCATCCTTATGTATTCTGAAAATGCGTTTCTTATTAATACGGCCTCAACAATAGTGCCAAAGGTAATATTTGATTTGAGTCATTTTAGAACATATAAATTGTTAATTAGATGTGCAACATTATAAGGCTCATCATCAAAATAGAATAAACAACTATTGTTATAAAATTAAAAAGCCTTTCTTGTCCAAACAAGAAACTGAAATAATGTCTCTGCCAATTGCAAGCACGCTATAACAATTATTAAGTTCTAAATTTTCCTTATAGGCCAAAAATTAAGTAATGAGTTCCTCGAACCAGAGCAACTATCTTTACTCCAATTCCAACCCGATACCTTAAGCTTGACCCTTATTGATCATCATCTTCCGATCTTCCAATTAAGCATGACAGTTTAATTTCCAGTCTCCCAACTTTCCACAGAAGTGACAATCGTCTTCTTTATCAACACCTCATTCAGACTTTAGAGTCTGCTTTAGGGATTGGACTTTGGTTTGACAACGGAACTAGATCAAATCTTCTCCTTGCCTTTCCATTTTCCTTTCCCTTTTGCATTCCCTATGTTTACCATCAATATAGTAGTAGTTCATGCATTTATCATATTACTTTTAGCAGTTCTCAACATGCTTAGCAATTCAATGGGTGTTTTACCAATCTTATTCACTTTATTGTTCATAATAAAATAAGAATAATATTTGTCCAGAGATTGTAAGATCAAATCTAACTGTCTCCATACCAATCTGGAAACCCAAAATATCAATGGTATTCATTATACCCTATAATCTTTATAACATGTGGTGTAACTGGGTCTCACTCTCCCTACTTGTAAGTGTATAGTGCCCTTTCAAATATATCTTGTGCTCAATCGTTTCATAAGCATCTATATGCTTGTATTGCTTCTTAAGGTCAGCATATATATTTGCGAGCATGAGACATGAAACATCAGTCGCAACATCAATTTGCTTCCAATAAGCACTATGATTTGCATATGTTACATTCTCAACTTTAAGAGCATGGGAAGAGATTTGACTAATATCGTGGTGCCCGAGGACGATCCTCAAGCTCCTATGTCAGTCAAGGAAATATATTCTCGTCAACTTGTCCTTCTCAAGAACTGATCGCATAGAGAAGTTGTTTGTGTTTATCATTTGATATCTACAATATTAAAGTGCATAAAATAAACTAGATTGCAAATTTAATATTAATTATGTTTAAGTGATTATGGTATATCATCATATACCTCCCACTATTTTTATCAAACTAATAGCCCTTACTATTAATTTGGAAAGTATATCCCATAATTCTTTCTAGTGAGCCAAGATCCATATTTCGTCATGTCCTAAGTCAACCACTGGAAGTCCTTAGAAAATGATTATTTAGGTAGACAACAGTTGTCAATTATATCATATATAATTCTTGGATAGTTTGGTGAACAACGATTGATCTTATCTATCTAATAGACTTTTAACCAAGCTCTATGCTTCTAAGTTCATAATAGTTGAATATAACCGTTTATTTTCACATATTATGACGACTCAGTTAAGTTAGACCCAATGATACTGTTGGGTTCCGAGGCATAAAACGCAGCGGATAAACGTAAATATAACAAAAATTTCGGAACCCTAACGCAGGATCATGTATAAGATTGGACGGATTATGGTGATAATCGAATCATACTTATTACGATCTTGAATGTCACGAACTCAACGGAGATCCTTGCTATCACGACTTGTGTCTTCCTCTCGAAAACACCTCTATGGTATCCACACGAGCACCTTCAAGAGCGTCTCACGATCTTGATTACGGAGTGGGTGTACTAGCAAACCTTTGATAATTCGAATTGTCTTCCTGCCTCTTTGCTGCCTCTTCTAGGGTTTTTCTATCAAAAACGTGTTGTGCCTCTTAACCCTACATTATCTATTTATAATGTTTGGTTAACAGACCCATAGCAGCAAAACCTAACCCATGTAGGTCTAGGAAAATAATAAAACGAATTTTATTATTTAATTAATAACTAAGTCATACTTAATTATTATGGGCAGAAATACAATTCTAATTTGAATTTATATTATCTTAATTAATTAAGTCTCACTTAATTAATATAATAAAAATTCAAATAATTATCAATTAATTTAAATCTATAATTTAAATTAACTATTCCTCTAAGTGCTCTTTGCGTGTGACCCTATAGGCTATTATTTAATTGGCAATAATTTTATTCTCCAATAAAATTATAAACAATGAGCGGCATCTAGTAATACATCATTGCTACCCAATTAAACAATAATTAAATCGTGATTCGATAAAACCTTTCGTGATTAATGTTTCCGTGTAATATAATCCTTTTAACCATATATATTATAGATTAAACTCGAGGCATGTATTTAGTCATCCTCTTCAACATTTAATCCGGGTTTACTTGATCCATGAGTAGACTATGAAAACAAATCATTATTTGAGCACGACCATGCATTTTATAGTCTCACTCAATCAAGAGGCCAATAATATCTCTCCTAATTATAGGAGGGTTAAATCCTTTATCTATCATTCATATTTCTCATACGACTCATGATATACCCGATGTCCACTTTTATCATTACCCGGTCAAAGGTAACTTTTAATGTAGTCAAAGTATATTAATCCTCGTATAAAAATATAATGATCTCAAGTCAGAGGATCATTACACCATTATCACTGTGAGTCTTTCTTATGACTTTATTAAACTTGAAGAATCTCACTGTGGGTCTGTCCAGTACCATGTACTCCTGCATGTACCTATGTGTTGACTTTAGTATCCCCATACTTATAACCAATGAGATGTGGTTATCTGTCAAACAACATACTAGTCTATTTATGTATTATTATTGTCCTATAATAATAATACTCGACTAGGGACATTTAAGAATATGATATATTATATAATCTCAAGTTCAAGTCATGTACTAAACTATACAATATGTATCATGATTCTAAGGACATTTATTATGCTAACAAATATATCGCAGTAATTAAAGTCATAATAAATATGTTTATTGAATAATCAATTGACATAAAGGTTTATCAAAATAAACATTGTATTGCCTCTAGGGCACCTACACCAACAGATACAACGGCCGAATATAACCGTTTATATTCGTCGCATCTCACCATGATAGATAGGAGTCCCCTGCCACTGACAGTCCTTCCCCTTATCGATCTAGGATTCGATGAGTGTTCATTCATTGGAAAGCATCCGAGTAAAACTTAATATTTTATTAAGGGGTCTTAGAAAATTTATAACGATCATGATCACATCATAAAGAGATCCTCAATTTTTCCTTGAACCAAATATTTCAAATCGACATCTTAAATTGTTCATTTCCCAGGTAGATGGAGGATACCAATGGTCACACTTAAAACCCATCAGCCTTACGAATACCCATGTATCTAATACCCATGGAACTAGTGTGACCGTCGTGCTTCTTCTGCGATAAGCCTTTGGTCAGTGGGTCTGCAATGTTATCATTTGTGTGCACTTTACATATGTGTATGTCACCCCTTTCATTAATCTCTCGAATGAGGTGATATCTCCTGAGTATGTGTTTGGTTCGGGAGTGAGCTCTAGGTTCTTTAGCCTGTGCAATGGCTCCATTATTATCGCAGTATAGATCAATGGGATCTGCGATCGATGGAACCACTCCCAAATCATTAATGAATTTTCGAATCCAAACAGCTTCCTTAGCCGCTTCACAAGCTGCAATGTACTCAGCCTCCATTGTAGAATCAGCTACTGTTTCTTGCTTTGAACTCTTCCAACTCACAGCACCTCCGTTTAGACAAAACACAAAACCAGACTGTGATACAGTATCATCCCTGTCTGTTTGGAAACTTGCATCGGTGTAACCTTTTACAACCAGTTTCTCCTCTCCTCCATACACCAAGAATGAATCTTTAGTCCTTTTCAAGTACTTTAGAATATTCTTGACAGCCGTCCAGTGACCTTCACCTGGATTAGATTGGTATCTGCTCGTCATGCTTAAAGCATACGAAACATCTGGGCGAGTACATACCATTGCATACATGATGGATCCAATTGCTGAGGCATATGGAACCTTACTCATGCGGTCCTTGTCATCCAATGATTTTGGACACTGATCTTTAGAGATCGTTATCCCTTGAGATACGAGGACATATCCCCTTTTTGCATTTTGCATACCAAAACGATGCAAAACCTTTTCGATGTATGTACTCTGACTTAGACCGATCATCCTTCTAGATCTATCCCTATAGATCCTCATTCCTAGAATGTAGGATGCTTCTCCTAAGTCTTTCATAGAGAAGTTGCTCCCTAACCAAATCTTAACAGCCTTGAGAGAAGGTATGTCATTCCCCATTAGTAGTATATCATCAACATATAGTACTATGAATGCCACATTGCTCCCACTAACCTTCTTGTAAACACAAGGTTCATCTTCGTTTTGAACAAAGCCATACTCCTTGACTGTTTCATCAAAACGGATATTCCATCTCCTAGAGGCTTGCTTCAATCCATAAATGGATCGACGTAATTTACATACCTTGCTAACATTCCTTGGATCGACAAACCCTTCAGGTTGTGTCATGTACACATCCACATCCTCTTCAAGGATTCCGTTAAGGAAGGCTGTTTTATCATCCATTTGCCAGATTTCATAATCATGGAATGCTGCAATAGCAAGCAAAATCCTTATAAACTTGACCATAGCCACTGGTGAGAAAGTCTCATCATAGTCAATACCATGAATTTGTCTGAAACCTTTTGCAACCAGCCTTGCTATATAGGTCTGAACATTTCCATCCATGTCAGTTTTCTTCTTGAAAACCCATTTGCACCCTATGGGTTTTACCCCTTCAGGTGGATCAACCAAGGTCCATACTCGGTTTTCGTACATGGAATCCATCACAGATTTCATGGCTTCTAGCCATCTCTTAGAGTCTGGACTGTTCGTAGCATCTTGGTATGTGAGAGGCTCATCTTCGTCTATGAGCATCAAATCACCACATTGAGTCAAGAGAAATCCATATCTCTCTGGCTCATGGCGAATTCTACCAGTTCTACGAACAACCTGTGTTTGTTGAGCATTATCATTATCCTGCTCTTGTTCCACTTCAGGTTCAATGCTATTTTGTGGTTCTCGATCTTCATCGAGGTCTATAGTTCTCCCACTGTTTCTTTTGGAAACAAAATCTCTTTCCATGAAAACAGCATCTCGAGCAATGAACACTTTCTGCTCAGTAGGACTATAGAAATAGTACGCCTTTGTTTCCTTAGGGTATCCCACAAAATTGCACTCTTCAGATTTAGGTCCAAGCTTGTCAGATACTTGACGCTTCACAAACGCCTTGCATCCCCAAACTTTCATAAAGCTCATGCATGACCGTTTCTTCTCCCATATCTCATATGGAGTCTTTTGAACCTTCTTAGTAGGAACACGGTTAAGTGTGAAAGCCGCTGTTTCTAGAGCATAACCCCAGAAACTAATTGGAAGATCTGCATGACTCATCATCGATCGCACCATGTCCAACAATGTGCGATTTCTCCTCTCTGAAACTCCATTCCATTGAGGTGTACCTGGCGGAGTGAGTTGTGATACAATACCACACTCCTTTAAATAATCTTTAAATTCAGTGCTCAAGTATTCTCCTCCACGATCAGATCGTAAGATTTTAATACTTGTACCTCCGCCAATTTGCTTCTCTACTTCAACTTTGTATTCTTTGAACTTTTCAAAAGAATCGGATTTATTCTTCATAAGATATACATATCCATATCTACTGAAATCATCAGTAAATGTTATGAAGTAGTAGTAGCCTCCTCTAGCCATCACACGCATTGGGCCACATACATCACTATGTATTAGCTCCAAACGTTCAGTGGCCCTTTGACCCTTACCAGTGAAAGGGGCTTTAGTCATTTTACCAAGCAAACAAGATTCGCATTCTTGGTATGATTCAAAATCAAACTTATCCAAATATCCATCCTGATGTAATTTGGATATGCGTTTCTCATTTATATGGCCTAGACGACAATGCCAGAGGTATGTTTGATTTGAGTCATTAACTTTAAGTCATTTGTTTTCTATATTACAGACAGGATTATCTAAGTCAAAAACATATAAACCATTAAACAAACGCGCAACACCATAGGTTTAATCATTCAAAGCAAAAGAGCAACTGTTGTCCTTTATTGTAAACGAAAAACCTTTCTTGTCCAAACAAGAAACAGAAATAATGTTTCTGCGAATTGCAGGCACGTAATAACATTTCTCCAGTTCTAAAACTAGCCCAGAGGGCAAAGATAAATAATAGGTTCCTACAGCTAAAGCAGCAACTCTTGCTCCATTGCCAACTCGTAGGTCCATTTCTCCTTTAGCCAATGTCCTACTTCTCTGCATTTCCTGCACATTTATACAAATGTGAGAAGCACATCCGGTATCCAATACCCAAGATGTAGAAATAGACAGATTGACTTCTATAACATATATACCTGAATTAGAAGCTTGCTCAGCCCTCTTCTTCTTCAGATCCTCCAAGTAAACTGAACAGTTTCTCTTCCAGTGACCAGTTTTCTTACAGTAGTGACATTCACCCTTAGCGACCCCACCTTTAGGCTTTAAAGCCTGTTTAGGACCTGACTTTGGCTTGGGTGTAGAATCAGAACCTGTCTTCTTCTTACCCTTCCACTTGCCTTTCCCTTTGGCCTTACCTTTATTGCCCACCATCAGTATGGGAGCGGGTTCAGCCGTCTTCATGTTGGTCTCATATGTTCTCAACATAGCCAACAATTCAGTAGGTGTTTTGTCAAATTCATTCATATTGTAGTTCATAACAAACTGAGTGAATTTGTTGTTCAAAGAATTCAAGATTAGGTCAATACCAGTTTCCGGACCAATGGGGAAATCCAAAGTATCAAGATACTCAATGTAACCAATCATTTTCAGAACTTGTGGGCCAACTGGTTCACTTGCCCCTTGTTTGCAGTTAAAGAGTGACTTGCTCGTGTTGAACCTTTCTTGACGAGTTTGGCTTACAAACATGCTTTGCAAGTGCTCATTGATAGTATATGCATCCATATGCACATGTTGTCTTTGAAGCTCAACACTCATAGTTGCCAACATAAGACATGCAACATCAGTTGCATCATTCTCATCCTTTGTGTGGGCCGCTCGTTCCTCAACAGTAGCGCCCTCAGGAAGGGGACCTGCCGGAGGAATATCAATGACATGAAGCTTGCGCTCCTGCCTGAGGACAATCCTCAAATTCCTCTGCCAGTCTAGGAAGTTGTTTCTTCCTGTCAGCTTATCCTTCTCAAGGACAGATCGTACGGATAGTGTGTTTGTGTTGTTTGTCATTATTCGGTATCTACAATGATAAAAGCACAAAATAAACATTAGATTGTCTGAGTTATTTATTATGTTCAAATGATTATGATACATTCATAATATATCTCCCACTATTTTTATCAAATCAATAGCCCTTACTATTAATTTGGAAAGTATATCCCATAATTCTTTCTAGTGAGCCAAGATCCATATTTCGTCATGTCTTAAGTCAACCACTGGAAGTCCTTAAGAATGATTATTTAGGTAGACAACATTTGTCAATTATATCATATATAATTCTTGGATAGTTTGGTGAGCAACGATTGATCTTATCTATCTAATAGATTTTTAACCAAACTCCATGCTTCTAAGTTCATAATTGTTGAATATAACCGTTTACTTTCACCTTATTATGACGACTCAGTTAAGTTTGACCCAATGATACAACGGCCGAATATAACCGTTTATATTCGTCGCATCTCACCACGATAGATAGGAGTCCCCTGCCACTGACAGTCTTTCCCCTAATCGATCTAGGATTCGATGAGTGTTCATTCATTGGAAAGCATCCGATTAAAACTTAATATTTTGTTAAGGGGTTTAGAAAATTTACGACGATCATGATCACATCATGAAGAGATCCTCAATTTTTCCTTGAACCAAATATTTCAAATTGACATCTTAAATTGTTCATTTCCCAGGTAGATGGAGGATACCAGTGGTCACACTTAAAACCCATCAGCCTTACGAATACGCATATCCGCTTTTGACAGAAAATCCCAGTTTTAGATATCAAAAATTCATATTTAATTCCGTGTTTTAAAATCCATATTTCATAAACACAAGAATCTCATGATCGTTCGTTTGTTAATTTTAAAATCTTAAATCGTTAAAGATTTTATCTTGTTTAGCATGGCAAGCATGGCATGGGTGACGTATCTAATACATGCATACATCATTAATCTAATTAAAGCATGCATCTTCTACTCTACACATATATTCATACATCAATATGTAAAGTGCAGTATGTAAACATGCTTGGTTATGGCCCTTTTCCTATGTGATCCTTTCGAGCTAATGAAAGGATCAAAGTCAATCTATGGTGGTAAAATATAAATACAATTACATGTCTTCATTCTTCTTGTATCCATGTGTGCTTGCTCCTCTTCTTGGATCATCCTTCAATCTTCAAGTACATTACATGGAATAATTGAATACAATCTATACTAATGTACTTACATAAGAAAACTCGAGTTACATTCGAGGTTAAACAATTACAAGAATGAAGAAAACGACATGCAAGTCGTATTTATAAAACCAAAACCAAAAACCATTAATCTAGGGGTCCAAAGGCCATAACCAGCACCATGCTCAAGTACACAACAAAAATAATGCAGGGGTCCGGGGGCGGCAGCCCCTGGGCGGGGGTCCGGGGGCGGCAGCCCCTGGGCGGGGGTCCGGGGGCGGCAGCCCCTGGGCGGGGGTTCGGGGGCGGCAGCCCCCGGGCGGGGTCTGGGGGCGGCAGCCCCCAGCTGGGGTCGATCTGTTGGCCTTTTTCCCCACTGCAATTTACACAGTTTCAGAAGCATGTATCATATACATACTTATCATATCCCAGTTAACAGATCATGTCTAACATAATCTTTCCACCAGTTTGTATCATATACAAACTGACCCTCATGCAAAATATACAAATCGCAAACAAGCATATAAATCAGTCATGACAAATCATTAACATGCTAGTATCATCATCTATTTACTCATCATATGAATAACAATTCGAATATACATGGCAGTAGCATGGCAGTAGCATAGCAGAAGCATGGCAGTATCATGGCAGTCATCAAACAGGCATGGCAGTTTCATAACAGGCATGGCAGTAGCATAAGCAGTGGCATGGCAGTTATGACAAAGCAGTAGCATGGCATGGCAGTCACCAAAACAGGCATGTATGCATCAAATACATAAAACACGTAACCAAATCAGTCCCTTATACACGTAGCTCTGATACCATTGTTGGGTTCCGAGGCATAAAACGCAGCGGATAAACGTAAATATAACAAAAATTTCGGAACCCTAATGCAGGATCATGTATAAGATTGGACGGATTATGGTGATAATCGAATCATACTTATTACGATCTTGAATGTCACGAACTCAACGGAGATCCTTGCTATCACGACTTGTGTCTTCCTCTCGAAAACACCTCTATGGTATCCACACGAGCACCTTCAAGAGCGTCTCACGATCTTGATTACGGAGTGGGTGTACTAGCAAACCTTTGATAATTCGAATTGTCTTCCTGCCTCTTTGCTGCCTCTTCTAGGGTTTTTCTATCAAAAACGTGTTGTGCCTCTTAACCCTACATTATCTATTTATAATGTTTGGTTAACAGGCCCATAGCAGCAAAACCTAACCCATGTAGGTCTAGGAAAATAATAAAACGAATTTTATTATTTAATTAATAACTAAGTCATACTTAATTATTATGGGCAGAAATACAATTCTAATTTGAATTTATATTATCTTAATTAATTAAGTCTCACTTAATTAATATAATAAAAATTCAAATAATTATCAATTAATTTAAATCTATAATTTAAATTAACTATTCCTCTAAGTGCTCTTTGCGTGTGACCCTATAGGCTATTATTTAATTGGCAATAATTTTATTCTCCAATAAAATTATAAACAATGAGCGGCATCTAGTAATACATCATTGCTACCCAATTAAACAATAATTAAATCGTGATTCGATAAAACCTTTCGTGATTAATGTTTCCGTGTAATATAATCCTTTTAACCATATATATTATAGATTAAACTCGAGGCATGTATTTAGTCATCCTCTTCAACATTTAATCCGGGTTTACTTGATCCATGAGTAGACTATGAAAACAAATCATTATTTGAGCACGGCCATGCATTTTATAGTCTCACTCAATCAAGAGGCCAATAATATCTCTCCTAATTATAGGAGGGTTAAATCCTTTATCTATCATTCATATTTCTCATACGACTCATGATATACCCGATGTCCACTTTTATCATTACCCGGTCAAAGGTAACTTTTAATGTAGTCAAAGTATATTAATCCTCGTATAAAAATATAATGATCTCAAGTCAGAGGATCATTACACCATTATCACTGTGAGTCTTTCTTATGACTTTATTAAACATGAAGAATCTCACTGTGGGTCTGTCCAGTACCATGTACTCCTGCATGTACCTATGTGTTGACTTTAATATCCCCATACTTATAACCAATGAGATGTGGTTATCTGTCAAACAACATACTAGTCTATTTATGTATTATTATTGTCCTATAATAATAATACTCGACTAGGGACATTTAAGAATATGATATATTATATAATCTCAAGTTCAAGTCATGTACTAAACTATACAATATGTATCATGATTCTAAGGACATTTATTATGCTAACAAATATATCGCAGTAATTAAAGTCATAATAAATATGTTTATTGAATAATCAATTGACATAAAGGTTTATCAAAATAAACATTGTATTGCCTCTAGGGCACCTACACCAACAGATACAACGGCCGAATATAACCGTTTATATTCGTCGCATCTCACCATGATAGATAGGAGTCCCCTGCCACTGACAGTCCTTCCCCTTATCGATCTAGGATTCGATGAGTGTTCATTCATTGGAAAGCATCCGAGTAAAACTTAATATTTTATTAAGGGGTCTTAGAAAATTTATAACGATCATGATCACATCATAAAGAGATCCTCAATTTTTCCTTGAACCAAATATTTCAAATCGACATCTTAAATTGTTCATTTTCCAGGTAGATGGAGGATACCAATGGTCACACTTAAAACCCATCAGCCTTACGAATACGCATATCCGCTTTTGTCAGAGAATCCCAATTATAGATATCAAAAATCCATATTTAATTCCGTGTTTTAAAAATCCATATTTCATAAACACAAGAATCTCATGATCGTTTGTTAATTTTAAAATCTTGAATCGTTACAGATTTTATCTTGTTTAAGCAAACATGGCATGGGTGTCGTATCTAATACATACATGATTAATCAATATTAAGCATGCATCTCAATTATATCTACGCATACATATCAATACATGCAATCATATACATATATGTAATGTGCGTAAATTAAACGTGTTTGGTTATGGCCCCATCCTATATAATATTTCCAAGCTAATGGAAATATCAAGGTCGGTCTATGGTGGTTTTAAAAATACTATCTATTACATGTCTTTTTTCTTCATTGCTCCATCATCCCCTTTTGGATCGCCTCCTTGCTTGCAAGTCTTCATCGATAATTACATTGAAAAATAAAACTATTCTAATGAAATTACAAGAAGAACTCGAGTTACATTCGAGATAATTAAATTACAATAAATAAACGACATGCAAGTCGTATTTAGAAACCAAAACCATAAATCAAAACCACTATCCTATGGGTCTTTAGGCCATAACCATCCATCATGCTATCATATAACACATATAATATATCTCATATTATATAATCATATCATATAATCATATATAACAAATTTCGAAATTTCAGAAAATTAAAAACAGATTTCTGAAGACAATAAATCGCTATTTCGAGGAACTTAACGACGTCAAACGCCTTACAGACCCGTCGATGATAGCTTTGCTATCAGTTTTGTTCATTGGCCCGATTCCAGTCAGAAAACAAATATCGTTTACGAAAATCGGATATAGCAGTCAGATTTCTCCAAATCTGACGGTGTTTCAGAAATCGTATCATATACAATTCTCATAACAAAAACAAGCATATATCATATATACATATACAGAGATACATACAATCATCATATGATTATACATTACATGAATATCATATATTCATAATATATACATACATATACTCAAAATTTTAGAAAATCAAATAATTTTCAGAAAATCATAAATCACCGTTTTGGAGGCTGTAACGACATCTAATGGCTTACAGACGCAGAGCTGACGTTGTCAGTATTGCTCAGTGACCCGATTCCAGTCAGAAAACACATATCGTTTACGAAAATCGGACAACGGACACGGATTTCAGAAAATCAACGGCAGCCGTTTCAGAATTCGTATCGAATACGATTCTCATAATAAGAACAAACATGTATCATATATATACATCAACACACATAATCATCACATGATTATATATCATATAAATATCATATATTCATAATATATATAAACATATACATATTGTATCAATATAAAATCATGATAGATCGCATACATGCTTATATATCAAAAACTGTTAAGCACATAACCGAATTAAAACGTTTCGCAAGTAGCTTTGATACCATTGTAGGGTTTCGTGACACAAACGCAGCGGAATAAACGCGAAAATAAATCAAAATATCGAAACCCTCCGTAGGATCCATGCGAAAACAAAAGATTTAATTCGGAGATAAAGAATAAATACCTTTAGAAGCTTTAACAGTTCATTAATGGAAGATTAATGGAGGTCCAAAGCTTGTTTAATCACCACGTATCCCGCTCTCGCGATCTACGCTCTACGGTATCCACACGAATACTTTTCATGAAGGATTGATGTGTACTAGCACCCGAAAACTTCTTCTCTCTCTATCTTCCTCCTCTCTCAGAGCGGCTAGGGTTTTTGTAAAATCTTTCTTTTATTAAATTAGCCCATAAAGAGATTATATAGAGAGAGGAATAAGTTTTCTAATTATAATCCAATTATAATTAATACTAATCCAAAATTCTAAATTATTTAATTAAGTCTCACTTAATTAATTAATTATTAATTTTGGAATTAGTTTAAGTAATTCATTTATTCTATTTATATAATTAATTAAGTCATACTTAATTAATATCATAAATAAAATAAATTACTTATTTAATTTTAATTCATAATTTAAATTATTTCTCCTTCAAGCGTTCTTTGTGTGTGACCCTGTAGGTTATTATTACGTTGGCAACAATTTTAATATCTAATTAAAATTGTAAACAATGAGCGGCATCTAGTAATACATCATTGATACCCAAGTAATAATAATAAATCGGTGATTCGATTAAGCCTTTCGTGAATAATGTTCCATGTAATATAATCCCTTTAATCTTGATATTATAGATTAAACTCAAGGCATGTCTCGTGTCATCCTCTTCATAATTTAATCTTTATTTTCTTGATCGATGAGTAGACTATTAAAATCAAATCAACATTTGAGCACGGCCGTGCATTTCATAGTCTCACTCAAACAAGAGGCCAATAATATCGCTCCTAAAATTAGGAGGATTAAATCCCATCTAGATCATTCATATTTCTCATACGATTCATAATATACCCAATGTCCACTTTTATCATCACCCGGTCAAAGGTAACTTTTAATGTAATCAAAGTATATTAATTCTCGTATAGAAATATAATGATTTCAGGTCTAAGGATCATTACACCATTATCACAGTGAGAATTACTTATGGCACTTACTTAACATGTAGAATCTCACGGCGGGTCATTCCAGTGCCATGCATTGATACATGCACTTATGTTCTTGACTTTAGTATCCCCATACCTATGACCAATGAGATGTGGTCATCTGTCAAGAAACATACTAGTCTTTGTGCATTATTATTGTCCTTAAATAATAATACTCGACTAGGGAATTTTAGGAATAAGATACTATTCATATAATCTCATTTTTAAGTCACATACTTAAAGATATATAATACGTATCAAAATTCCAAGGACATTTATTATGCTTTCAATTTATTACGCAGTAAATAAAACATAATAAATAAATAATAATCAATAAAACATAATCCTTAATAATAAATATTTTCCTTAAAATATAAAAAGTATTGTCTCTAGAGCACAATTACTAACATTTTACCCCTTCAGGTGGATCAACCAAAGTCCATACTCGGTTTTCGTACATGGAATCCATCTCGGATTTCATGGTTTCTAGCCATCTCTTAGAGTCTGGACTGTTCATAGCATCTTGGTATGTGAGAGGCTCATCTTCGTCTATGAGCATCAAATCACCACATTGAGTCAAGAGAAATCCATATCTCTCTGGCTCATGGCGAATTCTACCAGTTCTACGAACAACCTGTGTTTATTGAGCATTATCATTATCCTGCTCGTGTTCCACTTCAGGTTCAATACTATTTTGTGGTTCTCGATCTTCATCGAGGTCTATAGTTCTCCCACTGTTTCTTTTGGAAATAAAATCTCTTTCCATCAAAACAACATCTCGAGCAATGAACACTTTCTGCTCAGAAGGACTATAGAAATAGTACGCCTTTGTTTCCCTAGGGTATCCCACAAAATTGCACTCTTTAGATTTAGGTCTAAGCTTGTCAGATTGACGCTTCACAAACGCCTTGCATCCCCAAACTTTCATAAAGCTCATGCCTGACCGTTTCTTCTCCCATATCTCATATGGAGTCTTTTGAACCTTCTTAGTAGGAACACGGTTAAGTGTGAAAGCTGCTGTTTCTAGAGCATAACCCCAGAAACTATTTGGAAGATCTGCATGACTCATCATCGATCGCACCATGTCCAACAAGGTGCAATTTCTCCTCTCTGAAACTCCATTCCATTGAGGTGTACCTGGCGGAGTGAGTTGTGATACAATACCACACTCCTTTAAATAATCTTTAAATTCTGTGCTCAAGTATTCTCCTCCACGATCAGATCGTAAGATTTTAATACTTGTGCCTCCGCCAATTTGCTTCTCTACTTCAGCCTTGTATTCTTTGAACTTTTCAAAAGAATCGGATTTATTCTTCATAAGATATACATATCCATATCTACTGAAATCATCAGTAAATGTTATGAAGTAGTAGTAGCCTCCTCTAGCCATCACACGCATTGGGCCGCATACATCACTATGTATTAGCTCCAGACGTTCAGTGGCCCTTTGACCCTTACCAGTGAAAGGGGCTTTAGTCATTTTACCAAGCAAACAAGATTCGCATTCTTGGTATGATTCAAAATCAAACTTATCCAAATATCCATCCTGATGTAATTTGGATATGCGTTTCTCATTTATATGGCCTAGACGACAATGCCAGAGGTATGTTTGATTTGAGTCATTAACTTTAAGTCGTTTGTTTTCTATATTACAGACAGAATTATCTAAGTCAAGAACATATAAACCATTAAAAAAACGCGCAACACCATAGGTTAAATCATTCAAAGCAAAAGAGCAATTGTTGTTCTTTATTGTAAACGAAAAACCTTTCTTGTCCAAACAAGAAACAGAAATAATGTTTCTGCGAATCGAGGCACGTAATAACAATTTTCCAGTTCTAAAACTAGCCCAGAGGGCAAAGATAAATAATATGTTCCTACAGCTAAAGCAGCAACTCTTGCTCCATTGGCAACTCGTAGGTCCATTTCTCCTTTAGCCAATGTCCTACTTCTCTGCATTTCCTGCACATTTATACAAATGTGAGAAGCACATCCAGTATCCAATACCCAAGATGTAGAAATAGACAGATTGACTTCTATAACATATATACCTGAAGTAGAAGCTTGCTCAGCCCTCTTCTTCTTCAGATCCTCCAAGTAAACTGAACAGTTTCTCTTCTAGTGACCAGTTTTCTTACAGTAGTGACATTCACCCTTAGCGACCCCACCTTTAGGCTTTAAAGCCTGTTTAGGACCTGACTTTGGCTTGGGTGTAGAATTAGAACCTGTCTTCTTCTTACCCTTCCACTTGCCTTTCCCTTTGGCCTTACCTTTATTGCCCACCATCAGTATGGGAGCAGGTTCAGCCGTCTTCATGTTGGTCTCATATGTTCTCAACATAGCCAACAATTCAGTAGGTGCTTTGTCAAATTCATTCATATTGTAGTTTATGATAAACTGGGTGAATTTGTTGTTCAAAGAATTCATGATTAGGTCAATACCAATTTCCTGAATAATCGGGAAACCCAAAGTTTCAAGGTACTCAATGTAACCAATCATCTTCAGAACATGTGGGCCAACTGGTTCACTTGCCCCTTGTTTGCAATTAAAGAGTGACTTACTCGTGTTGAACCTTTCTTGACGAGTTTGGCTTGCAAACATGCTTTGCAAGTGCTCATACATAGTATATGCATCCATATGCACATGCTGTATTTGAAGCTCAGCACTCATAGTTGCCAACATAAGACATGCAACATCAGTTGCATCATTCTCAACCTTTGTGTGGGCCGCTCGTTCCTCAACTGTAGCACCCTCAGGAAGGGGACCTGCCGGAGGAATATCAATGACATGAAGCTTGCGCTCCTGCCTGAGGACAATCCTCAAATTCCTCTGCCAGTCTAGGAAGTTGTTTCCTCCTGTCAGCTTATCCTTCTCAAGGACTGATCGTACGGATAGTGTGTTTGTGTTGTTTGCCATTACTTGGTATCTACAATGTTAAAAGCACAAAATAAACATTAGATTGTCTGAGTTATTTATTATGTTCAAATGATTATGATACATTCATAATATATCTCCCACTATTTTTATCAAATCAATAACCCTTACTATTAATTTGGAAAGTATATCCCATAATTCTTTCTAGTGAGCCAAGATCCATATTTCGTCATATCCAAAGACAACCACTGGAAGTCCTTAAAAATGATTATTTAGGTAGACAACAATTGTCAATTATATCATATATAATTCTTGGATAGTTTGGTGAGCAACGATTGATCTTATCTATCTAATAGATTTTTAACCAAACTCTATGCTTCTAAGTTCATAATGGTTGAATATAACCGTTTACTTTCACCTTATTATGACGACTCAGTTAAGTTTGACCCAATGATACAACGGCCGAATATAACCGTTTATATTCGTCGCATCTCACCAAGATAGATAGGAGTCCCCTACCACTGACAGTCTTTCCCCTAATCGATCTAGGATTCGATGAGTGTTCATTCATTGGAAAGCATCCGATTAAAACTTAATATTTTGTTAAAGGGTTTATAAAATTTATGACAATCATGATCACATCATGAAGAGATCCTCAATTTTTCCTTGAACTAAATATTTTAAATTGACATTTTAAATTGTTCATTTCCCAGGTAGATGGAGGATACCAGTGGTCACACTTAAAACCCATCAGCCTTACGAATACACATATCCGTTTTTATCAGAAAATCCCAATTATAGATGTCAAAATCCATATTCAATTCCGTGTTTTAAAAATCCATATTTCATAAACAAAAGAATCTTATGATCGTTTGTTAATTTTAAAATCTTAAATCGTTACAGATTTTATTTTAGCACGGCAAGCATGGCATGGGTGACGTATCTAATACATGCATACATCATTAATCTAATTAAAGCATGCATATTCTACTCTACACATAGTTTCATACATCAATATGTAAAGTGCAGTATGTAAACGTGCTTGGTTATGGCCCCTTTCCTATGTGATCCTTTCGAGCTAATGAAAGGATCAAAGTCAATCTATGGTGGTAATATATAAATACAATTACATGTCTTCATTCTTCTTGTATCCATGGGTGCTTGCTCCTCTTCTTGGATCATCCTTCAATCTTCAAGTACATTACATGGAATAATTGAATACAACCTATACTAATGTACTTACATAAGAAAACTCGAGTTACATTCGAGGTTAAACAATTACAAGAATGAAGAAAACGACATGCAAGTCGTATTTATAAAACCAAAACCAAAAACCATTAATCTAGGGGTCCAAAGGCCATAACCAGCATCATGCTCAAGTACACAACAAAAATAATGCGGGGGTCTGGGGGCGGCAGCCCCTGGACGGGGGTCCGGGGGCGGCAGCCCCTGGGCGGGGTCCGGGACGGCAGCCCCAAGCGGGGTCCGGGGGCGGCAGCCCCTGGCTGGGGTCGAGCTGAAATCAGATTTTTTTTTTTATTTTCGAAGACCAGTCCTATTCAGAAATCATCAATTTCTGAACTACAGATCATATCTGTTGGCCTTTTCCCCCACTGTAACTTATGCAGTTTCAGAAGCATGTATCATATACATACTTATCATATCCCAGTTAACAAATCATGTCCAACACAATCTGTCCACCAGTTTATATCACTATACAAACTGACCCTCATGCATAATATACAAATCGCAATAAGGCATATAAATCATTCATATCATGTCATAACAGATTATAACATTGCAGTAGCATGGCAGTCTCTAACATGCATGGCAGTAGCAAAGCAGTAGCATGGCAGTGGCATAACAGATTATCACAAAGCAGTAGCATGGCATGGCAGTCACCAAAACAGGCATGTATGCATCAAATACATAAAACACGTAACCAAATCAGTCCCTTATACACGTAGCTCTGATGCCATTGTTGGGTTCCGAGCCATAAAATGCAGCGGATTAAACGTAAATATAATAAAAATTCGGAACCCTAAACGCTGGATCATGTATAAGTTCGGACTGATTATTGTGAAACGGAATCATACCTTTTCTTGGTCTTGACTTCTACGAACTCAACGGAGATCCTAGCTTTCACGACTTGTGTCTTTTTCTCGAAAACACCTCTATGGTATCCACACGAGCACCTTCAAGAACGTCTCATGATCTTGATTACGGAATGAATGTACTAGCCTCCTTTGATGATTTCAAATTTTGTTCTTTCTACCTCCTTGCTGATGTTGCCTTTAGGGTTTTGAATTTTTGTTATATTTACGTTTAATCCGCTGTGTTTTATGCCTCGGAACCCAACACTTATGACACTTATTAACATGTAGAATCTCACGGTGGGTCTTTCCAGTGTCATGTATTGATACATACACTTATGTTCTTGACTTTAGTATCACCATACCAATGACCAATGAGATGTGGTCATCTGTCAACAAACATACTAGTCTTATTGCATTATTACTGTCCTTAAATAATAATACTTGACTAGGGAATTTTAGGAATAAAATACTATTCATATAATCTCATTTTTAAGTCACGTACTTAAAGATATAAATTACGTATTAATATTCCAAGGATATTTATTATTCTTTCAATTTATGATGCAGTAAATAAAGACATAATAAATATTAATTAAATAATCACATAACATAATTATTTTTAATAAAACATTAAAAGTATTGTCTCTAGGACACCAATACTAACATGAACCTGTTCAACCACATGTTTTGAAGATGATAGGTTATATTTAGTATCTTGATACTTTGGGTTTCCCGATTGGTCCGGAAGCTCATATTGACTTGATCTTGCAATCTTCGAACAATAACTATACTTATTTTGTTATGAACTACAATATGAATGAGATAGACAAAACATCCACTGAATTGTTGGCCATATTGCGAACTGTTGAAACCAACATGAAAAAGGCTAAACCTGCTGCCATGTTAATGGTAGATAACAAAGGTACGGCTAATAGGAAAGGCAAATGGAAGGGAATGAAGAATATTGGATCTGCTTCTGGTCCCAAGCCAAAGGCCAATCCCGAACAGGCTTTAAAGCCTAAGGGTGCTGTTGCAAAGGGTGATTATCACTACTGTGGTAAACCAGGTCATTGGAAGAGAAACTTTCATGATTATTCGGAGGATCTGAAGAAGAAGAAGGCTGGTCAAGCTTCTGATTCAGGTATTTATGTTATAGAAGTCAGTTTGTTTACTTTTACATTATGGGTATTAGATACTGGATGTGGTTCTCATATTTGTATAAATGTGTAGGAACTACAAAGGAGTAGGACTTTGGCTAAAGGAGTGGTTGACCTACGAGTTGGTAATGTAGCAAAGGTTGTTGCTTTAGCTGTAGGGACTTATTATTTATCATTGCCCACTGGGCTTATTTTAGAACTTGAGAACTATTTTTACATGCCTGCAATTTGCAGAAATATTATTTCGGTTTCTTGTTTGGACAAGAAAGGTTTTGCATTTTCAATTCAGAATAATAGTTGTTCCTTTTCTTTGAATGATGTTACCTATGGAGTTGTACGTTTATTTAACGGTTTATATGTTCTGGATTTAGACACTCCTATCTATAATGTGAATAATAAACATCTAAAAATGAATGATTCAAATAAAACATACCTCTGGGCACTGTCGTTTAGGCCATATAAATGAGAAGCGCATTTCAAAGTTACATAAGGATGAATACTTGGATAAGTTTGACTTTGAATCATACGAAGCATGAGAATCTTTTCTCATTGGAAAAATGACTAAAGCTCCTTTTATTGGACAAGGTGAAAGGGCCACTAAACGATTAGAACTTATACATAGTGATGTATGTGGTCCTATGCGTACTATGGCAATAGGTGGCTTTTATTACTTTATCACATTTACTGATGATTTCAGTAGATATTGATATGTGTATCTTATGAAGAAAAAATATGATTCTTTTGAAGAGTTCAAAGAATACAATGCTGAAGTAGAAAAGCAAATTGGCGTTAGTATTAAGACTCTACGATCTGATCGTGGAGGTGAATACTTAAACCATGAATTTAAGAGTTTATTAAAGGATTGTGGTATTGTATCATAACTCACTCCTCCCGGAACACCACAATGGAATGGAGTTTCTGATAGGAGGAATCGTATTTTGTTGGACATGGTGTGATCGATGATTAGTCATGCAGATCTTTCAATTAGTTTCTGAGGCTACGCCTTGGAGACGGCTACTTATACACTTACCCGAGTTCCTACTAAAATGGTTCAGAAGACTCTGTATGAGATATGGACTGAAAAATGTCATAGCATGTTATTTATGGAAATTTGGGGATGTGAGGCATTTGTGAAACGTCTAACTTCTGAAAAGCTAGGACCTAAATCAAAAAAATATAATTTTGTGGGATACCCAATTGAAACAAAGGGTTATTCTTTCTATAATCCTTCAGAGAACAAAGTGTTTGTTGCTGAAACTATAGTGTTCCTTGAAAGACAGTGGGAGGATAATAGATCTCGATGAAATTCGAGACCCACATGATAACATTGAACCAAAGGAAGAACCTGAGCAGAATGTACAAGAAAAAAATACTACTCAAGTAACACAGGTTGTTCGTAGGTCTAGTAGGATTCACCATGAGCCCAAGAGATATTATAGATTTCCCTTGACTCAAGATGGTGATGTGATGCTTGTGGATGAAGATAAGCCTCTCATGTACCAAGACGTTATGAACACTTCAGAATCTAAGAGATGGCTGGAAGCCATGAAATCTGAGATGGAATCCATGTATCCTAATCAAGTATAGACTTTGGTTCATCCACTTGAAGGGGTAAAACCTATAGGGTACAAGTGGATTTTCAGAAGGAAGACCGACATGGATGGTAACGTACAAACCTATAAAGCACGATTAGTGGTAAAAGGTTTCAAGCAAATTCATGGTATTGACTATGATGAAACCTTTTCACTAGTGGCTTTGGTCAAGTCCATCAGGATTTTGCTTGTTATTGCTGCTTACCATGACTACGAAATCTGTCAAATGGATGTTAAAACTGCTTTCTTAAATGGGAGCCTTGAAGAAGATATTGATGTGTACATGACACAACCTAAGAGTTTTGTTAATCCAAAGGATGTTGGAAAGGTATGTAAGTTGCGTCGATCCATTTATGGATTGAAACAAGCCTCGAGGAGATGGAACATTTGTTTTGATGAAACTGTGAAAGAGTTTGGGTTCATTGAAAATGAAGATGAACCATGTGTTTACAAGAAGGTTAGTGGGAGTAATATGACATTCCTAGTATTATATGTTGATGATATATTAATAATAGGGAATGACATTCCTTCTTTACAGGCTGTTAAGACTTGGTTGAGTAAGAATTTCTCAATGAAAGACTTAGGTGATGCGACCTATATTTTAGGTATCAGGATCTATAGAGATAGATCAAGAAGAATGATCGGCCTAAGTCAGAGTACATACATTGACAAAGTTTTGCGTCGATTTGGGTTGCAAGATACTAAAAAGGGATTTGTCCCGATGTCTCATGGGATATCGATCTCGAAAGAAAACAGTCCTAAATCATTGGATGATAAGGACCGTATGAGTAAAGTTCCATATGCTTCAGCAATTAGTTCTATAATGTATGCAATGATATGTACTCGTCCTGATGTCTTGTATGCTTTGAGCATGACGAGTAGATACCAGTCTAATCCAGGTGAAGGTCACTGGACAGCAGTCAAGAATATTCTTAAGTACTTGAAGAGGACTAAAGATCAATTCTTGGTATATGGAGGAAAAGAAAAGCTAGTTATAAAAGGTTACACTGACTCTAGTTTCTAGACAGACAAGGATGATTCGATTTCTCAGTCCGGGTTTGTGTTTTGTTTAAATGGAGGTGCTATAAGCTGAAAAAGTTCAAAGCAAGAGACGATTGTCGATTCCACAATGGAGGCTAGGTATATAGCTGCCAGTGAATAAGCCAATGAGGCTGTTTGGATTCGCAAATTTATTGCAGGTCTTGGTGTGGTTCCTTCAGTCGCAGATCCGATAAATTTATAATCCGATAATAATGGAGCCATTTTGCAGGCTAAGGAACCAAGGTCTCATTCACGAACAAAGCATATACTCAGACGATATCATCTTCTTCGGGAGATTAATAATCGAGGCGATATACACATATGTAAAGTGCATACAAATGATAACATTGCATATCCGCTGACCAAGGCTTTGTCGCAGCAGAAGCACGAAGGTCATACTAGTTCCATGGGTATTAGATACATGAGAGATTCGCTCTAGTACAAATGGGAGATTGTTAGTATTAGTATCCTAGAGACAATACTTTTAATGTTTTATTGAAAATAATTAAGGATTATGTTTTATGAGATTATTTAATTAATATTTATTATGTCTTTATTTACTGCGTTATAAATTGAAAGAATAATAAATGTCCTTGGAATATTAATACGTATTATATATCTTTAAGTATGTGACTTAAAAATGAGATTATATGAATAGTATTTTATTCCTAAAATTCCCTAGTCAAGTATTATTATTTAAGGACAATAATAATGCAATAAGACTAGTATTTTTGTTGACAGATGACCACATCTCATTGGTCATAGGTATGGTGATACAAAAGTCAAGAACATAAGTGTATGTATCAATACATGACACTGGAAAGACCAACGATGAGATTCTATATGTTAATAAGTGTCATAAGAAATCTTATTGTGATAATGATGAAATAATCCTCTGACTTGAAATCATTATATTTCTATACGAGAATTAATATACTTTGATTACACTCAAAGTTACCTTTAACCGGGTAATGATAAAGGTGAACATTGGGTATGCTATGAATCGTATGAGGAATATGAATGATAGATATAGGATTTAACCCTCCAATTTTAGGAGTGATATTATTGGCCTCTTGATTGAGTGAGACTATGAAATGCATGGCCATGCTCAAATATTGATTTGTTTAAATAGTCTACTCATTGATTAAGGAAACCAAGTTTAAACATTGAAGATGATCAAACTATACATGCCTCGAGTTTGATCTATAATATAAGGTTAAATGGATTATATTACATTGCACATTATTCACGAAAGGTTGAATTGAATTACCAATTATTATTGTTACATAGGTAACAATGATGTATTACTAGATGCCGCACATTGTTTATAATTTTATTATTAGATAATCAAATTATTATCAACGTAATAATAACCTAAAGGGTCATACACAAAGAACGTCAAAATGGAGCTTTATTTAAATTGTTATTTTTATTATTGAATTAATTAAGTGGGACTTGATTAATTATATTAGAATTCAGATTTAATAATAATAATAACCCAAAATCATAATGGGTTTTGGAAACCACATGGATTAGGGTTAGGCCCAAATCTCTCTTCCCCTATATATACGTAATGATGTATAGCCTTAGGGCAACTGATATAATTCATTTTTCAGAAAGAACCCTAGTTGCTCAACTCTTGAGAGGCTAGAGAAAAAAATAGAGAGAGAGAGACAAGCTTTCAGCTAGTTCCGACTCCAGTGATCGTTGGACGATCGGACGTTCGTGTGGACATCTTTGGAGAGCAGATCTTTGCAACAGAAGGGCTGTTGTGATTCATTGTTTCTGGACCTCCATTAAACAGCATATGGAAAATTTTGTTAAGGTACATATTTCTTCACGATAATCATTCATACGTTATACATGGATCCTGCGATAGGGTTTTGAATTTTATTATTTTATGTTATATCCGCTGCGTTTTAATGCTCAAAACCCTACATGCTTAACTATGTTTAATCTATTAAATGTATGACAAGTTATGTATCTATATTAATTTTTAGTTTGTAGCCATTGACTATGTTAATCTATTGATTCTTTCATAATCAATTGATAAATATTTTACATATCAATGGATATATAAAGCTATCGATAAATAAATATATTAATTGATGACATATTTATTTATCGATGGATATTTGCAGCTATCGACAGATAAAAATATCAATTGATGACATATTTATTTATCGATGAATATTTACAGCTATCGATAGATAAATATATCAATTGATGACATATTTCTTTATCGATGAATATTTGTAGTTGTCGACAGATAAATATATCAATTGATAATATATTTATTTATGATGGATAGTAGTACCTGTCGATGGAAAATGTAGTTATCAATTGATGACCTGGAATTTTTAGAATCCAATTCATCAATCGACCTGTACAATTTCTAGCTGTTGATTACTTATTTTATCAATTGATTAATACACACATCTCTGTATGTATAATAGTCGATTGCCAAAATTGATAATTTCTACTTTTAATTTTTCTTTCAACAGTCAATTATGTTTTATTTTGGGTAAGAAATTGATTGGGAACTCAGTAAATAAAATAGTGAGATTAAAACTTTTTTTAATTCTTACTTGCAATTTTACTAACGATTTCTCTATCTCTTTTTCTCTCTCACTCTACGAACTTAATCTTTAACTCTCTATGTTCTAAATCTTTAAAATTCTTAATCTCTCTAGTGTAATCTATAATCTCCATATACAAGAAATGGCATCTTCATCTGCTTCATCTTCCAAGAAGGTTTCACAAGAAGGATACTACTATGAGTTAAACAATTTCATTGCATTCACTGTTGTAGAAGAAGCACCACAAAGTTTCCATCCAATGATGCGATTCTCGGAGAGTAGCAAGGTGAAGACAACTTTAAGTGAAGCCCCAAAGATCATTTGCAAATTGGTGGAGGAATTATGGGCCACTGCAGAAGTTGCCAAGGACTACTCAACCATTTCTTTGATGTGCAAGGGAGATAAGTATACACTAACTACTGTTGTTATTGATGAATGTTTAAATCTACCTGCTAATAATACTGACACAGCACCAACAAATGAAAATATTAGAAACATGCTTAAGTCTGTTAATTATGTGGAGCCTGATATTAGTCTAGGTCATATTGTTAGGAAGCATCTTAGAAAAGAGTGGTCTTATTTCTTTGATGCAATTATAAAATGTTTTAGTGGTAAGATCAGTAACTCTGATACTATAACAACTAGTATGCAGGAAATTGCCTATAATATTTTGTTTGATAGATTTTTTAACTTGTCATCAATAGTAATTAAAGAGATAGCTGCAAAATTGGGTGATAAATCTAATTGGTCTAACCATATTTACTATGCTAGATTTATTATGCTGTTTATTAACCATTTTGTGAAGGACATAGAAATCACAAGAGAGACAGAGACATTGGACTACTGGGTCCAAAATAAAAGGGTCTTCAAAGACTTGGTAAGGATCAATCTTCACAGTAATGTGAAATTGATCTATCAACCTTTTGTTCAGGTATTTATTTCTACCCTAACTTCTTATAATCCCCAAGCTTCTTTGCCTTCTATGGCTATGAAGGGTGTTAATAAATGACCCCAACTCTCCTACCCAAGTCACATAACCAATTTCCAAACCCAAATCTAAAAAGCCAACCTCAACAGGTTCCCAAAAACCTGTTGTTGTAAAAATAAATAAAAGAAAAACACTTGTCATGGTAGATAGATTAGAGGAGGATGTAGGTGATGATTGAACCCAGAAGGATAAGGAGAGTGAGGGTGTGTTACCTAAGCCAAGCCACTCCACAGTCTCTCAAAATGTTATGGATGTTAATAAGGAAATTATCACATCCCTATTGGCATCCTCCCAAAAGGATGTTAATATTGAAAAGAGCCCATAACCAGGGGCACAGAACCAAGGTGGGGACACACAAGCCAAAACTCCAAAATCATATGAAAGGAGAAGAAAGAAAGTCACCTTTGCATATGGGGAATCACACACTGGAAAATCACAGAAAACTATGATGGAGCATTCTCAAAGTCAGTTTGATACATCTCATATAAATGATGAGATGCAACCCCATTCTCTCTCAATTCCAATTCCTTCTATTCTTCTTTCCCCACTCCATCAAATTTTTTCAGAAAATTTTCTGATAGATAATCAGGCATTTTCAAATTTTCCTTCTTTGATAATAAAGGAGAAGCCAACACTCTCTCCTAAATTTTCTTCCTAGGAAATTCAAGATTCCATCTTACATGTCATTTCAAATGTCACTTCTCAAATAATTACCTCAAATGTTTCTACTCCATCCATTGATATTCATTCATCAATTGATATTTAGCCATTGATTAATAAGTCATCGATCGATACTCAAGATCAATTGATGGGTATGCTTCAATCGATGGATATCTGAAACACTTCAACTGATATTTTCTATACATCAATTGATACTCAATCAATTGAGGTTGCAAAAACACTCTTAGGATTGAGTGAGTTGAGTGAGAGGAAGGATTGTAACCTGGCAAAATGAGAGGGAGTGAGTGAGGTCATTCCTATTTCTTCAAGGAATGTGAGTGAAACACATGAGGGCCCCACCTTAGAAGGTGCACAGGTTATGAGTGAGGGAGATGTGAGATTTCAGGATAAGATCCTGATGCAAAATAGAGAGATGAGTGAGAGAGACAAAACAATTCTGTTATATGCACAGGAGTTGGAGAATGAATTAATATCAGAGGAGGAAGGAGTAAAGGAGATAGAGGGAGTCCCTCATACTGAATAAAGTGAGAGTGGAGTCAACAAGGAGAATGAAGATGAAGAGTTTGATGCTGGTGACTTGGATCCACAGAATTTTTTTCACCCTGATCCACAATATCAAGGGTTGGCTACTTCAAGTAACGGAAATGTAGAGCAATTGTTGGGAATTGAGCATACTCAACAGAGAACCAGGAATCTGAAGGAAAGCATTGCCAATACAACATAAAATTGTTATATGACCCCTGCAGATTTAGAGGATGAGTCTGATGAGGAGCCTTAGATGAGTACTATTGATAGATCCCAAGAAGATGCTGAACTGAAATTCTTTCTCAGTACAGAAAGGTAAACATGGAAGTTAAAAATGTAGATCTAACTCAAAGGAGGATTGCCAACTGCATGAAGGAGCAATTAAAATTGCAGAAATTGATAGTAACATGAGTGAAAAGGGAGTAAGAGATTATCAAGGGTTCTATTGTCTCCAACAAGGATACATTGGAAAGAAAATTAGATGAGAAGCTTCCAATGAATACTCTGGCTCAAATCAAAGACAAGTTGTTCAAAGAATCCAAGAATTTTGCAGCCTTGGAAACAAGAGTGGAGTCTCTAGAAAAGAAAATATATGACATCATTAAAAGCCAAGTTCTACATGT
Organism: Oenanthe sinensis; assembly: GCA_028671895.1. Classification (NCBI taxonomy): domain Eukaryota; kingdom Viridiplantae; phylum Streptophyta; class Magnoliopsida; order Apiales; family Apiaceae; genus Oenanthe; species Oenanthe sinensis. Next base: position 33,529,019 of record CM053803.1, read on the forward strand.
CTCCATTCTTCAAAAGCTTCTTGATAGGATTCCACCACCTCCTCCAATTGATGATAACAAAAGGGGGAGAATGCTAAGAATAAGGATGGTGATGATAAATCTGGTAGTGGTGGTGTTGGTGGTACTGGTGTTCGTAAAACTAGTAGCATTGGTAGTGTTGCAACTAAGGTGATTACTAAAAATGGGAGCAACAGGGATAGAGGATAATTTTCAAAGTCAACTAAGTCAACCAAAGATGACTTAGAACAGAAAAAGAAAAATTTGAAAAAGTTTAAAGATGAACTAGAAGCTAGAAGAATTTCTAGGGAGAAAGAAACTCAAACAATGATTGAGAAGGAAAGGAAAAGAATTGAAGATCTAAAGAAAAACATTAAGTTGGTGACAAAGGCAGCACAAAAAGGAAATTTGGATAAGTTCATTGCTCAGACAAAGGTAGTCAATGAAAATGCAAAGAAGGCTACCAAAGAAATCAATTCAAATGCAGAAGCCTTTCGAGTAATTGATCTTGAAGCCCTTGAAGAGAAGAAAAAGGAGAAAACAATAATGATTGAAGAAGAAAAGGAAAAGAAGAAGCCAGTTGGCCAGAAGCTTCTTAAATGAACCATCTCTTCAGGAATCTTAGATGTTGCAAGGAGAGAAAAGGAGAATGAATAGATTGTTAGGCAATTGGAAATGCAATGGAATTTGAAAGATGAATTGGCAGAACAACTAATGAGGAAAATAGCCATGGCTAAGAAAAAGACAAATGCAACTCAAGAAATAGTGGTTAAGGAAAACCCTCAAGACAAACAGGAAGAGATCAAAAAGGACGTAACAATCGAAGGATATGACATGAAAGGAGTATCAGTGGTAAGTAAAAAAGGGTTGATAGGAGTAGGAACTCACCCTGCAACCTCCAACCAAGAAGAATCAATGAGATTGGAATATGAGAATGGAGGAAAAATCACTTACTCAATGAAGGTGATAATGAAGCAAAGCTACAATGTCCTAAAGACCATTCTACCTCTTCTCAATAGAAGGTACAAACTCAATACAACAATTGCTCAGGAAATTCAACATCAAATTTCAAAGCTAAGGAGAGCAAAGGCTAAAGCTGAACCTGATTCATCTCTTAAGCTATGAAAGTTTTGAGTCAAAAAAGTGATGTTAGAGCCAAAATATGCTATGATTTTTACAGATGAGGAGGGCAACACAAAGTTTTTTGATATTTGCAAATATCTGGACAAAATCACAGATGAAGAAATTTACTAACTAATGAGGCAACTTGGAGAACCTAATGAAGATGAAGAAATATTGAGGAGTTCCTTCATGAGACAGCTAAAAGAAAATGCTGAGAAGAAAAGGAAGAAGAAATGAGTGGAGAATGAAGACCATGAAAATTAGAAGGCATTGGAGCAACTTGCAGAAATCACACATCAATGGGTACTTCCAAACTCAAAGTGCTATTTAAATTTCTTGATTCTATCTGAATGAAAATAATCAAGGATTTTGTTATCATCAAGTAGATTTATGCATGTTCATGTCACAGACACAAATATGGGGAAATTGTTAGGAATCTACATGTAATTTAATGATAACTTTAATCTTAGAATCATAGATATTTTAATTGATGTAACTAATCAATTGATATGAAAATTATAAATATCAATTGATCAGGAAATCATTTATCAGTTGAAATGTTTATGTAAATCAATTGATAGTATGGATTGTAGTATAGGGGTACTTAGTCTATTTTAATCGATAAGGTATAAGTCAATTGATATTATTCTCATCAATTGGTGTTAGAGTCGATTGATATAAGTCATCAACTGATGTGTAACTTAGACTGTCAAATTGTAATTATTTGAAGACAAGAAAATTATACAAGTGAAGGATGATCAGTTGATATTGAAGCATCGATTTTAATATTCCTAAATTCCAGTACTTCTAAAACTTTTGTTAATGAACATTAAATACGCGTTATAATTAAAAACGATCGCGTCACTTTAACTATGTGTCGAAAAGCAGAGTTTTGAAGTTGTATCATTAATATGTGATACAAATGAGTGTATGTAAATCTCATTAGAATTCGGAGATTCATAACAAGATAATATTTTATAATTCTATTTTCAAGTTAGTCTACGTAATATATGTAGAACTTCTGTAATATGTTTTATCTAACGAATCACAATTGAATTCTTTCGAATAAATAGGACAGAGTTTAAATAATAGTATATAAGGAATAATAATTAAGGAATGGTGTTTTGGTGGGTATTCAATTTATTAAACTCATCATAGCGGATCATTACAAAAACGTATCTTAAATTACTTCCTTAAATTAGTAAATAACCAAAATTTAAAATAAAACAAGTAATTATACTTGCATTAGTTGGTGCATGGAGGAAGCAAGTACCCTTGACTAAAGTCAAAGAAGTCCAAAGTTGACTTTCCGTTTTGTTACTCAAGAAGCCAAGTTAGTTGTTAACACTTAGCAAAATAAAAATATCAAGCTCCCCCCCCCCCCGACTTGAAGAAGCATTCGGCCAAATGAGGTGAAGAAGAAGAGAAAATCCATAGCTCATCCCAATCTTGCTAGATCATCTTGTTTAGTAGCTCAAAAGAAAGGTATACACTAGCCTAACAACAATATATGCTTGCTTCAAGTACCCATTCATGTATACTCTTGTTTTTCCATGAAATACAAGATAATGAATAGTAACCTTTCTTATAGATAAAATCCAAAACTCATGATTTATGATTCCTTAAGCTTAGTTAGTGTTTGATAAGTGTTTGAAGGGTTTCGGGCATGCAAACGCAGCGGAATTAACGTAAAAACAATAAAAAAATCGAAACCCAATCGCAGGATCCATGTATAACGTTGGATGAATATGGTGAAGAAGTCTTTACCTTAACAAAGCTTTCATATGTTGTATAATGGAGGTCCAGAAAGATGAATCACAGCAGTCCTTTGTTGCAAAGATTTCCTCTCTAAAGAAGTCCACACGAACGCCCGATCGTCCTACGATCACCGGAGTCGGTACTAGCCGAATTATTTGCCTCTCTCTCTCTAGCCTCTCTTGATGTTGAGCAGCTAGGGTTTTTCTCTAAAACGAAATTTGATGATTAAACCCTAATACTATACATCATTATGTATATATAGGGGAAAGAGATTTTGGGTCTAACCCTAATCCATGTGGTTTCCAAAACCCATTATGACTTTGGGTTATTATTATTATTAAATCTGAATTCTAATATAATTAATCAAGTCCCACTTAATTAATTCAATAATTAAATTCGAATAATAATAATACTTATTAAATCTGAATTCTAATATAATTAATCAAGTCCCACTTAATTAATTTAATAATTAAATTCGAATAAACAATAATATATTTAAATTCGTAATTTAAATAAACATCCGTTTTGACGTTCTTTGTGTGTGACATTTTAGGTTATTATTACGTTGGCAATAATTTTATTATCTAATAATAAAATTATAAACAATGAGCGGCATCTAGTAATACATCATTGCTACCCAAGTAACAATAATAATTGGTGATTCAATTAAACCTTTCGTGAATAATGTGCAATGTAATATAATCCCTTTAACCTTATATTATAGATAAAACTCGAGGCATGTATAGTGTCATCCTCTTCAACGTTTAATCTTGGTTTCCTTGATCAATGAGTAGACTATTTAAACAAATCAATATTTGAGCATGGCCATGCATTTCATAGTCTCACTCAATCAAGAGGCCAATAATATCACTCCTAGAATTGGAGGGTTAAATCCTATATCTATCATTCATATTCCCCATATGATTCATAGCATACCCAATGTCCACCTTTATTATTACCCGGTTAAAGGTAACTTTGAGTGTAATCAAAGTATATTAATTCCCGTATAGAAATATAATGATTTCAAGTCAGAGGATCATTACATCATTATCACTGTGAGATTTCTTATGACACTTATTAACATGTAGAATCTCACGGCGGGTCTTTCCAGTGTCATGTATTGATACATACACTTATGTTCTTGACTTTAGTATCACCATACGTATGACCAATGAAATGTGGTCATCTGTCAACAAACATACTAGTCTTATTGCATTATTACTGTCCTTAAATAATAATACTTGACTAGGGGAATTTTAGGAATAAAATACTATTCATATAATCTCATTTTTAAGTCACATACTTAAATATATATATATATATTACGTATTAATATTCCAAGGACATTTATTATTCTTTCAATTTATTACTCAGTAAATAAAGACATAATAAATATTAATTAAATAATCACATAAAACATAATCCTTAATTGTTTTCAATAAAACATTAAAAGTATTGTCTCTAGGACACCAATACTAACAGTTTGTAGTATGGGTAGTTATTGTTATGCATACAAAGCTAGGGATCCATGAATTAGTTATATGATGATTGTATCTCTATGTATGCCATGATTAGGTTATGATCATAGTATAAAGCTTTATTATTTTGTTGATTATAGTTGTGAAATGAGGAGATTATTGTATTAAGGTTTGGTGGATTATAATGGTATGGAATGGATATGAAATGAGTTGGTTGTTATGAAGTAGTATGGTTATTTTAGAAATGAGATGAGTTGGTGGATGATATTTGATAAATTTTTGGTAACAGTTGGATGATTGGAAAAATGAGAAATCACTTGGGATTGCTTGATTATAGGTTCAAGTGTTAGTATAAAATGTGTTGGAGTTGCTTGGGTTGCATTTGAGTAGCTTAAAAATTAGAAAACGTTGAGTGTACAAACGTTGTGATGGCCATTTTATTTCTAACCTCAACTGTACAAGGGAACTGAAGGGTTTACCCTACATTCTTAGACCACATGTTTGCGTAGAGGACGGTCTCTAGATCGTTTACGCACAAAAATCATGTCAATCGGAGTTACGAGCGAAAAGTTATGAATTAATTAGTAACGGTAGCTCAGAATCTTGAAAATCTATTTTCACCTAACTTTGAGGCTATGATCACACTAGCTAGGCTGCTCCATAAAATTTAAAACGTGTATGTAAATACTAGGGACATTTGAAAACATAAAAGGATTAAAATCCGATTTATTAAAATTGTTAGAGCCAAGTAGATGCAAGTAAGAACCCTTGTAGAACTTGCTTGTTTGGACCTTAATTAAACTACGACATAAGTAAGGTTTCGAGGCTAGATTAAAAAGCGAACCCTTCACGAAAGTTGTTAAGAATTGTTATGAGATCATAACTAGTTAAAGAAATGGGCTAAAACTCATTAGCAAGATAAACTAATGTGCATTCATGAGTAGGTATAAGTACAGTTAAAACTCTAAAAGTTTGTGTAATTGGCCGTAATTTATGTTTTCATTTCATAGAAACTCGTAGCAAGCAAGGACCAACCACCCACCGCACCAACTGCTCAGGTAAATTTCTTAACTTCTTGAAAATTTAGAGGACGCATACTATTAGTTGAGTATAACTAAATCAAGTGTCGAGTTACATCCTTCATACTCGACCGTTGACCGGGGGTACTCTACAATTTTTCGACTTTAAGTCATTATTATTCAGGGATCTTTCCCTGGAATATATATTTCGATGATTAATTGATGAGATATAGGGATTATTTATTATTGATTAATATCCCTTAAATATTTTGAATAATATTTAGTGTTGATTAAATATTATTTAAATAGTATATATAGTATTTAAATATTGATTAAATACTTGCAGTTTTTTGTAAATTATTTCAATACTATTTAATATCGATTAAATATTATTTAATATCGATTAATTATTATTTAAATATATTGGGTTCCTTGGATTATTAAATATGAAATATTATTGATTAAATAGTATTTAAATATTGTGGTTCTTTTAAAATTAATAAAATATTTTAATCGTACATTCTTATATATTCTTTAATAATATTTGAGGATTATTTGAAGTATTTTAATTTGTAATTAGTTATTATAGGATCTTTAAAAAATATTTTGGAGCTATCTAGAATTCTTTGAATATTATTTTCAATTAAATAAATAATTTCTGAGCTACGACTCAAATATTCTGTAATTACTTGTGAGTCAATAACTTCGCATTATGGAATGAACATTCAACTTTGACATTTTTTTCATATATGTATATATACCTAAACTTGTAAGGACTATTGTTCCTCTCGATTGAATACTCTCCACTAAAGTTATTTTATTTCCTTATAGCGACTCCCCAGTCGTGTTCTTGTGTCTTCTTGATTCAATTACCGTTATCGTATTTATTAGTTGACTGAAAGTAAACCCACATACCCATGAGATTACTTCCACATAATTCCGGAAATAAATCAATTATCTGATGTTAAAATCTTACAAAGATTGTTGTTATTCTGGTGTCTCCCTGTTATGTTATATTGTTGATTATTTACTTGCTAAGCACTCGTAGCTCAATCTTGCTTATTTTACCTTTCCAAACACAACAACTGAAGACCATGTCACGCGTCGTGCACCGTACCCTCCGAAAGAGCGTGCGAAGGGAAAGGACCCCATGATAGATCTCACAGTCCCATTCCCGAGTTAGAGAAAATGAGCAGACTAGAAATTTAGCTTTTGATAGTCAGGTTTATCTATAAGTACAGTTTATATAAATATATGTAATCTTATACAACTTAATCAACTTTTTATTGTTGTTATACTTCTTGCAAAAGCTATAATTAGTAGCACGAACTCAAGAATGTTATAATTGGGAATGTGATGATAAAGACTTAAATTGTAAATTAATGTAATTTCATTTCTTGAGACTATGGCTCGCGTGTGTTAAAATGTTTGGGGTCATCAGCATGACACTTATTTTAAGATTATTAAACTATGATTATATTAGCAATGGATAAGAAGTTCATAGATATTAGAAATTGGACCGTGACAACCTAGATCTCTGACCCCGGGTCTAGGGTGTCACAAAAAATGGTATCAGTTCCCTAAGTTATAGTACTTAGAAACGAGAGACGTAATGGTAATAAAAGTAATTAAAATAAAATACTAAAAACTATAAGAAGACTAAAACCCAAAAAGGGAAGTTATTCACCATATGTTAGTGACTAGTTATTGTTATATTGTAGATACCCGACCTTGAGGCATATGAGGCCCAATATGATAGAGTGTTGCTAGGAGAGGATGAGGACCTTGAGAAGAACCCCGAGGAGGATCCTATAGAGGATCCAGTAGAGGCGGACGTAGTGCCAGCCATATCAGCACCCACCCTCCCAGTTGCTGATCAGGTCGGACCATCATAGGTCGTGTACAGAGATATCTATATGATACCCCTACCCGTAGTGATTCCACCTTTACCCCCACTTAATCCCATACCGTCCGAGGATGAAGGTTTCGAGTGACTCACCCCAGATCCCTTAGAGCTAGAGGATGCTCCATTGGACACGCCATAACCAACATCAGCATCACCACCTCCACCACCACAAGCCGCAGGGGAGCCAGTGCCGTCATGGGTATTGTCTTCCCTCATGAGGGATCATGACGTCTCGATCGGTCGTATAGATGAGTTGAGGCAGATTGTGGATATGATGATTCCCGGACGTGTTGGACCCCAGAGTTACCTACCTCCGGGCGGCATTCCTCAGGATGACATTTCACAGGACATTCAGACTGGCCTTGCCGGGATCCAGACATGGGCGTGATTCTTTCGTGAGTTGAGGACACCCTTAGGTGGAGGACCGATGGGGAGTGATGAGGTGGACATGATGGTAGATAGTTTGATGAGTCAGGTTAGGGACTTGGTCCGGGGTAGGTTTCAGTGACTCTTATCGGATGATATAGTCTTATAGTATCATCTTTTGGCATTATATATAGATGTACCATTTTTGAGGGAGTAGTATTTTGTATACATAGTAGTAGCCCACTCTGACTAGAAGATAGTTTAACTGATTTCCTTTTATTATAATCAGAACCTGTGATAGATTATGTAATCTAGAAATTATGTATATATATGATGTTTCAGGTCTCTTTAAATGCAATCTTATTTTATTTTCGGTATTTATGCACCTTCTTATTCTTGATATAGAAATTGTATAGAAATCACTTCTGGGAAGGCATATAGTGTATTATAGGTTTTGTATAATAAGAACTTTGTGCCTAAAATTTTATATATTGTATAGACAGGGTTAAATGTAAATGGAAATCATTACTTATATGATTGTTTAATATAACGAATAATACGGTGATTTAGGCTAATAGATAGTTGACCAATATTGTTTGATTGTATCAGAAAAATGTTAGTGTAGGTGCCCTAGAGGTAATACAATAGACCTTTATGTCATTTGATTATTCAATAAACGTATTTATTATGACTTTAATTACTGCGATATATTTGTTAGCATAATAAATGTCCTTAGAATCATGATACACATTGTATAGTTTAGTACATGACTTGAACTTGAGATTATATAATAGATCTTATTCTTAAATGTCCCTAGTCGAGTATTATTATTATAGGACAATAATAATACATAAATAGACTAGTATGTTGTTTGACTGATAACCACATCTCATTGGTTATAAGTATGGGGATACTAAAGTCAATACATAGGTACATGTAGGAGTACATGATACTGGACAGACCCACAGTGAGATTCTTCATGTTTAATAAAGTCATAAGAAAGACTCACAGTAATAATGGTGTAATGATCTTTTGACTTGAGATCATTATATTTCTATACGAGGATTAATATACTTTGACTACATTAAAAGTTACCTTTGACCGGGTGATGATAAAAGTGGACATCGGGTATATCATGAGTCGTATGAGAAATATGAATGATAGATAAAGGATTTAACCCTCCTATAATTAGGAGAGATATTATTGGCCTCTTGATTGAGTGAGACTATAAAATGCATGGTCGTGCTCAAATAATGATTTGTTTTCATAGTCTACTCATGGATCAAGTAAACCCGGATTAAATGTTGTAGAGGATGACTAAATACATGCCTCGAATTTAATCTATAATATATATGGTTAAAGGGATTATATTACACGGAAACATTAATCACGAAAGGTTTTATCGAATCACGATTTAATTATTATTTAATTGGGTAGCAATGATGTATTACTAGATACCGCTCATTGTTTATAATTTTATTGGAGAATAAAATTATTGCTAATTAAATAATAGCCTATAGGGTCACACACATAGAGCACTTAAAAGAATAGTTAATTTAAATTATAGATTTAAATTAATTGATGATTATTTTAATTTTATTATATTAATTAAGTGAGACTTAATTAATTGAAATAATATAAATCCGAATAAGAATTTCTGCCCTTAATAATTAAGTATGACTTAGTTATTAATTAAATAATAGTAATTCGGTTTTATTATTTAATCCTAAACCTACATAGGTTAGGCTTTGCTGTTATGGGTTGCTGTTATGGGCCTATTAACCAGTCATTATAAATAGATAATGTAGGGTTAATAGGGTATTACGTTTTGATAAGAAAAACCCTAGAGGCAGCAGCTACACAGCAATAAGTCAGAGAAGAGCTAATTCGAAATCATCAAAGGAGGCTAGTACATCCATTCCGTAATCAAGATCGTGAGACGTTCTTGAAGTTGCTCGTGTGGATACCATAGAGGTATTTTCGAGAGGAAGACACAAGTCGTGAAAGCTAGGATCTCCGTTGAGTTCGTGAAAGTCAAGACCAGACAAAGGTATGATTCTGTTTCACAATAATCAGTCCAGGCTTATACATGATCCTGCGTTAGGGTTTCGAAATTTTTCATTATATTTACGTTTAATCCGCTGCGTTTTATGTCTCGGAACCCAACAAAAAAAGCCACCAAGGAGGAATACCAGGTTGCACCCTATGGACAGTGAGGACTCGAATGAACAAAATATTCTTGAGGAGGAAAGTGACCCGAGGGACTACAATGAGTTTGATGAGGAAGAGTATGTGGAAGAAGATTATGTGAATTCGAGCACCTTGGGAAATAGCCAAAACCAAAACTAGAATGAATAGGAGGAAAACGAAACCCAGAATCACCAATGAGAAAACCAAAATGTGAATCCAATGACCTTATTCATGGATTTTTTTAGGCAACATGTTAAATCCAATCCAAATCAGCCACAACCAGTTCCCCGCAACACAGTTGCCAATTCCTTTCGAGTTTTTAAGTCCTTGCGACCACCTGAGTTTTAAGGAACTGCAGACCCAGTAAAGGCTATGGCCTTGTTAAAGGAAATGGAAAATTCATTTTAGATATTGTAGGTAGAGGAGGGACAAAAGACAGTCTTCGCAACTTACCTCCTGAAAGGGGAGGAAAATTTCTGGTGGAAAGCTAAGAAGAATCTGGAGGGAGAAAGGGTATTAGCATGGGAAAGGTTCTCTCAGCTGTTTTTAGAGAAGTATTTCCCCAAATTCATGGAAAACCAGATGGAGCTGAAATTTCTGGAGTTGAAGCAGAATAACCTAATTGTAGCCGAGTATGAAGCAAAGTTTACTGAATTGTCTAGGTTTGTGCCAGATTTTATGAAGGAGGTTTCAGTAGGGATTACAGCAGTGGATTCAGAATCGTGTGGCAATACTTAAGTTGACTGAATATGCCATGTTAGTGAAGAAAGCTTCGATTGTAGAGGCTGAAAACGATCAGATCCAGAAGGAAAGAGATGTGAAGAAGAGGAAGGCGGATAGCCAACGGGGAGGTTCATCTAGTGAAAACTTTTGGAGTAAATTTAATTTGAGACAAGGAGCTCAGTTTGGGAAGAGTTTCAGTTTTAAGAGAGCCGAAAGTGTGAGTGTCAACTAGGGCGGCAGGCAGTCAGGGGTGGCATACTCTAATCAATCACGACCCCCACTGCCAGATTGCATGACATGTGGGAAGAACCATTTAGGCATGTCCAGTAAGGAAAGGGTTACATGTTTCAAGTGTAGATGAGTGGGGCATTTCTCAATTAATTGACCTCAGAATAACATTGTTTGTCACAACTGTAGACAGCTGGGGAACGTGAAGAGGGACTGTAAGTCATCCAGACCAGCGGTAACAACACAAAGTGGGACCACTTCCAATAAGGCCCCTACTGCCAGGACCTTCAACATGACTGTGAGGGATGCTGTGAGAAACACGGATGTTATTGCATGTACACTTTTATTTAATTATGTCAATGCAAATGGTTTGTTTGATTCCTAAGCAAACAAGTCTTTAATATCTCGAGATTTTGCACATAAATGGAACCTTGAGTCAAAACCGTTAAAAGATCCCTTACGCGTAGAAATAGCTAATCGGGAGGTCATTCCTGTCAATCAGGTAAGTACTAACTGTGAACTAGAAATCGAAGGGTAGCGATTCATTATAGACTTGATTTCTTTTTCACTAGGGGAGTTTGATCTCATTTTGGGAATGGACTGGTTGACAAATTGCGAGACTAGTATTGATTGTAAGGGAAAGAAAGTGAGGACAAAGTTTTCCAACCAGAAAGAAGTGGTGTTTAGAGGGCAGAGGCAGACTAATAAGTTCTTGACTAAGATGCAGGTAAATTCTTGGATCCCGGAAGTATCGTAGAAGGGGGGTTGAATATGATACTCACTAAATTAAAAAAAAATTCAAAACTTTTGCGGATAAATAATTTAGAGTTCGGTTAGTGGGTTCGAATTAATGAGGTGAAAAGTGTTTAGGAGGCTGGCTTACTAATTTTCTGTATTTATAAATAATCATTAATATTCTAGAAAATTAGCAAGTAATTTAACGAGACAAGTTTCGGGGAATATATCTTTCGTATATAAACCCTGAGGTTGCTACACCCAATTAAAAATATAACTGGTTTCCAAAGAACAAATTAGTTCTTTGCTTCTACAAAAATATACAAGCCAAATCCTATACAATATTTGTATCTATAATTTTGTCTAAGGATTGAACTACCGGGAGTATTTTTTAATGACCCTTAAAATATTACAAGGTTTATCCGGCAATTAACAAAAGACTCCGGTAAGGAGTAATGGATAGAGCTTTGATTTGTTTTGACCCCTCTGTATATTATTTACTGTGTTCTTCTCTGGCACTTAATTGGAAGAGATGAACCAGAACACTCTTCAAAATGAGCACTTCATTTTGTTTATATAGTGTAGTCTTTTAAATCAAATGAATTGATTTACTTCACAATGCTAAGTCATTTTGTTGCGCTTGTAGAGTGAGTACAGTGTATAGGAGCCACGAAACTTTTATTGCGCCTAAGGGAGTTTTGTTGCGCCTCCTACATTGCTTGCAGTGTATAGGAACAACAAAAGTACTTAGAAACTTATTCATAATTATTTTTTTGCGACTAAAGTGTTTTTTTGCGCCTCCTACATTGCTTGCAGTATATAGGAACAACAAAAGTACTTAAAAACTTATTCATAAGTATTTTGTTGTGTCTAAGGTGTTTTGTTGCGCCTCTACTCTTGTTCCCTTGTATAGGAGCCACGAAACTCTTAATTTTGCCTTTAACTCGTTTATTGCTCCTAAGACAGAGTTTTGTTGCGCCTACACTATATGTCCCTTGTATAGGAGTCATGAAACACTTAGAAACTTATTCATGAGTGTTTTGTTGCGCTTACACTCTTTTGTTGCGCCTCATAGAGTGCTTCAAGAGTACAAGAGCCACCAAATGTAGTAATACTTTCCTTAAACAATTTCTTGAAATGCTTGAAGTATTTAACACTTGGTTTTCATTCTTCTGGCTTGATTAACTGATTTTCTTCTGATAAATCAAAGTAATTCTCTTCTTGTTATGCTGACGCTTAGTGCACTGGTCTGGTTCACAAATGACTAACACTGAATTAAATTCTCTTGACTTCTATTCTGTTTCAGCTGATGAATCTTGACTTTTGCATTGCTTCAAACACTGACTGTTAATAAGCACTGTACTTTCACTGGAATCTTCTCTGGTACTTAAACAACATCTTGATTATAACTACAATCTTGAATACTTCATGCCCTATTCTTCACTGATGCTTGAACATTCAAATGAACTTCTTTCAGTGAGTATAACTTCAAGACTACAGCTGTCTTCTTGAACCTTTGTCTTTACCCTTCTATATTCCTATGCTTCGAACACTGTCTATCTTCAATCAATGCTGATGCACTGAAATCATCTAGTGGCACTTTATACTAAATCTTCAACACTTCTGAAACCTTGAAAGTCTTTACACATTATTCTTCACTGAGGATTGAACATATTAATGAACTTCTATCTGTGACCTGTAGTAGACTTCAAAACTTCTTTTAATGTCTTGATTCACAGTATTTGCCTTGTCTTCATTTCTTCCTGATTTCTGTTTATTCCTCTAACACTGAACTGATATTCAAGTAGTATCATCTTCATTTTCTCTGTGTTTGAGCTTCCTCTGTTTCAAAATCCTTCATAGTTTGAACTTAAAGAACTTATCATGAACAGAGCTTCATAAAAATCAATATTCCTGGGAACATCTTCAATAGAACATAGAACATAGCTCAAATAATGTTCTCCCCCTGAGAATGTGATTCTTATTCTTTTTCTTCTCCTCCCCTTCAGATGAACAATGAAAGTGTCAATCCTTTTCTATTTTTCCCACTTGGATGAGGAATCCTCTACTGACAACTCATTTCAAGTATAGGATACAGTTCCTTGATTCTCCCATATCCTGTTGTTTCCCATAAGGATCAGAAGAAAAGATTTTCTTCTTTTTCTTGTCTAAATTCTCCCCCTAAGGATATTAACTTCTCCCATAAGGATACGAATATAAGACCTTCTCCTTTTTTTACTTTTTTTTACATACTAAATTCTCCCCCTTAGTTGAAGAATCCTCTAATGGCCCATGATCTTTCAAATGACTTATCTTCCAAAGAAGGTTCTCGTCTATCATTGATTGGGAAAACATAGTAGTTTTTATTTCAGTAGTAGCAACTAGCTAGGGTAAATATTTGGTCTATTGTTTCCTCACTTCTACTATGTTTTAATGGTGTTTACACTGAAGTGTTGAGCACTTTGAAGTGTTTCACTCTTTCTCTCCATATCTCTCACTAAGTGTATCTCTCCATCACTTTCACTTAAGTGTTTCTCTCTCTCACTTTCACTCTGCATTTCAAATATAGCCTTCTGTACTTGTAAGTGAAATCCGTCAATTCATTTATATTCTCATCCCCTAATTCATCATAATGAACTAAATCATTATCAATTGGAGAATTTTCTTGTAGTGGTGTTCTTGATCTACCATGCATAAGCACTGTATCAGCACCAGACTCAATAACAATTGCTAAATCACTGTCTAGTAGAGCCACACCTCTTTGAGATGGGTTATCCCAAGATTTTAAAATCTGTTAAGAAATCCTGTCTTGTTCTATCAAGGTTTTGCCTCACACCTTCACTGTAAACGGGAGGTGGACATTCATTTTCAGGATCTGGAAATGTTCCTTCCATGAGGGGTGACGTAGTAGGCAATGTAATGAATGGTAATTTAGAGCCTACGTTTCCCTCATAACCCGGTGACGGGAATTTTATGTAAAATACCCTACTTGACTCATCCGAAGAATTCTTGCCAAGCAGTTGCCTCTCAAGCCCAGATAAATCTGAACAAGAGATCACCCTTTCGGAATGCAGAAGATTAACTTCTATTTGAGGTATATAACTTGGACAATGTAATGTATGGCAAATTAGAGTCTGTATCTCCTCTGAATGTCTATACCTCTCACTGTGCACGCCTTGCAATGTGTTCATAGTATTTATCTGTTTAGACTTCCCATCAGCGTGAGTGCCGGTGGTGTGCTTGACTTATTACAAGATGCTCTGGCTGATGAGCGAATTTCAATGAACTCGCCCTGTTGAGAGAATGATTCCAAAGACAATTTTATTGCCTTTTCAGCTCTGCATCCTTTTGAGAAGATGTAGATGAGCTTACAATTACCTCAGTTATATACTACTTTTCTTCTCTGAAGGTAGAGTTGTGGGTGCACTTTCGACTTCATCCTTATTTGCTACATCAAGTGTAGTTTCTCCCTTATCAACCTCTAACTTACATAAGTTCCTTATATCTCCAGGGGTTAATATATGGAAGTGGATGAATGAATGTTTGGTATTAAGGCCTGGGTAAGTATGGAAGTGGATGAATGAATGTTTGGTATTAAGGCCTGGGTAAGAGATTGATAGGTTTTCAACCTCTTGACCAGCTTCTAAAGCCACTGGGGATAAGCGGATAGAATCAACAAATAAGATAAAGAAATAATCACCTTAACAGTCCAAAACATATTTTTCATCTCAAAGAGAAGGAAAAATATAAGAAGTAATTGTAATGGATTGCATTAAAGCACTTTTAATAAAGAGTTTTATCGGATCTAAAGATTTATCATTTAAGAGTATGATATGAAATTTTTTTAGGATACTTATCCCATAATAAAATGCAGGAATATGTATTAGAGAAAAATTCTATCTTTTATGAATTTCTTATAAGGAATACTTCCCATAATAAAACGCAGGAATTTATACCAAAAAAGAAATTCAACTCTTCTACCAAATTATATCTTAATAAAATGACTCTTTTCCTTTAAAACCTTAGCACTGTATGTTGTGAAAACAGTTTTGCAAAACATCCTTATCAGATAGAGGACAATGATTTTTCGACTCATAATGCAATTATGATTTACATCATTTTCGTCCACCTGATAGTATCTCCGACTTAAAATAAAAATATGACAATTGGGATGAATGAATGCTTAACAATACAGTACAAGGCCTTTAAAGCAACAACCACTGTTTTGGTACTATAAATTAATGTGAAACATACATTGAAACAAGTGTTTAAAAATAAATCATTTTACAAGTGATTGATACCTTGAAGTTAAAAACAATTTCTCCAAATAAAATAGTAGTCACAAAGTTTCTGCCACTTTAAAAAGAAAAATTAAGAGAGAAAACGGTTTTGAAAATATGGCATTTAAAACCAGTTTTTGAGAGATGATAAAATATTTTGAGATTTAAAGAAAGATTATCCTCAAGAAAAATTTGATTCACACCCTAGGATTTAGAAATCAAAGAAGGACTGTAAATCAAAGGATTTTTAAAAGAGAAGTTTTGAAAAAGAATTTTGATGGTTTCTTCTTTAAAACTGATAGAAAGTGTGTGTATTGTAAGATTAAATATTTTGGAAAAGAAATAGACAAGAATTTCTTTTAAATACATTCAGGTTTAAAATTCTGGTAAAGAAAGAAAACTAAATATACTAATATTAATGGCTTTTTCAAAAACTAATTTTTACTTAGAATAAAAACTAAGCAAATCCATTAGTATCAATATATCACAATTATTTTGTAATAAAATATTATTCAATTATCACATAGTAATAACAGAAAATAATTATACTATATATAATCATGCTGCAAATCTATTTTAATATACTTAAATTATGGAACAAATATATCACATAATTGATTTATATCATCACAATTTAAGTACATCAAAATAAATTAAATACTTATTTATACTAAGCTATTACCAATAACATGCATATATATCAAATAGATATGTCAATCATTCAATAGAACAATAAGCATTTAGACATATTTTTATTATTAGTGATTTTCAGATAAACAACATGTATTATAACTAATATTAAAAATATCACAATTAATTGTAAGGAAATATTAACAAAATACCATTACTTGATATTTATCAATAGTTTCAAAATGTAAGAAATTATGCTTATAATATTTTATCAAATCAAAATTATGAAACTAATAAACAATGAATTGCTTCAATCTATAATTTTAATAAGATAAACTAATTTCGCTAAATACTAAATATTCATAGGATTGAATATTAGCATCTAACTTCCTACGCTATATCTAATAATTGTCACTCTAGCATATTACAATTATACTCATAACAATTATTATTGATATACGTAAGCTCGAGAAAATAGTTGAATAGAAATTCACAAGTTCTTTAAATTTTGACATTTAGTACTTGTGATTCTAATTACAACTCCTCGAAAATAAAATCAAATTTTAGAAATATTTTCTAAATATATAAAATAATGAGAATCTTATACACATGACTTAGAAAATACTTCGTCTTCCAATATTAGTGAGTTTTGAAAATATGCATTAATTACTTATAACAGAAATTCTAAATAACGTCACTAATACCAAAAGTACCACAAATATATGTAATAAAATATTTAAAAATATTAGAGCAAAATATCTGAACAATTAAGCAAGATACCATTGACTAATATTCATCAAATATTTAACATATAAATAATTATGTTGCTAACTTATGCTAAACCATTTAACTACCACATATGCATATAACATTGTAAGTATGACAAATAAACTAATAGCAAAAAGTACGAGGTACTGGATTTCAAACAAATTCACAAGTCCTTTAAATATTGAAAATTTAATAATTGTGAGCTCATTTAGGGATTCCTTGCAGATGGGATTTCCAACATATATGCATATAAATAATATCACAAGTTCACTATCCAACTAAGATAAAATAAATTCATCAAGTTATTTAGCAAAGATCTGCAAGTTATTCTACTAAGGACAATCTCAAAAGAAATGATACCTGGTGTCCATGCACTTGTTCCTTAATTGGTGTAGAGAGTATCCAGTGGAGTTGTTGGAGTTGAAGTGGTTTCCTTGTCTAGAAGATCAGAGCATCACATTCACTAGCTACTTTAATTTTAGCCTTTGCTGCAGCTATGTGTGTTAAATGCTTCTTCTCATTTCAATCAAGAAATCAACTTCTTCCACGAAATTGACAGCTTCTAGGAATTACTTCCATGTCTTTTATATAACTTGCATTATCTATATCTATATAGCCAATTAGATTAAACCTAGTATCTTTAGGGTACCTGATTATAATAATTGGTGATTCCCTAAGATATTTAACAATTCATAACTTAGCTTAAAGATAAGATTATCTAGTATCCACTTGGAAACTTGCACATAGGCATATCGAGAATAAAATATATGGTCTGTATGTACTTGAATAAGTAATGAGCTTATCATACCTCTATATCTTGCCACTTCAGTTTATATATCTGATTTTCCCTGATCAAGCTTAGTGGGTTGTTGGCAAGAAGTCTTGGCAAGTCTAGAATCTTCCTAATTGCGCATCTTCAAAAGATCCTTGACTTACTTTAATTGTCATTATTCTTTTGAATTACTTATAATCCAAAAAGAATTGCAACTCTTCTAACATACTCATGTTGTACCTACTCTGCATTTACTTAGCAAATATCTTTTCCAAATTTTCAGTAGTAGACCAACATATAATATAATCATGGTATACTTGCACATATATTACTTTGTGTGTGCCTTGTATTCTAGAGAGATATATGTGTATAACTACTCTAATATAAAATTATTTTCAAGTAATTAGCAGTTAGAGTGTCATATCATGTCCTTAACGTATTGCTTGAATCTCTAATTACATTCATAGAGAGCTTGGGAAGGGAATGATATACAAATTCCTATGTATCTACAACTTCAAAGTCCAGGAAATATTGTACATCAACTTCAAGTTCTAACTCACCATTCAGGAGTGCACTTGTTCACATTCATCTGATAGATATTCATGTTTGAATGCTCAACAGGTGATAGAGATGTCCTATTGTTAGGTCATCAACCTGTTCAGCCCTAATAGGATCAAGTCTCGTCACTGATGCTTACTGTTTGATCTTGAAAGTCCCAAAGTTTCTGTTTTCATCATCATCGTGTTAGTGTTGGTGTGCTAGAGACAATACTTTATGATAAACAATTAAAGATTATGTTTACTTGATTATTTAATTAATATTTATTATGTCTTTATTTACTGCGTTATAAATTGAAAGCATAACAATGTCCTTGGAATATTAATGCGAATTATATATCTTTAAGTATGTGACTTAAAAATGAGATTATATTAACAGTATTATATTCCTAAAAGTCCCTAGTCGAGTATTATTATTTAAGGACAATAATAATGCAATAAGACTAGCATGTTTGTTGACTGATGACCACATCTCATTGGTCATAGGTATGGTGATACTAAAATCAAGAACATAAGTGCATGTCTCAGTGCATGGCACTGGACAGACCCGCTGTGAGAATCTACATGTTAATAAGTGTCATAAGAAATTCTCACTGTGATAATGATGTAATGATCCTTTGACTTGAAATCATTATATTTTGTACGAGAATTAATATACTTTGATTACACTCAAAGTTACCTTTAACCGGGTAATGATAAAGGTGGACATTTGGTATGCTATGCATCGTATGAGAAATATGAATGATAGATATAGGATTTAACCCTTCTATTTTAGGTGTGATATTATTGGCCTCTTGATTGAGTGAGACTATAAAATGCATGGCCATGCTCAAATATTGATTTGATTAATAGTCTACTCATTGATCAAGGAAACCCGGATTAAACGTTGAAGAGGATGACACAATACATGCCTCGAGTTTGATCTATAATATAAGGTTAAAGGGATTATATTACATTGTACATTATTCACGAAATGTTTAATTGAATCACCAATTATTATTATTACTTGGGTAGCAATGATGTATTACTAGATGCCGCTCATTATTTATAATTTTATTATTAGAAAATAAAATTATTGTCAAAGTAATAATAACCTAAAGGGTCACACACAAGGAACGTTTAAACAGAGTGTTATTTAAATTATGAATTTAAATACTATTATTATTATTAATTCAAATTTATTTATTTAATTAATTAAGTGAGACTTGATTAATTATATACATATTAGAATTCGAATTTAATAATAATATAAATCTGAAATCTGAATGGGTTTTAAGAAGTCCAATCAGAATAGTGTTTTGGCCGAAGTCCCTCTCTCCCCTATATATACATAAAGATGTATAGTTTAGGATATATAGTTAAGATAATTCATTTTTAATAAAATCCTAGCAGCTCTACGTTTCTGAGAGGCTAGAGAAAGAGAGAGACAAAGAGGCAGAAAATAGGCTAGTACCTAACTCCGGTGATCGTTAGACGATACGACGTTCGTGTGGATACCGATAGAGTGCAAATTTCTGTGAAGGGCTGCTGTGATTCATTGCTTCTGGACCTCTAGAATAATCATAAGGAAAGATTTAATAAGATACACATCCGATTCTCCATAATCATCCGTCAATTATACACGGATCCTGCGTTTGGGATTCGTTATTTTTTTATTATTTAGCGTAATTCCGCTGCGTATATGTGCCCGAATCCCAACACATCGATACCTTCTACTTGATAGTAACCTGTAGCAACCAATTTGCCTTTTTCCCTCATAACAATGCCAATTATCATCCAGTTTCTGAAAACCCTTACAATACCAAATATTGTCTTGTCTTGTGGTCTGAGTTCCAACTTCAGTAGATTCTGCCTTCGAACTGATTGAGATCATCTTGCATTGCAATCACTCAATCTGGATCAATCAGTGCATCTTCAGTATTCTTTGGGATTCCAAATGTTAGGTCCCAAAAAATATATGTTCAATTTGATTAGCACTTGTAGCCTTTACTCAATAATCTGGTTTACTAAGAACTAGACTCCAGGATTGACTTTGACTTCAAACCTTTTGTCTTGGCAGATATGTTCTTGATGTATTCCTTTGATATTCATTATGTTGAGTACGACTAGTAGATCTTTCTTTTATTTGTTCCCCCAAAGTTACTGCTAGGATGTGTTGAAGATCTTTCACTTTTTTCAGTGGATTTTTTAAAGTTCACGAGTTTTGTAGTTTCACTACCATTTCCACTAATAGGATCTAAATCATCGTCATTATCATTGTTTCCTTCTGCAACCTCAGTTTCATCATCAGTATCTGAATTTGACTCTG
Organism: Oenanthe sinensis; assembly: GCA_028671895.1. Lineage (NCBI taxonomy): Eukaryota > Viridiplantae > Streptophyta > Magnoliopsida > Apiales > Apiaceae > Oenanthe > Oenanthe sinensis. Next base: position 33,549,856 of record CM053803.1, read on the forward strand.
ACAAGATGTCAAACTTCAAAGATTCAGAATAGTCTTTCATTTGAATGCTTGGGAGCTTGGTGTAGTAGAACGATACATTAAGTCTTTCAATCACCTTCTGGTTTTACATCATATATGCCTTGAAAGCTTTTAACTTCAATGAGTAGCCGATGAAAATTGTTCCATGAGCCTTAACTTCAAACTTGCCAAGATGCTCATCTAAATCTTCAGTAAATATCAATTTCCTCCAAACACACGAAAGAGCTTCAGTGTTTGCTTCTGGTTGGCCATTAACTCATATGATGTCTTTTTACGATCTTGTTGATTAAAGAAGTATGTTGTGTTAATTGCTTCAGCTTCAAAGTTCCTTTATAAGTGAAGAATTCATTTAGAACTTCATTCACGAAATTTAGTTCCATTATCTGACTTCAAATTTCTCACAGCTTACTTTGCTTCCAACTTGACCTTCCTGATGTGATCAATCACCATCTGTGATATATTATCTGTTGAATGCACAAACATTACCAACTTGTAACTAGGGTTGTCATCAACCACCACTAAGCATATTTCTTTTAGGCAATAATTTACTTTAGTGTGATATTTTTATTGACTTCCCTATATGACATGCTTCAAAATGTCCTTCTGGATAGAATTCCAAATGAAGTAGTCCTCTCACGAATTTATTCTTTATCGGAGAATCCATTGTCTTGATTAACAAGTGTGACAGCTTTAAATGTCATAGCTAACTCTTTACTGATGAAGCTTTACTGAAAAGTTCACTTCACCTTTGCATACAAATTCCATGTCAGCTATGAACAAACTTCCTCACTCTCAGTTTGAGTGAGCTTCCAACCTTCTTGTTTGAGATCAAACACTTTTCCTTTTCAATACTTTTCCAGAAAACCCTTGACAAAGAATTCCCTAGTGCCCTGTAGATAGTGCTTTAGTCTGTCCACAAGAAAGATGCTTCCATTAATGACAAATCCAAAATCATGATAGTCAAATCCCTTGTACATCCTTTGATGTCATCTCTAAAGGTTACCATTGGGTAGGCTTTCTTAACCAACTGTGATGTCAGAGCTTTAATCTTAATTATATGCCTCGAACAATAAATGTCACGAAGTCACATATCTTTTGCCTTTTGTTACATACTCTGCAATCACACATGATTAAGCTTCTTGGTACTCAACTTCAATTGAGTCCAGATGGGTTAGAGATATTATTTTAAATAGTGGTAACAATAGCTTCAACCTTAACATACAAAACTTATCTTTTATTGATCACTTCTCATATACAGCAGCCTTGATAAAGTAGTCTTAAGGCTATGAGACTAGTGATTCCAACCTAACTTAAGGTGGACTAGCAGTCTTTACCCTATTGTGATTCTTATACATGTTTTGTCTAAGATTATGGAAGTCCTAAGATATGCATTTTAAAATTTAACTAGACAAACATGGAAATAAGAACACATGGTAAACATTCAGCTTCAATGTATTAGATAAGAATTATGCAATTCAGGCATATTATGCATATTAGAAAATTCTTATCTAATACATTGAAGCTACTATCTACTTTAATCATTCTACACAAATGTAACAGATATAAAGCTGATTTAAACATATTCAAAAAAATTCTAAAAGCACATGGATAGAATAACTAACAAATTAATTACCAATTCTGTCTAATCCATTTCTATCGTTGTCTAACATTTTTAACTATCTCTAATTACCTAAGTCAGTTTTAGATTAAGCTCCGAATCTACAAATGTTACTAACTACTTCGATAATTCTAGCATCTTTTAGTATTCTACTCCTTAACAAGCAATGCATGATATAATATAGCATTTTGTACAACTATGTGAGTGGAGCAGATCATATGAAAATAAGCACAGAACCAATTCAAGAATATGCATAATATTTGAATAAAACATTATGAGCAATATCAAATTCCACATTCACTTAACAAGTCATTCATAAGAACAAATATGAAATATATGATCTATGACCTATTTGTCTATTAGCAATTTTTACAACATTAGCAGAGGTATTAAATCATAGAAGATTTAAATCAAGTTTCAGTAAATGTTTAGGGATACACCTAACCGTCTAGAACACCCTATCTAATTCTAGATATTCTTTTTACTGCATATAAAATCAAGTAAGAAATGTACTTATTTAAACTCATGAATCCTAGCATGCAATCTTATTCTTAGCAATCAATTAAGCATTTAAGTCCTAAGTGAAGGGTTTTGAGGCACAAACACAGCGGAATAAACGCGAAAAATAAATCAAAATAGCGAAACCCTCCGCAGGATCCATGCGAAAACAAAAGATTTAATTCAGAGATAAAGAATAAATACCTTTAGAAGATTTAACAGTTCATTAATGGAAGATTAATAGAGGTCCAAAGCTTGTTTAATCACCACGTATCCCGCTCTCGCGATCTACACTCTACGGTATCCACACGAACACTTTTCATGAAGGTTTGATGTGTACTAGCACCCGAAAATTGTTTCTCTCTCTATCTTCCTCTTTTCTCAAAATGGCCAGGGTTTTAGTAAAAATATGTCACTTAAATTAAATCAGCCCATAAATAGATTATATAGAGAAAGGAATAAGTTTTCTAATTATAATCCAATTATAATTAATACTAATCCAAAATTCTAAATTATTTAATTAAGTCTCACTTAATTAATTAATTATTAATTTTGAAATTAGTTTAAATAATTCTTTTATTCTATTTATATAATTAATTAAGTCATACTTAATTAATATCATAAATAAAATAAATTACTTATTTAATTTAAATTCACAATTTAAATTATTTCTCCTTCAAGCGTTCTTTGTGTATGACCCTGTAGGTTATTATTACGTTGGCAACAATTTTAATATCTAATTAAAATTATAAACAATGAGCGGCATCTAGTAATACATCATTGTTACCCAAGTAATAATAATAAATCGATGATTCGATTAAGCCTTTCGTGAATAATGTTCCATGTAATATAATCCCTTTAATCTTGATATTATAGATTAAACTCAAGGCATGTCTCGTGTCATCCTCTTCATAATTTAATCTTTATTTTCTTGATTAATGAGTAGACTATTAAAATCAAATCAACATTTGAGCACGGCCGTGCATTTCATAGTCTCACTCAAACAAGAGGCCAATAATATCACTCCTAAAATTAGGAGGATTAAATCTCATCTAGATCATTCATATTTCTCATACGATTCATAATATACCCAATGTCCACTTTTATCATCACCCGGTCAAAGGTAACTTTTAATGTAATCAAAGTATATTAATTCTCATATAGAAATATAATGATTTCAGGTCTAAGGATCATTACACCATTATCACAGTGAGAATTACTTATGACACTTATTTAACATGTAGAATCTCTCGGTGGGTCATTCATTGAGTCATGCACTTATGTTCTTGACTTTAGTATCACCATACTTATGACCAATGAGATGTGGTCATCTGTCAAGAAACATACTAGTCTTTGTGCATTATTATTGTCCTTAAATAATAATACTCGACTAGGGAATTTTAGGAATAAGATACTATTCATATAATCTCATTTTTAAGTCACATACTTAAAGATATATAATACGTATCAAAATTCCAAGGACATTTATTATACTTGTCTTTCTATTTTAAATCATCCCTGTTTTGTAACAGCCTCTTGAACTGATCTTAAAAATCTCCTCCATGGAATCTATAGTTAAGGACCTTAGATTAAGAATTGGAATTCCGTCTGAATCTGATGTCACTAAACTTCCTGTTGCCCTGCAGGCTTGACTTGCAGTCCAGTTCTCAAGATATTCCAAAGTGTCAAATTCACATACAAAACCTTGACTACTACCTCGAGCTACTACATTTTCAATTCATCTTCTTGGATCATTTCGTTTATGTTCATAGGTTCTCAACCTTGACTTCAATCAAATTTGGTTTATGGGTCACAAATACAGTGGATATGCTAATAACCTTTTTTTACCAAATATTATCTTCTTCAGCTCTTGTTCTAGTTCATAGGCCTTCAGCACATACATTTCTTCTACAAACAATGTGGTTGTATCCTTAGATCCCTGTTGGCTGTAATCCTGTGTTCCAGATGATCTGCAGTGTTAGCACGAACTTCTTGAAATTTCCCTGTAGATTAAACTTTAAGGTTTGTACTGAGATGTCAGGTAGTCCAGTCTGTTCTCCTTCACTACTTTAACTCCTAAGATTTTTCATCCAAAAATATGACTCAAATCAGCCAAAAACTGTACCCAAATTAATTTCTTCTTTTACAGCTTTCGAATAAACAGTGGGATCCTATAGAGTAGACCTCTGAGGAAATTAGTACCACTTCTTCTTCAACCTGTTCCAGAATTAACTTCATTGGATAATCTTCAGTCAATTTTATTTGTCTTCAATACACGGAAAAATCTTCAACTACTACTCCTCGAGCATCCTCGAATTAATATTTAAGAAAGATTTAAGTTTACAGAATTTTTAATTTTCTTTGAAAATAAATTAATCAAAAATAAAAATTTACAACAAATTAATTTTTAAGAATTTCAAATTTTCTTTAAAATTAAAATATTATAAATTAATACTTAAGAAAAATTTTAGTTTTCAAGAATTTAAAATTTTTTGGAAAAATAAATAAATCTAAAATAAAAATTAAAGGTACGAAACTTGAAGTAGACTACAAATGGTTTGAGTGACGCTGAAATGTTGTAAACCTAAAATAGACAAAACAAATATATTTATAAAATAAAAATAAGTATTTTGTTGCGCCTAAGGTGTTTTATTGCGTCTCTACTCTTGTTCCCTTGTATAGGAGCCCCGAAACTCTTGATTTTGCCTTTAACTCTTTTGTTGCGCCTAAGGCAAAGTTTTGTTGCGCATACAGTTTATGTCCCTTGTATAGGAGCCATAAAATACGTAGAAACTTATCCATGAGTATTTTATTGCGTATACACTCTTTTATTGCGCCTCATAGAGTGTTTCAAGAGTACAAGAGCCACCAAATTGTTAGTATTGGTGTCTTAGAGACAATACTTTAATGTTTTATTGAAAACAATTAAGGATTATGTTTTATGTGATTATTTAATTAATATTTATTATGTCTTTATTTACTGCATCATAAATTGAAAGAATAATAAATGTCCTTGGAATATTAATACGTAATATATATCTTTAAGTATGTGACTTAAAAATGAGATTATATGAATAGTATTTTATTCCTAAAATTCCCTAGTCAAGTATTATTATTTAAGGACAGTAATAATGCAATAAGACTAGTATGTTTGTTGACAGATGACCACATCTCATTGGTCATAGGTATGGTGATACTAAAGTCAATAACATAAGTGTATGTATCAATACATGACACTGGAAAGACCCGCCGTGAGATTCTACATGTTAATAAGTGTCATAAGAAATCTCATAGTGATAATGATTTAATGATCCTCTGACTTGAAATCATTATATTTCTATACGAGAATTAATATACTTTGATTACACTCAAAGTTACCTTTAACCGGGTAATGATAAAAGTGGACATTGAGTATGCTATGAATCGTATGGGGAATATGAATGATAGATATAGGATTTAACCCTCCAATTCTAGGAGTGATATTATTGGCCTCTTGATTGTGAGACTATGAAATGCATGACCATGCTCAAATATTGATTTGTTTAAATAGTCTACTCATTGATCAAGGAAACCAAGATTAAACGTTGAAGAGGATGACACTATACATGCCTCGAGTTTTATCTATAATATAAGGTTAAAGGGATTATATTACATTGCACATTATTCACGAAAGGTTTAATTGAATCACCAATTATTATTGTTACTTGGGTAGCAATGATGTATTACTAGATGCCGCTCATTGTTTATAATTTTATTATTAGATAATAAAATTATTGCCAACGTAATAATAACCTAAAGGGTCACACACAAAGAACGTCAAAACGGAGGTTTATTTAAATTACGAATTTAAATATATTATTGTTTATTCGAATTTAATTATTAAATTAATTAAGTGGGACTTGATTAATTATATTAGAATTCAGATTTAATAAGTATTATTATTATTCGAATTTAATTATTGAATTAATTAAGTGGGACTTGATTAATTGTATTAGAATTCAGATTTAATAATAATAATAACCCAAAGTCATAATGGGTTTTGAAAACCACATGGATTAGGGTTAGGCCCAAAATCTCTCTATCCCCTATATATACATAGTGATGTATAGTATTAGGGTTTGATCATCAAATTTCGTTTTAGAGAAAAACCCTAGCTGCTCAACATCAAGAGATGCTAGAGAAAGAGAGAGAGAGGCAAACAATTCGGCTAGTACCGACTCCGGTGATCGTAGGACGATCGGGCGTTCGTGTGGACTTCTTTAGAGAGCAAATCTTTGCAACAAAGGACTGCTGTGATTCATCTTTTTGGACCTCCATTAAACAGCATACGAAAGCTTTGTTAAGGTACAGACTTCTTCACCATAATCATCCAACGTTATACATGGATCCTACGATTGGGTTTCGATTTTTTTTATTGTTTTTACGTTAATTCCGCTGCGTTTTCATGCCCGAAACCCTTCACAAATGTAGTAATACTTAAACAATTTCTTGAAATGCTTGAAGTATTTACCACTTGGTTTTCACCCTTTTGGATTGATCAACTGATTTTTTTCTGATAAAATAAAGTAATTCTCTTCTTGTTGTGCTGACGCTTAGTGCATTGGTCAGGTTCACAAATGGCTAACACTGAATTAAATTATCTTGACTTTTATTATGTTTCAGCTGATTAATCTTGACTTTTGCATTGCTTCAAATACTGACTGTTAATAAGCACTGTACTTTCACTAGAATCTTTTCTAGTATTTAGACAACGTCTTCATTACTGCAACAATCTTAAATACTTCATTCTCTGTTCTTCGTTGACGCTTGAACATTCAAATGAACTTCTTTCAGTGAGTATAACTTCAAGACTGCAACTGTCTTCTTTAACCTTTATCTTTACCCTTCTAGATTCCTATGCTTCGAATACTGTCTATCTCCAATCAATGATGGTACACTGAAATCTTCTAGTGGCGCTTTATCTTCAACACTTCTGAAACCCTAAAAGTCTTTACACATTATTCTTCACTGAGGCTTGAACATATTAATGAACTTCTATCAGTGACCTGTAGTAGACTTCAAAACTTTTTTTAATGTCTTGATTCACATTATTTGCCTTGTCTTCATTTCTTCCTGATTTCTGTGTAAACGAAGTATTATTTATCTATCATATTCTAGTGTTGAGTTATCAAGATTACTATTCATACGACTTCGTAATCTCACCAATATAAATAGGTTGTTACGCCAAGGGTGTGAAGCTTACTTAGCCTATGTAGTAGACACAGAGAAGAAATTAACCAGTATAAGTGACATACTAGTTTTCAATGAATTTGAGGATGTATTCCCCGATGACCTTCCAGGGTTACCACTCAACAGGGACATAGAGTTTGCCATCGAGTTAGCGCCAGGGACGACACCAGTGTCAAAGGCTCCTTACCGATTAGCCCTGAAGAGATGAAAGAATTAGCCACCCAGATACAAGAGCTATTGGAGAAAGGGATGATTCGACCAAGTGTGTCTCAATGGGGCACACCAGTATTGTTTGTCAAGAAGAAAGATGGAAGTATGAGGTTATGCATAGACTATCGAGAACTGAACAAGTTAACCATCAAGAATATGTACCCCTTACCAAGAATAGATGATTTGTTTTACCAGTTAAAGGATGCCATTTACTTTTCAAAGATCGACCTAAAAACTGGATATCACCAACTGAAGATTAAACCTGAAGATGTTCCAAAGATAACATTTCGTACCCGATATAGGTAGTATGAGTTTTTGGTGATGTCCTTTGGATTAACCAATGCACCCAAAACCTTTATGGATTTGATGAACCAGGTTTTTAAGAAGTATCTGGACAAGTTTGTCATAGTCTTCATAGACGACATATTGATCTACTCAAGGACAAAGGAAGAGCATGAAGAACATTTGAGGATAGTACTAGAAATATTGAGAAAGGAGAAGCTCTACGCTAAATTTTCAAAATGTGTGTTTTGGTTAAAGGAGGTTCTATTTTTGGGACACGTAATAAGTAGTGAGGGCGTGCTAGTTGACCCTGCTAAGATTGAAGCTATTTGAAATTGAGAAAGGCCAACGATGCCAACTGAAGTAAGAAGTTTTATGGGATTAGCAGAATATTACAGGAGATTCGTTCAGGACTTTGCTAAGATAGCTACTCCATTGAAGAAACTTACCCGTATGACCGAAAAGTTTGAGTGGACTGAAAAATGTGAAGAGAGTTTTCAAGAGCTGAAAAAGAGGTTAATTACCACGTCAGTGCTAGCAATACCAGATGAAAATGACGATTTCGTGATTTATAGCGATGCATCTCATAAGGGACTAGGCTATGTATTGATGCAACATGGCAAGATAATTGCCTATGCATCCAGATAACTGAAAGAGTATGAGATAAGATATCCAACCCATGACCTAGAATTAGCAGCGATAGTTTTCGCATTGAAGATATGGAGGCATTACCTGTATGGAGAGAAGTGCGAGATTTACATCGATCATAAAAGCCTTAAGTATATCTTCACCAAAAAAGAACTAAACATGAGACAAAGAAGGTGGCTAGAGCTGATCAAAGATTATGACTGTTCGATTAACTACCACCCTGGGAAGGTCAATGTAGTGGCCGATGCCCTAAGTAGTAAACAAAGTCTGAAAATGATGGTTTCTTCTGAAGAATTGATACGAGAGTTTGAACAGAAGGAAATAGAAGTTAAGTTTTCCAAGGAATGTAGGGAGACACTATTTCAGATTCGGGTTGAGTCGGAACTGATTGAGAAAATAAGGATATGTCAAGAAAAGACGTTGGAGGAAAAAGAAGAGAAAACGAGTAGAGACGAATGAAGATGTGTTAAGGATGAGAGAGGGATCCTAAAATTTTCTAATAGGATTTCGATTCCTGATGTTCAGGAACTGAAAGATGAGGTGTTGAATGAGGCACACAACTCTAGGTTCTATATTCTCCCCGGAGGTACTAAGACGTATAAAGATCTAAGGAAGCACTATTGGTGGCCGAATATGAATAGAGACATTGCTGAATGGGTAAGTAAGTGTTTGACCTGTCAGAGAGTGAAAGCGGAACACCAAAGACTGAGTGGACTTTTACAGCCCCAGAATATTCTAGAGTGGAAATGTGAGCACATTGCAACGGATTTTGTAGTGGGGTTACCAAGGAAGAAAATGAACCACGATGCTATTTTGGTAATAATTGACCGATTAACAAAGTCATCACATTTTCTTCCTATAAATAAGAGGTATTCAGTTGACCGATTAGTCGAGCTTTATTTGAAAGAAATAGTGGTACGTCTTGGAGTTCTAGTAGTAATTGTGTCGGATAGAGACCCAAGGTTCAATTCTTGATTTTGGAGAAGCTTTCATGACTGCTTAGAAACCAGACTGAACATGAGCACCGCTTATAATCCCCAAACTGATGGACAAAGTGAGAGAACCATCTAAGCAGAAGAAGATATGTTGAGAGTCTGTTTCATAGACTTCAAGGGTAGTTGGGATGATCACTTGCCATTAATTGAGTTTTCCTACAACAATAGTTACATGTCAGTATTAGAATTCCCCCTTACGAAGCTTTGTATGGAAGGAAGTGTCGATCATCACTGTGCTGGGATGAAGTAGGTGAGCGTAAGATGTTGGGACCCGAGTTGGTCCGACAAACCAAGGAGATCATAGATCTTATCAGAAGGTGACTAGTGGCAGCTCAGGACAGACAACGCAAGTATGTAGATCAAGCTAAAAAAGATAGAGAGTATGAAGTGGGAGATTTAGTGTTACTAAAAGTGTCCCCGTGGAAAGGATTGATGAGGTTCGGTAAGAAAGGAAAGTTAAGCCCCAAATTTATTGGACCGCTTGAAATTCTGAAGCGCATCGGGAAGGTAGCATATGAGTTAGCCTTACCCCCAAACCTGCAACAGGTTCATAACGTATTCCATGTGTCCATGTTGTGACAATACCACCCAGATGCCAAACACGTGATAGAGTACGATAACGTGGAAATCCAACCAGACTTGTCTTATGAAGAACAGCCGGTGGAGATCATGGATCGAAAGGAACAAATACTGAGAAAAAAAGTTGTTAGATTAGTAAGAGTGTTGTGGATGAATCAATACATCGAAGAATCAACTTGGGAATTAGAAAGTGCCATGCTAGAAAAATACCCTCACCTGTTTTCAAGTTGGATTCCGGGACAGAATCCTTTTAAGGAGGGGAGACTGTAATATTCCTAATTTCCAGTACTTCTGAAAATTTTGTTAATGAATATTAAATACGTGTTATAAGTAAAAACGATGGCGTCACCTTAACTACACATCGAAAAGTAGAGTTTCGAAGTTGTATCATTAATATATGATAAAAATGAGTGTATGTAAATCTCATCAGATTTCATAGATTCTTAAAAAGAAAATATTTCGTAATTCATATTTTCAAGTTAGTCTACGTAATATACATAGTACTTCTGTAATATGTTTTATCTGATGAATCGCTATTGAATTCCTTTGAATAAATAGGACATAGTTTAAATATTAGTATATAATGAATAATAATTAAGGAATGGTGTTTTGGTGGGTATTCAATTTATTAGAATTCCGGGAATAAGTAATAGTTATTAAACTCGTCATAGTGGATCGTTACTAAAATGTATCTTAAATTACTTCCTTATATTAATGAAAAACCAAAATTTTAAATAAAACAAGTAATAATACTTGTATTAGTTGGTGTATGGAGGAAGAAAGTACCCTTGACTAAAGTCAAAGAATTCCAAAATTGACTTGCCCCTTTGTTAGTCAAGAAGCCAAGGTAGTTGTTAACACTTAACAAAATAAAAATATCAAGCTATTCTCCTCCTTGAAGAAGCATTCGGCCAAATGAGGTGAAGAAGGAGAGAAAATCCATAGCTCATCCCAATCTTGCTAGATCATCTTGTTTAGTAGCTCAAAAGAAAGGTATACACTAGCCTAACAACAATCTATGCTTATTTAAAGTACCCATTCATGCATACTCTTGTTTTTCCATGAAATACAAGATGATGAATAGTAACTTTTCATATAGATAAAATTGAAAACTCATGATTTATGATTCCTTAAGCTTAGTTAGTGTTTTATAAGTGTTGTTTGGAGTATGGATAGTTGTTGTTATGCATAAAAAGCTAGGGATCCATGAATTAGTTATATGATGATTGTATTTCTATGTATTCCATGATTAGGTTATGATCATAGTATAAAGCTTTATTATTTTGTTGATTATAGTTATGAAATGAGGAGATTATTTGATTATGGTTTGGTAGATTATAATGGTATAGAATGGATATGAAATGAGTTGGTTGTTATGAAGTAGTATGGTTGTTTTAGAAATGAGATGAGTTGGTGGATGATATTTGATAAATTTTTGGTAACAATTGGATGATTGGAAAAATGAGAAATCACTTGGTATTTCTTGATTATATGTTCAAGTGTTAGTATAAAATGTGGTGGAGTTTCTTGGGTTGCATTTGAGTAGTTTAAAAATTGGAAAATGTTGAGCGTACAAACGTCGTAATGGCCATTTTATTTCTGACCTCAAATGTCTAGGGGATCCGAAGGGGTTCCCTGCATTAATAGACAGTTCTGAGCATGGTTGCATAGAGGACGGTCTCTAGATTGTTTATGCGTAAAATTCATGTCAATCGGAGTTACGAGTGAAAAATTATGAATTAATTAGTAACGGTAGCGCAGAATCGTGAAAAAATCTGTTTTCACCTAACTTGGAGGCTATGATCACACTAGCTAGGCTACTCCATAAAATCTGAAACGTTTATCTTAAATACTAAGGACATGAGGAAACACTTAGTGTTGGTGTAGGTGCCCTAGAGGCAATACAATGTTTATTTTGATAAACCTTTATGTCAATTGATTATTCAATAAACATATTTATTATGACTTTAGTTATTGCGATATATTTGTTAGCATAATAAATGTCCTTAGAATCATGATACACATTGTATAGTTTAGTACATGACTTGAACTTGAGATTATATAATATATCATATTCTTAAATGTCCCTAGTCGAGTATTATTATTATAGGACAATAATAATACATAAATAGACTAGTATGTTGTTTGACAGATAACCACATCTCATTGGTTATAAGTATGGGGATACTAAAGTCAACACATAGGTACATGTAGAAGTACATGGTACTGGACAGACCCACAGTGAGATTCTTCATGTTTAATAAAGTCATAAGAAAGACTCACAGTGATAATGGTGTAATGATCCTCTGACTTGAGATCATTATATTTCTATACGATGATTAATATATTTTGACTACATTAAAAGTTACCTTTGACCGGGTAATGATAAAAGTGGACATCGGGTATATCATGAGTCGTATGAGAAATATGAATGATAGATAAAGGATTTAACCCTCCTATAATTAGGAGAGATATTATTGGCCTCTTGATTGAGTGAGACTATAAAATGCATGGCCGTGCTCAAATAATGATTTGTTTTCATAGTCTACTCATGGATCAAGTAAACCCGGATTAAATATTGAAGATGATGACTAAATACATGCCTCGAGTTTAATCTATAATATATATGGTTGAAGGGATTATATTACACGGAAACATTAATCACGAAAGGTTTTATCGAATCACGATTTAATTATTATTTAATTGGGTAGCAATGATGTATTACTAGATACCGCTCATTGTTTATAATTTTATTGGAGAATAAAATTATTGCTAATTAAATAATAGCCTATAGGGTCACACACATAGAGTACTTAGATGAATAGTTAATTTAAATTATAGATTTAAATTAATTGATGATTATTTAGAATTTTATTATATTAATTAAGTGAGACTTAATTAATTGAAATAATATAAATTTGAATTTGAATTCTGCCCTTAATAATTAAGTGTGACTTAGTTATTAATTAAATAATAAAATTCGGTTTTATTATTTAATCCTAAACCTACATGGGTTAGGCTTTGCTGTTATGGGTTGCTGTTATGGGCCTATTAACCAGCCATTATAAATAGATAATGTAGGGTTAATAGGTCATAACGTTTTTTATAAGAAAAACCCTATAGAGGCAGCAGCAGCAGCAAGCACAACAAAGGCAATTTCGAAATCATCTAGAGGAGGCTAGTACATCCGTTCCATAATCGAGATCGTGAGACGTTCTTGAAGGTGCTCGTGTGGATACCATAGAGGTGTTTTCAAGAGGAAGACACAAGTCGTGAAAGCTAGGATCTCCGTTGAGTTCGTAGTAGTCAAGAGCAAACAAAGGTATGATTTCGTTTCACCATAATCTTTCCAAGCTTATACACGGATCCTAGGGTTTGGGTTCCGAAAATTTTTGTTATATTTACGTTTAATCCGCTGCGTTTTATGCCTCAGAACCCAACACTTAGGAAGATGTTTCAAATTAAAAGGATTAAAATCCGATTTATGGAAATTGTTAGAGCCAAGTAGATGCAAATAGGAACCCTTGTAGAACTTGCTTGTTTGGACCTTAATGAAAATATGACAAAAGTTGGTAAGAATTGTTATGAGATCATAGCTAGCTAAAGAACCGGGCTAAAACTCGTTAGCAAGATAAATAAATGTGTATTCACGAGTAGGTATAAGTAGAGTTAAAACTCTGAAAGTTCGTGTAACTGATCGTAATTTATGTTTTCGTTTCATAGCAAATCGTAGCAAGCAAGGACCAACTACCCACTGCACCAACTGTTCAGGCAAGTTTCTTAACTTCTTGACTTTATAACAAGTTTTGGTTGTAAAGTTCTGTTGTGTTTGAATTCCTGTTTCAGTTAAGACTATTGCACATTTTTCTACATAGTTCGTTCGTGACTCTGAACTTCTCAAAAAGTTAGAGGACGCATACTATTAGTTGAGTATAACTGAATCAAGTGTCGAGTTACATCCTTCATACTCGACCGTTGACCGGGAGTAGTCTACAACTTTTTGACTTTAAGTCATTATTATTCAGGGATCTTTCCCTAGAATATATATTTCTATGATTAATTGATGGGATATAGAGATTATTTATTATTGATTAATATCCCTTAAATATTTTGAATAATATTTAGTGTTGATTAGATATTATTTAAAGAGCACTACAAAAAAGTTAGTTATATGCGGCAGAGTTTATATGACAGCGAAGGCGGGGCAGCCGCATATAATCATATATACGATGATGTCATATACCGTCGTATATACATAAAATTTTTGCGACGAAACTACTCGTTTGTCATATATAATAGAAGTATATACGACATATTTTATCCAACCGTCGTATATATTATTTCTGCCAATTTTTTTTCCCGCACATATTTTCCCACTAAATTTTCATATGACGACTTCTGATTACTGTCGTATATAACAATATTTAATGCGACGGTATTCTTGTACCGCCGTATATAATAGTAGTATATACAACATACTTTATGTAACTGTCATATAAATTATTCCCGCCAATTTTTTTCCCCGCACATAATTCCCCACAAAATTTTTATACGACGACCTCCGATTTCTGTCGTATATAAAAATAATTAATACAACAGTTTTCGGTTACCGCCGTATAAAATAGTAATATATACGACATATTTTATTTAACTATCGTATTATTATTCCCGTCAATTTTTTCCCCGACATATTTTCCCACAAAATTTTCATAAGACGTGTTCTAATTTCTGTCGTATATAAAACTAATTAATACAACATTTTTTTGTTGTATAAAAGAATCTTTTTACAAAGAATTTTACCGTCGTTAATATGAACGATCTTTTATGCATTAACCAAATACACAATGTTCTAATCTTTTTCTTCATAAATTTTATAGCATAATAATTAGATATTTTTAAAAAATAGAGAAATGATTAAAAAATAATTTTAGTTTATTTTACGAATTTAGTATCTTCTCAAAATTTCTACAAAAATATGGTTTTGTAACTAAATGCAGCTTCTTATGTACGATTTGTAAACCAAATGTATCTTAATGTAATTTTTTTTAAAAAAAATATTATTGTGGTTGCATTTGAGTTTGGTTCCAATTTTATTTAATAGCAAAGTCGTATTTTTTAAAAAAATATTCAAAAATTATATTTTTTGTAAAAAAATAAAATTAAAAAATATAATTTTATAAAAAAATATAGTATTTTTTATTTAAAACAATTTCATTAAATAAACTAATTAATACGTCTAATAATATAATAGTTTTTTATATTAGATAAATTTAAAATAACTATTAGGAATATAAAAATAAATATACAAAAAATACTAAAACAAAAATATAATAATAATCTATACTATATTATTATAACCGAAAGATTAAAAATTTTGGTCGTCGGTATGGTACTGGGTGAACCATAGAAAAGATCTTAACCGTTCACTTTTATGTGAACCATAGAAACAATCTTAACCATTGAATTTTAATAAATATAATTTTAAAAAGAATATAATCATACATACAACTCTAACCTCAGTAGCCCTCTTTTTATACAAGATAAGATAATAAGATAGGATAATATTATATTATATTTAAATTATATTCTATATTTTTTATACGAATTCTACTTATCCTATAATTTTTATTTAATATATCATTAAAGGTTATCCTATAATTTTTATTTAATATATCATTAAAGTTTATGATAAACAATATGTATTTTTTTAGTTTCCATCTATTTCTCTTTCTCTGTTTTAATCGCATAACACACATTATTTATCAAAATACAAGCTCTACTCAAATTGGAAGAATTTTGCTCAAACTAGAACAAGCAGTTCCCATCTATACTTTTATATTATATTATTTTAAAAAATTATCTTTTAATTAGAATATATAGTTGTACTCACAATCTAATTTTAATAAAAATATTTCTAAATATTTGTAACTCTTTTTATTAATAAAAATTTCCTAATTAAATTTAAAGAAAAATAAAAAGTTTGGTCAGTTGGTCGTCCGTCCGGTAAGTCCTCTTTTTATACAACTCTGTTTATCATCCATAAATTTTCTTTTTATACGAATTTTTTTATGCAATTATGATATAATTATAATTTAATTTTAAAACATATATATTTAACATATAACTCTACCATCGGTGAATCATTTTTTGTACAACAATCTAATAACACATATCACTTCACTTCTACTTGAAATTACAACTTATTAATTAAATCTTGAATTTTGAAACTTATTAATTAAATCTCATGAATATTAAAATAAAATTATTATTTTATCTATAAATAATTTTTATTATATATTATATTATCATAGCCGATATAATAAAAAAAATTAATTATATATTTAAATAATATAAAATAATTAATATATAATTTATTAATCTCACCCGTGTTTTGCACGGGTTATAAGCTAGTAATAATAATAATAAAAACATAAAAGTATTAAAATCACTATAAGAACAAATCATAAACGTATATTATCATTGAGCTCATTTAAATTTCTCATATTAAATAATTAAATAAATACAAATATATGTATCAAAATTATGAAATATTAATAATTAAAAATAAAAATAATGGTATTTATCAAAAATACTACTTTTTTTAAGTATTTTGTGAATTTACCATCTTCTTATTATTATTTTTTTGCAAAAATACGGTTTACAACAAAAAACAACGAGATGCAACTTGTTTTTCAAAATGCAACCATAAATTCAACCAAAAAATAATCATTTTCACTAAATTTTAAAGTTGCATTTGTAATTAATTTCGATTAATTCTAGTTGTAAAATTGCAAACCTGTATTTTTGCAAAATTTTTTTTTTTAAAATCATATTTTTATAAAATTTTGAAAATAAAAAAAATTTACTTTCCACATTTAATTTTTAGTTCCCTCTAATTTATTTACTTAATATCGGAAGTATATACAATTATGTATCTTAAAGCTACAAACCCACTCCCCGAATTTACAGCGATTCTGGTAGTTTTCAAGGGTAAGTTGTTTTTATTCTAATTCTAGTAGTAGTATGCAGCAACACCCTATTTTCATATATCGATATCTCTGTTCCAATTGCAGTGGTTTTCCATCAATTTAGGGCTTTTGTTGAAGCTTTACAGGTATCACTTTCTTGTTTATTTTTTTTAACTCGATTATTGTCTAGTCTTTATACATACAGCCATTTATGCTTTTGCTTGTATTAATAATTGATTATATACCTCCCTAATCTATTATGAATCAATTGTTTATAGATTTGCTTGTCAGTGTTTAAAACTAGGAACCCACATCCATGTCTAGAAGTATTTGTCTGTGTTTTTATTAAATATGAGTAAACATGTTTAAAATTATTTGTTTTTAGGTTTCTGATGTCTGACATAAAAAAAGGATGGATCAATAGAAATAACAGAGTGTCTAATGAGTACATTGCTGGGGTACAAGAATTCTTAGAATTTGTATATTCAACTAGGCCTCCTGAAGATAATTTTTTTTGTCCTTGTCACGATTGTTCTAATCGTTATTATCATGACCGAGAAACTATTAAAGCACACTGTATTGTAGTTGGATTTGAGAAATGGTACACAAACTGGACCTCGCACGGAGAAGAACATAATAATGTACATATGTCAGATGGTCAGCATTCTTCGGACACACAAATTAATCAGGATACACATCAAAATATTATAAGAATTGTAAGAGAAGGTTTTGGCATCCCGAGTACAAATGAGCAATCACATCAAATTGATGAGGTGGTACAATACGATGAAACAACTAGGCAATTTTTAAAACTTTTAAAAGATGCTGAGACAGAATTCTATGAAGGATGTGAGGAATTTACTACTTTGTCATTTATTGTAGAGTTTATGCACTTGAAGGCCATTTCTAGATGGTCAAATTCCTCTCTCACAGGATTATTAAAGCTATTAAAACGTGTAATGCCAAAATCTAACAAGTTACCAAGTTCTTGTAATGAAGCCTTCAGAATGACAAGAGCCTTGGGATTCAATTACAAAACGTGGGATGCATGCATTAATCATTGCATGTTGTATCGAAATGAAAATGAAAAACTTGATAAATGTAAGATTTGTGGCGAGTCAAGATACAAGTATGTACATGGCGATAAAGAGGGAAAAATGACAAAGGTTGATAAGGTAGCTGTAAAAAAAGTGTGGTATTTTCCTCTTAAAGAAAGATTGCAGAAATTGTTTTGGTCATCTAAAACTGCAAAAGACATGCGATGGCATTATGAGGATAGAATGAATGATGGTATTTTCAAGCACCCTGTTGATTCTCGTGCATGGAAAATGTTTGATGAAATGTATCCAGATTTTGCATCTGATGCTCGCAATATAAGATTGGGGTTAGCATCCGATGGGTTCAATCCATTTAGGACTAGGTCAATTTCTCATAGTACATGGCCTATTATACTTATTCCATATAATTTGCCACCATGGTTGTGTATGAAACAATCTAATTTTATCTTATCTGTTCTCACCCAAGGCCCTAAAGAACCAGCCTTTGATTGAAGAATTAAAAAAATTATGAGAAGACGGTGTTCGAACTTATAATGCATCAAAAATGAGATGTTTACTTTCCGTGTGTCTCTAATGTGGACAATAAACGATTTTCCTGGATATGCAAGCATGTCTGGATGGAGTACAAAAGGTGAGTATGCATGTCCCATATGCAATAAAAGGCCCCAAGCTCATTGGTTGAAAAAGAGCGGTAAGTGGAGCTATATCGGACATAGGAGATTTTTACCTAGTAATCACAACTTTCGCAAGGATAAAAAGGGGTTTGACGGGACTCGTGAAGTCAGAACTAAGCCAAATGTATTATCGGGTATTGAGATTCTTAAACAAGTAGAAAGAATTAAAAGTGTGTATAAGATAAATGATGTGCTGGGAAAGAGAAAAAGGGAACAACAAGAAAAACAGCAAGCACGAGTTGAGAAAAGAAAAATTTTAAAGTTGCCTCACAATTGGAAGAAAAGAAGCATTTTCTTTGAATTACCTTACTGGAAACATAATCGTGTTCGCCATATTCTCGATGTAATTCATATTGAGAAGAATGTATGTGACAATCTGTTATATACATTTTTGAATACATCGAAGTCGAAGGATAATCTGAAATCTAGGTTAGATCTTATAGATATGAATATTCGAACACCCCTGCACCCACAACCAGTAGGATCTCAAAAAAGTGTTTTACCCCCAGCTCAATTCACAATGAGTAAAAAGCAAAAAAAGATATTTTTAAAGGTCTTAAAGCAAGTGAAGGTTCCTGATGGATATTCAGCGAATATTTCAAGATACGTCCATTTAACTGAGAGGTCTATGTGGGGATTGAAAAGTCATGATAGCCATATTTTGTTGCAACAACTTCTTCCAGTAGCAGCTCAAAAAGCTTTACCACCTGATGTTATAAAAGTACTGATTGAAGTGGCAAACTTTTTCAGACAACTATGCTCAAACACTAATACAGTAGCAAAATTAGAAGTTATTCAACATCGTATACCATTAATTCCCTGTCAACTTGAAAAGATCTTTTCACCTTCTTTTTTTGATGTAATGGAACACCTTCTAGTGCACTTGGTGGATGAGGCACTTCTATATGGCTGTGTACCATTTTGCTGGATGTATCCAGTTGAAAGATATTTACTTACATTAAAACTATATGTACGTAATCGTACTCATCCAGAAGCATCAATTGTTAATGCATATATTGCAGAAGAATGCATGACCTTCTATTCCCGATATTTGGAAGATGTTGACACGAAACTGAATTAGCCTGGACGAAATGATGATGGAGATAGTATGACTGGTCGTTCAATGGGAAAAGAAGTGGATTTTACCCTTGATTATGTTACAAGAATGCAGGGTCACAAATATGTCCTCTTCAATACAGAAGCTATTGCACCATACTTAGTTTTTTGTAAATTAGTTTAACTCACATTTATATGCATTCTGACTATTACTTTAATGTCACTTTATAGAATGCATTTATCTCATCTAAAAAGGACGATTCCACGCAATCAAGCACATCGAATTTAGATGGAGCATAATCTGAATTTTGATAGTTGGTTTAAAGATTATGTAAGTATTATATATGTTATTAACATGGATAATATATATACTTTTATTATTATTTCTTACATAAAATTTTATATTATTTTTAAGGTATGCACGACAAATGAAGACATACCAGAAGATATAAGGGTTTTGGCATTAGGACCTCATAGGGACGCTAGGAGGTTTAAAGGTTACATGATAAATGGTTTTTGTTTTAGAATCAAAGAGGTTGATTTGCGTAGGAAAAGTCAAAACAGTGGGGTTTTGCTTAGTGCAAGTGTCACCAATTTTGCTAGTCAAAAAGACAATAATCCCATTGTTGGTGATATGAATTTTTATGGGGAGTTGATAGATATTATTGAGCTACGCTATACTAACTTGATAAAGTTTGTTTTATTCAAATGTAATTGGGTGGACAATCGCACTGGAGTAGTCAAAGATGAGTTTAAGTTTACTTTAATGAATCATAAACACGCTATACAAAGAAAATCGAGTTACTGATGAACCTTACATACTGGCGACTCAAGATGAACAAGTGTGGTATGTTCAAGACCCTATAGATATAGATTGGAGCGTCGTAATGAGAATGACAGCACGAGACAATTTTGATGTATACACTGCTGAAAATTCTACAAACTCGACTTCTGTACCTCAAATTATGTCATTTAATACGCAAGATTTTGATGAGAGTGTTCCTGAAACAGAATACTCATGGGTGCGGGAGGGAATAGATGGAATTGAGGTTGATTTGGCTTTTCAATGTGGTAGTGATCGTGAAATGGAAGAGTAGTAGTATGGTTTTATTATGTTGTTAGATATTTATCAAAATCTGAGATTATTTTAAATTTTTAGTAGATAATTACTGAATTGTGTATTGGTCAATTACATATATTGATTTTTTGTTTTTAGATATATCTTGTGCACTGTTCATTTTTGCGTTCTAATCTTTCCAAATTCTAGACATATTTTATAAAAAGTTAACACTTGTACATACTACATATTTCTCTAGATACATATTATCTATGGCGATTCAAGGTTCTTCTGCTAATGCTGATAACTCAACTAATGAGAGCTCAACACAGAATCAGAATTCATCAAGTTCCTCTAATCGAAAGTGAAAAGGCAGAGGACTAGCAAAGAAAACAGCTCTCTGGGAAAAAACGCAGCTTGTTATTGACTTCGATGAAAGTGGAAATCCATGTGGGGGTGATTATAAGAAGTTGGCTACTCAACTAGGGTGCTTTGTCAGGGATGGATCTTCATTCCCCTTAACTACACAGCGTTGGGATCAAATGGATTCAACAATTATGGAAAATATATGGAAAGACATTCAGGTAATATTTTGATTTACAATATTTGATATCTCTCTCTGTCAATATATATACATAACACCTCTTGTTTTATATATCAATTATAATTTATTGAAATTTTTAATTATACATATTTGAAACAAGTTTAGTGTAACGGATTGTTAGTCTTTTGTAAAACTCCCCTTCTATCTTATCTTCGTTGTAAGCATTGAATTTAAGTTAGAATATTATAACTTGGAATAGTGTACTCAGAATCATAAACTCAATTTAAGTCAGCTACTAGGTACACTTCAGCGAAAGAACTATTTCACATGAATATTGTACTTTAATTGGCAAATTGCTGCCACACATATACCAATACTAGAATGGAGTAATATTATAATTCATGTAATGTACTTCTACATTTAGTATGCTTCATAATTTAAAGTATTTTGACCTTTAATTTCAGAGTAACACAAATGTTCCATTGCATGGAAGACAATATTACATTACTAGTATTGGTGACAAATGGAGGGATTGGAAATGTCGTATAAAAAGTAAGGGTTATTATGCATATAATACAAATGAAGAGAGATAGTGAACTGTCATGTTGGTGTTTCTGAGAATCAATGGTCTGCACTTGTGTCTATGTGGGGAAAAGAAGAGACACAGGTACATGCATACGTGTGATATGTTTAATCCATAGCATCATAATATTTTAGTGACACTTCTTTAATGATTTAATTGTCAGGAAATCGCAAATACTAATAATGCTAATCGGGCAATGCAAGACTGCTTACCTCACACCGGAAAGAAACCTATTGCTGTACTTAAGAAAGAGGTATAAAAAAATAAAATAAAAATTATTTCTTTAACTATTTAGATTATTGTACTAATATTTTTCATTCTAAAGAGGTCTGATCGAGGGTTACCAGTTGACCGAATTAACTTATTCATTGCTTCTCTTAACGGTGCAACAGATGACATTACTCTAGATATGGTAGTAAGTAATGCATTCTCTAATTTAGTTTTTCTTTAACATAAAT
The DNA here is from genome assembly GCA_028671895.1 of Oenanthe sinensis. Lineage (NCBI taxonomy): Eukaryota > Viridiplantae > Streptophyta > Magnoliopsida > Apiales > Apiaceae > Oenanthe > Oenanthe sinensis. The sequence continues at coordinate 33,572,331 of CM053803.1, forward strand.
GTTAATTCGTATGTGTTCTAATGTCACTATAAATTGATTGTATAATTGGCAGGATGAACTTTAAAGGGAAAGCGACGAACTAAAAGCGACTAACCAGGACACCCCTGAAGAGTTAGAGAAATTATTTGTTGATCATTTTGGAAAAGATTTGCATGGTCGAATGCGTTGCTCAGGACGTGGAATTACACCAAGTATGGTGTATGGCCACAAATCAGGGTTTTCAACTACATCTACCGAAACTGTTGCAGCAATTCGAGCAGAGTTTGAAGAAAAATTTGAGTTATAGAAGAAAGAAACTGAGGCTCGTATCCAAGCCGAGCGGGATGTTTGCAGACTGGAAATGGAGTTACAGCTTCAAACATTCAAGCAAGAAATGCTCACACAACTTCAATCCCAACTTCAATCCAAAACCGGTAAATATGTACAATGTTGTTCATTCGAAAGTAAAGTCCTATTCACAATGAAAATATTATGAATGCATTCTATAATAGTTCATGAGTTCATGTACAACTTTGAACATCTATTTTTTTTCCAGGTTAAGTGGTCCAGGTTGCTTTCTTTGCACATGGAATATGAAATGTGGCTGTTATATTATGTAAAAACCAAATACAACTTGGCAGCAAGTTGCTTGTGGACTTCTTTTACTATGTCTTACATATAGTTATTATTAATCTACCACTTGGTATGTGAGATGACTATGTTAGTGATGAATTGTAATGCTATGCTTGTAACAGATGATATTGGTTTTATGTTATTCTAAAGTTTAAGTTTCAGTTTCATTTTGTAATATATTTTTAGTTTTATAATCTTGGATTTTAATTATTAGGCAGGTAATTAAAATTATAAAACATTATTTTGACATAATGTAAATTTTTTTTAACGCGGGAAACACCGTCATATATGTAAACATATGTCATATTAGGAGGATTTATCACGTATACCTTATATGACAGAACTACTGTTGGATAAAATTTTATTTGCGACGGTGGAGATAAAATAAAACCATTTTTTATGATATTATTTACGGCGGTAGAAATGAAAATGTAACCGTTGTATATAATATTATTTGCGAAGGTATAAATTTAACAACAACCGACGTATATAACATTATTTATGACTGTATAAATTTAAAAATAACCGACGTATATAATATTATTTACGACGGACAATCTAGTTGTCGTATATAAAATTAAAACAAACAACGGCTCTGTTATTCGTCATATATACCTTTATACGATGGCGTTTCCTGTCGTGCAAAGTATTTGTGACGAGACTTTTGCCAACGACATAAGAAAGATAAAATTAAAATTAGATACGACACCCATGCCATGCATGCTTAAGAAAGATAAAATCTGTGATGATTCAAGATTTTAAAATTAAACAAACGATCATGAGATTCTTGTGTTTATGAAACACGGTATTGAATATGAATTTTCTTTTTCTGATATGGGGAGATTTTGTCAAAAGCGAATTATTATTCGTAAGAAAGTTGGGTTTTAAGTGAGACCGCTTGTGACTTCTCCGACGATCTGGAAATCGAACCATTGACGAATATTGAAATGGATTATTTGATCAAGAAAAAATTGAAAATCTCTTTATGATGGGATCATGATCGTTCATATAAACATTAAAATCCCTAAATACATATTAAGTTAATTGAATGCCTTCCAATATTTATTACTCGTCAAGATCTAGATTGAGAATGAGTAGGTTTGCCAAAGCAAGGTGCTTTTATCAATCATGGGAAGACGTGATAAGTAAGTGACTTAGTTTGTTGAAACGTTGGATCTAACTTAACTAAATCATCACAATAGGATTGTGGGTTTAGAGGCATAGAGTTTGGTGAGATGTATTGGATAAATGTGTACAATGGGTTGTTCTACCAAATTTTCCAAAAGTTATATTTGATATAATCGACAAATGTTGTCTACCTAAATAGTCATGTTTTGGGTATATTAGTCAACGCTATCTTAAAACATGGATGAAATATGGATCTTGGCTCACTAGAAAGATTTAAAGAAATGTTTTCCGAATTAATAGTTAAGGCAATTAGTTTGATAAAAATAGTGGGAGGTATATGATGATATACCATAATCACTTAAACATAATTAATATTAAATCTGCAATCTAGTTTATTTTATATACTTTAATATTGTAGATATCAAATGATAAACACAAACAACTTCTCTTTACGATCAGTTCTTGAGAAGGACAAATTGAAGAGAACAAATTTCTTCGACTGACATAGGAGCTTGAGGATCGTCCTCGGGCACCACGATGTTAGTCAAATCTCTTCCTCTGCTATTAAAGCTGAGAATGTAACATGTGTAAATGATTGTACTTATTGGAAGTAAATTGATGTTGCGACTGATGTTTCATGTCTCATGCTTGCAACTATGAGTGCTGAGCTTAAGAAGCAACACGAGCATATAGATGCTTGTGAGACGATTAAGCACCCTTAAAGGATATTTGAGGATTAGACTCTTCAAGATATATTTGACGATTAAAAGGTACTATACACTTACAAGTAGGCAGAGTGCGACCCGGTTACACCACATGTTCTAAAGACTATAGGGTATAATGAATACCTTGACATTTTGGGTTTCTAGATTGGTTTAGAGGCTCACCTAGATTTGATCTTATAATCTTTGGACAATAAATATTCTTAGTTTGTTATGAACAACAAAATTAATAAAATTGGTGAAACACCTATTGAGTTGTTAAGCATGTTGAGAACTGCTGAAAGCAACATGATAAATGCATGAACTATTGTTATAATGATGGTAAACATAGGGAATGCAAAATGGAAAGGCAAGGAGAAGATTTGATCTAGTTTCCTTGTCAAACCAAAGTCCAATCCCAAAACAAGCTCTAAAGTCTGAATGAGGTGTTGACATAGAAGATGATTGTCGCTTCTATGAAAAATCGGGAAACTGGAAATTAAACAATCATGCTTATTTGGAAGATCGGAAGAAGTTGATCAGTAAGGGTCAAGCTTCAAGTATCAGGTTAGAATTAGAGTAAAGGTAGTTTCTCTGGTTGAAGGAACTCGTTACTTAATTTTAGGCCTACAAGGAAAATTTGGACCTTGATAATTGTTATAATGTGCTTACAATTAGCAAAGACATTATATTAGTTTCTTGTTTGGACAAAAAAGGCTTTTTCATTTTAATTAAATAACAAGAGTTGTTTATTCTATTTCGATGACGAGGCTTATAATGTTGCACAACTAGTTAATAATTTATATATTCTAAAGTGACTCAAATCAAACATTACCTTTGGCACTGTCGTTGAGGCCATATTAATGAGAAACACATTTCTAGAATACATAATGATGTATTCTTGGATAAGTTTGATTATGAATTATACAAAAGGATGCGAATCTTGGTTTATTTGGCAAAATGACTAAAACTCCTTTTACCGGACATGGTGAAAGGGTCACTGAACGAGTATGACTTATACATAGTGATGTATGTTGTCATATGCGTACAATGACAAAAGGTAGCTTTAATTAACTTCATAAAATTTACTAATTATTTTAGGAGATACGGATATATGCATGTTTTGAAGAACAAATCCGAATCATTTGAAAAGTTCAAAGACTATAAAGATGAAGTAGAAAATATCAAAGAAAAGTTTTTTTTATAGGAGGAATCACACCTTGTTGGACATGGTGTTATCAATGTTGAGTCAAGGAATTTTCCAATTAGTTTTTGGGGCTACGCTCTGGAAACAACTACTTATACATTTAACCGAGTTCCTACAAAAATGGTTCAAAAGACTCCGTATGAGATATGGACTGAGAAACGTCATAGCATGTCATTCATGAAAATTTAGGGATTTGAGGCGTTTGTGTGAAACATCTAACTTTTGATAAGCTAGGACGTAAATCAGACAAATGTAACTTTGTGGGATACCCAATTGAAACAAAGGGTTATTCTTTCTATAATCCTTCCGAGAACAAAGTGTTTTTTTCTTGAACTACAGTGTTCCTTGTAAGAGAAATGCTTTCTAAGAAAGACAGTAGGAGAATAATAGATCTTGATGAAGTTCGACACCCACATGATAACATTGAACTAATGGAGGAACATGAGCAGAATGTAAAAGAAAACAATACTGCTCAAGAAACACAGGTTGTTTGTAGTTCTAGTAGGATTCGCCATGAGCCGAGATATATTATGGATTTCTCTTGACTCAAGATGGTGATGTGATGCTTGTGGACGAAGATGAGCCTCTCACCTACCAAGATGCTATGAACACTCCATATTATAAGAGATGGCTGGATGCCATGAAATCTGAGATGGAATCCATGTATATTAATCAAGTATGGACTTTGGTTGATTCACCTGAAGGGGTAAAACCTATAGGGTGCAAATGGGTTTTCAAGAAGGAGGCTGACATGGATCGTAATGTACATACCTATAAGGAACAATTGGTGTCAAAAGGTTTCAAGCAAATTCATGGTATTGACTATGATGAGACCTTTTCACCCGTGGCTATGGTCAAGTCCATCAGGATTTTGCTTGCTAAGCTGCTTACTATGACTATGAAATCTGGCAAATGGATGTCAAAACCGCTTTCTTAAATGGGAGCCTTGAAGAAGATGTGGATGTGTACATGACACAGCCTGAGGGTTTTGTTGATTCAAAGGATGCTAGAAAGGTATGTAAGTTGCGTCGATCCATTTATGGATTGAGACAAACCTCAAGGAGATGTAACATTCATTTTGATAAAACTGTCAAATAGTTTGGGTTTATTCAAAATGAAGATGAACCACGTGTTTACAAGAAGGTTAGTGGGAGCCATGTGTCATTCCTAGTATTTTATTTTGATGATATGTTACTAATAGGGAATGACATTCCTTCTCTACAGACTGTGAAGACTTGGTTGAGAAATAATTTCTCAATGAAAGACTTAGGCGATGTGACCTATATATTAGGGATCAGGATCTATAGAGATAAATCAAGGAGATTGATCGGCCTAAGTCAGAATACATACATTGACAAAGTTTTTCATCGATTTGGAATGCAAGAGGCTAAAAAGGAATTTGTCCCAATGTCTCATGGGATATCGATCTCGAAAGAAAATAGTCATAAATCATTGGATGATAAGGACCGTATGAGTAAAGTTCCATATGAATCGGCAATTGGTTCTATAATGTATGCAATGATATGTACTCTTCTTGATGTCTCGTATGCTTTAAGCATGACGAGTAGATACCAGTCTAATCCAGGTGAAGGTCACTGGACGGCAATCAAGAATATTCTTAAGTACTTGAAGAGGACTAAAGATCAATTCTTGGTAAATGGCGGAGAAGATAAGCTGGTTGTAAAAGGTTACCCTGATGCTAGTTTCTAGACATACAACGATCATTTAGTATTCATGTCTGACTTTATGTTTTATCTATTTAAATTGAGATGTTGTATGCTGGAATGATTCACAACAGAGACATTTGTTGATTCTACAATAGAGCTTGATTATATTGATGCTTGTGAAGCAGCCAAGGAGGTTGTTTGGGATTTTACTTAGGAGATATCACATAATTAATGAGATTAATGATCAAGGAGATATACATATATGTAAAATGCATACTAATAATAATATTGCAGACCCATTGACTAAGATTTTGTCGCAGCAGAAGCACGAAAGTCACACTAGTTCCATGAGTATTGGATAATTGGGTAATTGGCTCTAGTGCAAGTGGGAGATTGTTAGTAATTGTTCCCTAGAGATAATTATTTTTATATTTTAAGAAAAAAATTTATTATTAAGGATTATGTTTTATTGATTATTATTTATTTTTTATGTTTTATTTACTGCATAATAAATTGAAAGCATAATAAATGTCCTTGAAATTTTGATACGTATTATATATCTTTAAGTATGTGACTTAAAAATGAGATTATATGAATAATATCTTATTCTTAAAATTCCCTAGTCGAGTATTATTATATAAAGACAATAATAATGCAATAAGATTAGTATGTTTGTTGATAGATGACCACATCTCATTGGTCATATATATGGTGATACTAAAGTCAAGAACATATGTGCATGTCTCAATAAATGACACTGGAATGACCCGCCGTGAGATTCTACATGTTAATAAGTGTCATAAGAAATTCTCACTGTGATAATGATGTAATGATCCTCTGACTTGAAATCATTATATTTCTATACGAGAATTAATATACTTTGATTACACTAAAAGTTACCTTTAACCGGGTGATGATAAAAGTGGACATTGGGTATACTATGAATCGTATGAGAAATATGAATGATAGATAAAAGATTTAACCTTTCTATTTATGAGTGATATTATTGGCATCTTGATTGAGTGAGACTATAAAATGCATTGATGTGCTCAAATGTTGATTTGTTTAAAAGTCTACTCACTGATCAAGGAAACCCGGATTAAACGTTTAAGAGGATGACACGATACATGCCTCGAGTTTGATCTATAATATAAGGTTAAAGGGATTATATTACATGGAACATTATTCACTAAAGGCTTAATCAAATCACTGATTTTATTATTATAACTTGGGTAGCAATGATGTATTACTAGATGCCGCTCATTGTTTATAATTTTAATTAGATATTAAAATTGTTGTCAACGTAATAATAACCTACAAGGTAACACATAAAGAATGCTTGAAGGAGAAATAATTTAAATTATAAATTTAAATTAAATAAGTAATTTATTTTATTTATGATATTAATTAAGTATGACTTAATTAATTATAAAAATAGAATAAATGAATTACTTAAACCAATTCCAAAATTAGTAATTAATTAATTAAGTTAGACTTAATTAAATAATTTAGAATTTTAGATTAGTATTAATTATAATTAGATTAGTATTAGAAAACTTATTCCTCTCTCTATATAATCTCTTTATGGGCTGATTTAATTATTGACACATATTTTTCTAAAACATAGTCGTTTTGAGAAAAGAGGAAGATAGAGAGAGAGAGAAGCAGATTTCGGGTGCTAGTACACATCAATCCTTCATGAAATGTGTTCGTGTGGATACCGTAGAGCGTAGATCGCGTGAGCGGGATACATGGCGATTAAACAAACTTTGGACCTCCATTAATCTTCCATTAATGAATTGTTAAAGCTTTTTAAGGTATTTGTTCTTAATCTCCGAATTAAATATCATGTTTCACATGGATCCTGCGTTTGGGTTTCGTTTTTGTATTTATTTTCGCATTTATTCCGCTGCGTTTATGCCTCGAAATCTTTCACCAGTATAGTCCCATTCCTTCCAGTTGGAATTTGACGTTGCACTGTAATGAAAGCCTAGGTGCATAGTTACCGATAGTGTTAACGAGAATTAAAGAAACCTATTATTCTTTTGCACAGTATCTAGAACTGTCCACCATTGAAACACATGTTGAAATTATTACTCTGATAATCATATTACTGTTGTCTCCTTGTTATGTTATATTGTTGATTATTTACTTGTTGAGCACTCGTAGCTCATTCTTGCTTGTTTTACCTTTCCAAACACAACAGCTGAAGACCATGTCACGCCTCGTGCACCGTACCCTCCAAAAGAGTGTGCGAATAGCATTGACCCTATATGATAGGCCTCACAGTCCCATTCCCAAGGTAGGGAAAATGAGCAGAGTAGGCATTCAGCTTTTGATAGTCAGGTTTATCTATAAGTACTGTTTATGTAAATATATGTAACCTTATATAACTTAATCAACTTTTGTCTATTGTTATAGTTCTTGCAAAAGCTATAATCAGTAGCACGAACTCAAGAATGTTATAACTAGGAATGTAATGATAAAGACTTTAATTGTAAATTAATGTAATTCTGTTTCCTAAGACTACGACTCGCGTGTCTTAAAGTGTTTTGGGTCATCAGCATGACATTTATTTTAAGATTATTAAACTGTGATTATATTAGCAATGGATAACAAGTTCATGGATATTGGAAATTGGACCGTGACAACCTGGATCTCTGACCTCGGGTCTGGGGGTGTCACATCGATGGATCAATTGATATGCTTAACAATAAATTATCAATTGATTGAGACAACACAAAAAAAGGCTATCTGTCAGAAATCCAAAGGACAAAAACACACCTATGGAAGACAGTCTATGATGACTGTGAAGACTCAAACAGAAGCTGTATTTCCAACCTTTTCCCAAAATAGAAAAAGGAAAAAGGAAAAATAGAATAGAAATAATCCTAGAATAAGTATTGTAAAAACACTCTTGTGGTGTTAAACAAGTGTAGTAGCATTGTTAGAAAAGTGTTAGAAAGAAAAGTTAGATAATATTTCTTGAATCAACTGTTCAGCCTTAAAGCAATTTGTAAGAACAGTTGATTTATTTTCTAACCTAGAAAAATTGAGCAAATATACACTAATGGAAAAACTAATTCATTAGTAATTTTAAAATATCTTTGTTTGATTTATTTTCAGCCTTATTTATTCATATATATATATATATATATATATATATTCTCTTAAACACTCTAACCTTAGATATAATTATTAAAACATAAAAAGTTTTGATATATTTGTATTCACCCCCCCCCCCCCCTTCTACATATATTGGCATTGTTCTGGAAAATAACAATACAGACGATGCAGGTTGTAAGAAAGACAGAGAAGTAATTCCTATTGAAGCTGTCAACTCCAACAACTCTGTCGGATAATCTCTACACCACTCACGGAATAAGTGCATGGTAACCAGATATCATTTCATTCGAGAATAGTCCTTAGTAGAATAACTTGCAGATATTTTCTAAACAACTTGATAAATTCATTTAACTAATAAGTTGGTTAGTGAATTAGGGATATTATTAATGTGCATATTTGTTAGAAATCATATCTGTAAGGAATTCTTAACTGAGTTCACAAGTATTAAATTGTCCATATTTAAAGGACTCATAAATTTATTTCAAATCCAGTACCTCATGCTTATTTCTACTAGTTTAATTATCATGCTTACAATGTTATATGCATCTATGGTAGTTAAATTGTCTGGCATAAATCAGTAGCATAATTATTTGTATGTTAGATATTTATTAAATATTTTGTTATAAATAATTATAACACTTTTGGTGTTAGTGATGTTATTTAGAATTTATGTTTTAAGAAATTAATGTTTATTTCAAAAACCACTAATACTGGATGGGGAAGTATTTTCTAAGTTATGTGTATAAAATTCTCAATATTTTATATACATAGAAATATTTCCAAAATTTGTTTTTACTTCGAGGTATCAACCATTTGTAAAATGATTTGTTTTCAAGCAATTGTTTCAATGTATGTTTCACATTGATTCAAAGTACCTCAACAATGGTTGTTTCTTTGAAAGTCTTGTACTGTATTGCTAAGAATACATACACCCATATTGTCATGAAACTTTATTTTCTAAGTCAGGGATAATATCAGGTGGACAAAATGATGAAAATCATAATTGCATTATGAGTCGGAAAATCATTGTCCTCTATCTGATAAGGATGGTTTGCAAAACTGTTTTCAAATCGTACAATATTAAGATATAAAGGAAAAGAGTCATTTTAACGAGATATTATTTGGTAAGAGAGTTGAATTTCTTCTTTAGTACAAATTCCCAAATGTTATTATGCGAAGTTTTCCTTATATGAAATTCATAAGGGATAAAAACTTTCTTCTCTGATACAATTTTCCCGCGTTTTATTATGGGATATATATCTTAAAGAAAATTTTGTATCATGCTCTTAAATGATAAATCTTCAGTTCCGACAAAACTCTTTTACTGAAAGTGCTTTAATGCAATCTATTACTATTCCTTATTATATTTTTCCTTCTCTTTGAGATGAAAAATATGTTTTAGAATGTTAAGATGATTATCTTTTTATCTCGATTGGTTCTATCCGTTTAGCCCTCAATGGCTTTAGAAGCTGACCAAGAGGTTGAAAACTCATCAATCTCTTAGTCAGGCCATAGTACCAAATACCAATCCATTCATTTCCATATATTAACCCTTGGAGATATAAGGAACTCGTGTAAGTTAGAGGTTGATAAGGGAGAAATTGCATTTGATGCAGTAAATAAGGATGATGTTGGGAGTGCACCCATAGTTCTACCTCCAAAAAAGAAAAGTAGTATATAACTGAGGTAACTGTAAGCTAATCTGCATCTTCTCAAAAGGATGCAGAGATGAAAAGGCAATAAAACTGTCTCTGAAATCATTCTCTCTACGGGATGAGTCCATTGAAATTCGCTCGTCAGCCAGGACACATTGTAATGAGTCAAGCATACCACCGGTACTCACATTGATGGTAAGACTAAATATATAAATTCTAGGAACATTGCAAGGCGTGCACAGTGAGAGGTACATGCAACATCCTAAACTTTTTTATGTAATTTGTTACGGTAGATGAAGTTATTACAAACTTAGAAATGCAACTGCCTTTACAGGCATTCGAGGGAAATATGGATTCTCAACTACCATATATTATTGAATCAAACATATCATCCCTCCAAGGTGGAAAATACTTAGCTCCCACATAGGAGATCCCATGTACATATTAATCTGAGGATGAGAGGCAACTTATTCATAATAGTTCTTCGGATGAACTAAGAAGGGTTTTTAAAACAACATGCCTTCATAGGCGTCAGGAGGAAACTTGGATCAATTGCTACATTATAGATACTTGTCTCCTCTCCCAGATGGAACATATCTGGATTCCTAACAGAACAGATCATCGTAGATGATCAACAACTCACTGAATCTATTCCGGAAGAAATTCAGTTATTAAAATCAAATATTTTGATAGATTCAATTTAGGACGAGAATTTACGAATACCCATTGCACCACCAGTGACCTCTCTTGAAGGGGCTATGGTAATCTTTCTTACAGGTACAAAAGACTATGTCATCAGTACTGAGAGAAACAGTGTTGTGAGAAAAGAGTGAAACACAAGTGAGAAAGAGTGAAAATATATATTCTATGAGTGAAACCCTTAGAAAGTATATGAGTGAAACAGTTGTCAGATACACAAAGGAAAATTACACACTAGCACAAATACAAAATCCCATTCCCAATTCCCTATTACATAGTTCTAATGATTACATTCAAGGGGAGATATAAGGAATCTGACTATATTGGGGATTTGGAATACAATTGACTGCGTAAGGTAAATCTAGTAATATGCAACGGAATTACAAGCATGTCACCCATGGTACCTAACTCTGATACTTGATTATCTAGTCAGAAGTTACTACTTCTTTGTATTCTAACAATTGATATTCTATCAATTGGTATCTAACATCAAGAAATCTACTTCTGAAATTCAAGAAATGTTACTCAACTAAGGGGGATGAAATTTCTTCTATAGAGGATTACTTAACTAAGGGGGAGAATTGTTGAACAAGAAAAGAGAGTATATAACAACATGCTTGGATTGGATAGAATTAATGATTATTTATTAATTTTTCTATTCCATTTGATTTTAGAAAATTCTTGTATATAGGATAAACCATATTTTCTAAAATGCATAACATGCCATAGTTTGCATTTTTTATTTCTACAATGGTTTAATGCTGAATGTATGCCATGTCTTTTGTTACCTCTATTAAAATGGTTGAACAAGAAAAGTGTTGAAGGAATTTACCTTGGGATAGAAGTTGGAGAAACATAGGAGAAGTGATAACAAAAGAACAAGACTTCATGCCTGCCATCCTAAGGGGGAGTAGTGATGAGTCTGAGAAATGAAGATAATACTACTTGTATAATATGTTCAGTGTTAGAGAAACAAACATCTTTCATTTCAATTACTCAAGAAATCTGGAAATATAGAATCTGAACCAGAGAAACCAACCACTGAAGATGTAACAATGACACCCGTACATAAAAGTTCAACTTTAGAAGAAGGTGAAGTTAATACTTTGAAGTTGGTAATTGTAGATAAGCCAAGATAGAAATTTGTAAAATATGTTCAGTCTAGAGGAACATCTATATTATATTTATCTTTCATGTTTGAATCTAGAAAATTGTTAAATATAATTTCAGAACTTTTTATTATTTACAGTTCTCAATGTTTTATTATTTGTTAGTTGAGTTATTCTCTAAAAATTCGTGTGTTAAATGTTTAACAATAAATAGGGGGAGATTGAAAGCCATATGATAAGGCCTATTTGTAATTATTAGATGACAACTCAACTCAGATTAGAAAGGGAAGTAAATAATAAATGTGATAACAAGAATCAAGTTGGAGAATGTCAACTAGACATGAAGAATCAGAATATTAGAAAAATTCTAACAAGACTGCTACTCTACACTGAAAGAAGTTCATTAATATATTCAAGCGTCGGTATAAAATAAAGGAGTAGTATTTCATAAGAGTTTAGAAGATACAGAAGGTTTTAAGTGCCTACTATAGAGAGATTTCAGAAGAACAAAATTATAGAGGTAAAACAAAAAGAAGATATAACGACCATTATAGCATAAATGAGAATCAACATTGTAGTTAGTCATCCTCGAATCAGACCAGTGCACAGGGTCTCAACAATGTCAGTGAAGATTCGTCATCAAAAAGTTCAAGTGGTTAGAAAGGTTATTGCTGAAGAACAGAAGAATTTGATCTACATCAACAATGGTCTTATAGTGAAGACTTTAATTTAATTCTCTATTAATTAATTAAATTAATTAGTTAAATTAATTAGTAAATTAATTCACTTAGAATTAATTTATTTCTTAAATTAATTAATTTAGAATTATTTTAGAATGAAGAAGACAGAAGATGGAAGCTCAAAGGGATACATGTTTGTTTGGATTGCAATGCACAAGAGTCAGAATCCAAGATTGAATATTTGACTGGGTACATGCAGTGGTGAAAAAAAGTATTATCTAGTTTAAAGATTTAGATTATTTCAGAAATAGAGGTACTTCTAATTGTAACTGTAAATACAGCTAAACAGGCCTGACGGTACTGACTTGAAGACAAGACAAAAAAAGAATTGACACGGAAGAAATGCAGATTCATATATTCATAAAAGTGGAACCCCGGTTGGAATTGATTTATTATTTCCAAGTCAAAAGGAGTTCGGTTCCAGACATTCAGAAGACTGCGGCTTAGAGTGTAAGGATTTATTTTTATTAATAAATATTTGATTTATTTAGTAAATTATATTTATAAATATCTAAATAATATTATATATTTATTTTTATAATTTTTGAATTAAATTAATTATTTATTAATAAAAGATTATAAGCTATGCAAGTCGAAAAATATTTCTACGGAGCCTATCCATAATAAGACAAAATAGGCCTCTTACTTTTTCAAATTGAAATTGATAGGTGATTTTTTTAAAGTAACCAATCAAAGGCTGCCACGTGTCCAATCAAAAGAAAAAGAAATGAAAAAGTTTGCCTAATCAAAAGTCTTACCAAATGCAATATAAAGGTCTTACTGAATTTTATTTAAGACTATTTAAAAAGTCTTACCGAAAATTCCTTAAGACTTTAGAAAAAGTCTTACCAAAAATTGAAGTGCAAAAATCTTGTCGGGGCTTAGAAAAAAAGTCTTACCGATTTTTTAAAAGTCTTACCGAGTTTTAAAAGTCTTGCCCAGTATTTAAAAAGTCTTGAAGGCTAATTTATAAAGTCTTTATGATTTTTTAATAAGTTTTATTCAAATATCTTGTTAGCTTACACCTCTAGAAATATGAGGCAATTGACTTCATTTTTCAAGAGTTAGAAAACATTCAAATTCAGTAATTTGTCTGCAAAGTTATATTCACAAACTTTCTGTGCTAGTTTAAATTCTTAATTCCTTAAGTAGAACAATTCATGTAAAAGTTTTTCTAAGGAATTAAGAAATATTCTACGGAATATTGTAACACCCTTTCAAGTTTTATATACGTATTTAACTTGAATCTTGTTTAAATAATTTTAATTATTCTTGATAATTAAAATATTATTTTAAATTAGAATAATCTGTGAGAAAATCTTAAGATTGTATTCAACCCTCTTCTACAATCTTATATAGGGACCAACAACCTAGTCATAGTGAAATTAACAAGAGTGCAAGTGGGGTGGGTGAACACACATATAGTGAACTATTATAAAAAAATGGAAGCTCTCCAGAAGGAAATGAAGGTTGTTCAGGCTGAGTTAGTTAAAGTAAAAGCATAAGAAGAAATCAAGTCTACATCTACCTCTGTAACATAACAGCTGACAATCGTGCGAGAAGATGTGAATGATGTAAAGTCAAGCATTCTCCTTAAAACTCAAGACACCCAGAATGTTCAAAGTCTCATTGTTGAGGATATGAAGAAGATTTGCAACATAAATGAAAGAATTGATGATGTCGAGAAGAGCTTGAATCTGAGAATAATTAAAAATGAAGAAATCTCCACAAAATGATTCAACAAGCTAGATGAAGGTATGATTCATTTAAATGAAGGGATGAAGCAGGTCTACGAGACCATGGAGAAACTAATCAAATCAGTTGAAGCTTCAAGAGCTAGTTGTAGAGGATCCCTCAACTAAGGGGGGAGAAAAGAGGAGTAGAGAAAGTAGCTCAAGGAGAATGATTTACTGAAGAAAAAGGCAAAGCTATGTTTTACGAACAAGATTCATATGTGTCAACAGAGTCAAACCTTCTAGAAGAACCATTATATCCTGAAGATCAATTTGTTGGGGATAGTGGTCTAGATGACACTTTCAATCCAGACTATTATAGAGCAGAAGAAGAAGAAGATGCCTTTGATGAAGAATTTCTATTTCCCAGGGAATAGTAGTCTGATCTTGCCTATGGAGAGGCTATGAGAAAACTAAAAGAAGACATCAAGACAACTAATGCTAAAGTTGAATAACTGCAGGCTCTAGTCAAAGAGAAAGCGAAGGCTGATAGGAAAGCAAGCCTAGAAAAACAGAATCTATGGGCTATTATTGTTAAGGAAAAAAAAAGAGATGTGCAACTGAAAATAAGTATAAAATGGGACACTGCTAGAAAGATCATGGACAAAATTTAGAAGGGTCCATTTCAAGACAAACTACTAAAGTCAATTATCAATGTCTTGGAAAGGTCAAATGAAAACATTGATAATTTCATGAAGGTGTTAAAAGAAAAAGTTTATTATATCACTGTGATTGTTGATCACATTCTTGAAGATTGGTAGATCTCGGTTTATACCCATAAAAATGGCTCATTCAGAGTATCATTAGAGTTCTTCAGAGAAAGATCTCTATCTGTATTATGGACAAAGATGAATAAAGTCAAAAAGAGTTTAGAAGAGAATGAGCTTCTAAGAGAAAGACTCATAGACTTTGCAAAAGCAGTTAATCCTCAAATCATTCATGATCCAGATGAGGTAATTTTTCTCTCTAATAAGTTTTATCAGATCCTAAAATTAGATGATGAGTCCATACAAGGATATACAGTCAAGTACATGATTGATTTTGAGATTATGTTGCGGTCTAAGGGGTTCAAAACTCAAGATAAAATAGATACGGCTGAAAAGATCCGGAAATACTGCTTGCAAAAAGTATCCCATCTTACATCCGGAAAATATCAAAAATAGATTCAAGTCAGTCATATGATATACAAGAAGAGGAAGAAGGTCCAATTGAGCAGGAAGTGCAATGGAAATTATCACGTGCTGAACAAAGAAGGTTATGTGGAGAATCCGTTCAACCACAACAATCAGCCACTGAATAGTGTTTTTCTCTCTTAGTACAAGTTTGTAAAAGGGGGGGGCGTTGAATAAAAACTTGAAAATTTTGACTAATTCTTGCGGGTTCAAGTTTGTACTTTTATAGTTTTAGTGTTTGGAAATATATAGTAAATAAACTATTTAAACTATGAATTGAAAACTAATAATCAAGAGAACAAAGCAAAGCAATTTAAAAATTACTAGTGGATTGGTTTTCCACTAGTAAGAATTTTGCTTTCAATAACTCGGTCTAAAGGACCAAGATGCTTACAAATAAGAAATTGAAGAAAGAAAAACAATACAATGATTTCTAACTTTTCTATGCTTTTCTTGTTTTTGTTCTATATCTCACATTTGTTACAATGAACTGCTAAGACTATATATAGCAGTTCACATTCTACATCTATTTTTCTATCGACAGATAAAATGCAAATTAAAATTATATTTTACAATGTATTCACTAAATTAGATTGTAGCTTGTTTGCATAGTCTCCTTTGCATTTGTCTTGTTCTAGAAAAATCTTTGTCTTGGTCTTTTCCTTGAAGATTGTGTTGCCTAGAAAGTCTTTGCAATCCTGACAGGACTGTCTTCCATTGATTCAGTTTCTACAAAGTTCTCATTCCTTTTATCCTTAACCAATTTAGGAAACACTGATGAATTGATAATTGTTGTTAAACTTATCAATCGATCCTTCTTTGCTTATCCATCGATGGATAGGTTATCCATTGATTAATTAATGTATCAATGGATATCTTGGTTATCCATCGATCCCTTATCCATTGATTGTCTTTTATCCATTGATTGCCTTGGTGCTTTCATCCGTTGATGGAGATCCATTGATTTGACTTTAGTTGACCTTTATCCATCGAACAGTTTCTACATCCATCGACTTCAACATCTGTTGATCACTTCATTTGAGAAAATTCTGACTTAGAATATTTACAATTAATCAACCATTCTTCTCATCCGTTGAAGAGCTATCAATTGAAGTCAACAGACATCAATTGACTAGTTCACAGTATCCATCGACATATTACAATCAATTGATAATGAAACATGGATCAATTGTAATAACCCAATATACCAGTTGATTAACATTTTCAACTGATAATTTATTTCCTAGTCAATGGATATTTATAGGTCATATATTAAATGACCAGTTACATTTAAAATTAGAATCTATATTAAAATTCTAAGTAATTTGTTATCATCAATTCTCATAATCCCTAACAATCTCCCCCTAATTATGAGTATAACAAATAGGCATAAATTCACTGTTGATGATAACAAAACTCTAAGCATTTTTACTCTAGCAGGAATTTCAATATGGAAATATATAAAGATTGATCAAGTACCAGTGACAGATGTTTTTTGATAAATTTGATGATGATTCTGAATTGTCTATCTCCTCCTTCTTTTGTTTGACTTATTCATCTTGTCTTTATTTTCTTTCATCTTCCTGAACAGTGACCCTTTCAGAATCTTTTCATCTTTAACATATGTCAATGACCTTCTTTCCTGATTGGGTAGTTTGTTGATTTTCTGACATATGTTAATGCACTTCTCTTTACCCTGCCTGTCCTTGTAGATCATCATGTAAAAAGGCTCATGTAGTACCTTCTTTCCTTCAGGGTTCCAGATCTTCACTCTACCATCCCTTTGTACCTGAAGTGTAGGTGCTTATAACCTTCTCAGAGTCTACAGACTTGTCAGAGTCTACAGATTTGTCAGAGTCTACAGACTCGTCCTCATCTATAGACTCATCAAAGTTTTAGAGACTCATCAGAGTTTAGAAGTTATAAATTGTCAAGATACAGTACCTCAACAATTTTGTAAGAGCAAATCATAGTTTGATAAATCAAGGACTATACTTAAAGTACATACCTTGCTTCCTTTATGATAGAACATTTATATATTTAACATACCTAATTCACCTACCAGTTTGAGAAAGGCAGACTAATCAAGTGGTTTAGTTAATATATCTGCAATTTGTCTGTCATTTGAAATATAATGAAGTGTCACAGAAACATTTTCAACATGTTCTCTAATAAAATGATAATGACATCAATGTGCTTTGTTCTGGAATGTTGGACTGGATTCTCTGCAATTTTAATAGCACTAGTATTGTCACAATACACAGGAATGTTTAAGAATGTTAGTCCATAATCAAGTAACTGATTTCTCATCCACAAAATTTGAGCACAGCAACTTCCAGCTGCTATGTATTCAGCCTCAGCTGTTGAAGTTGAAATTGTTTGTTGTTTCTTGCTAAACCAATAAATTAACCTGTTGCCAAGAAATTGGCATTGACCTGGTGTGTTTTTCCTATCCACTTTGCATCCTGCATAGTCAGAGTCAGAATAATCAATTAGTGAAAAATTTGACTCTCTAGGATATCAAAGTCCAAGTTTTTGTGCGCTCTTGAGATATCTAAAAATACTTTTTACAGCTAACAAATGTGATTCTCTTGGGCCAGCCTAAAATCTAGCACACAGGCATGTTGTAAACATTATATCTGGTCTACTTGCAGTTAAATATAGCAATGAGCCAATCATACCTCTATAGCTAGTGTTGTTAACTTTCTTACCCTTTGGGTCAGAGTCTAGCTTAGTGGTTGTTGACATGGGAGTTTTGGCAGTTGCACAGTCTTGCATATCAACCTTGTTCAATAGGTCTTTCACATATTTTGATTGATTGATGAAGATTCCATCAACATTCTATTTGACTTGTAGTCCACAAAAGAAGTTCAATTCTCCCATCATGCTCATTTCATAATTTGACTGCATTAATTTGCTAAACTTTTCACAGAGTTTTTCATTAGTAGAATGAAATATAATATCATCAACATAAATTTGGACAAGTAAAATATCACCTTTATGTTTTCTAATACAAAGAGTTTTATCAATGGCATCTCTAATGAATCCATTTTTAAGAAGAAATTTTGATAGAGTTTCATATCATTCTCTAGGTGCTTGCTTCAATCCATATAGTGCCTTGTCTAACCTGTAAACATGATCAGGAGGCTTTGGATCAACAAATCCTGGTGGTTGCTTCACATAGACTTCTTCTTCCAATTTCCCATTCAAGAAGGCACTTTTCATATCCATTTGATACACCATGAATTTTGAATGGGCTGCAAATGCAAGCAACTTCCTGATAGCTTACAATCTTGCTACTGGTGCAAAAGTTTCATCATAAACAATTCCTTCCTCTTGAGAGTATCCTTTTGCAACTAGCCTTGATTTGTTTCTAATAACCATCCCATTTTCATCAAGCTTGTTTCTGAACACCCATTTAGCTCCAATAGTTGATTTATCTCTTGATCTTGGTATAAGTTTCCACACTTTATTTCTCTCAAATTCATTCAATTCTTCTTGAATTGCAATAATCCAATCAGGGTCTTGTAATTCTTCCTCAATGTTCTCATTCTTTGAGAGAAAACAACTATAAATACATTCATTTTGAGTGGTTGCTCTAGTTTTTATACCACTCTCAGGATCCCCATTTATCAAATCTGGAGTGTGATCCCTTGTCCATTTTCTATCTGGTAGAAGATTGATTCTTGAACTTGAAGCTCCCCCTAAATCATTGGCAGTTCCTGTGTATTAGTGAAATTCAAATGAAGAAGCCCCCCTAGTTGTTTGTCTCTGAGAAGAGTTCAGAGTTTCCTGATCCAGACCCTGAAGAGTTAAACTCTGAAAAACTTGATTCTGTCTGTCTAGACTCTATCTGGTTATACTCTGAACTATTAGACTCTGAATTATTTGGAGTTGAATTTTCTGGCTCCCCCTTAGAGTATGCAGGATTTTGTGTTGTTTCAAGAGTTATTTGAATCCCTTCATCCTCATCATCTTCATCTATCTCAGAACTTTTCAAATTTTAAATTCCAATGTTGTAAACTCTGATTCATCCTACAATCCTGTAATCTTTTTATCATCAAATACAACATGAATTCCATAATAATTCTGGTTCTGAGATTAAATACTCTAAATGCCTTTGTGTTTGATGCATATCCAAGAAAAATTGATTCATCAGCCTTGGGTTCAAATTTGCTTAGATTTTCTGGATGTGCCTTTAGTACAAAACACTTGCATCCAAATATGTGAAAATGCTTCACACTTGGCTTCTTATTATTTACCATCTCATATGGAGTCATTCCATGCATATTAATCAATGTACAATTTTGGGTGAAACATGTTGTACTTACTGCCTCAGCCCAAAAATATACTGGTAGTTTATACTCTGCCAACATTATTATGGCAGCTTTTATGAGTGTTCTATTCTTTCTCTCCACAACTCCATTTTGTTGGGGTGTTCCTAGTGCAGAAAATTGTTGAGTAATTCTCTTTGATGTACAGTATTCCTCCATGGTTGAATTCTTGAATTCAGTACTATTGTCACTACTTAGAACTCTAATTGTTTTCTTTGATTTTGTTTCCAGAAAAGTGATATGGTCTACTATGTGTTGTGAAGCTTCATCTTTTGAATGTAGAAAGAAAGCCCATGTGAATCTTGTAAAATTATCTACAATGATAAGAGCATATTTCTTTTTTATTAATTGACATCACATTTACTAGACCAAATAAATCAAGATGTAATAAATAAAAAAGGTTCAGAAATTGTATTTATTGTCTTGCTCTTAAATGATGTTTTCTGTTGCTTTCCAAGTTGACATGCTTCACAAAGTCCATCTTGCACAAAATCAACCTGTGTTAATCCTCTCACAAGATTCTGTTTAACCAACTTATTGAGTGTTTTGAAGTTGATGTGTGTCAGTTTCTTGTGTCATTTCCAGCTTTCTTCAGTTGAGGCCTTGTTGTATAAACATGTGAATTCATCGTAAATACAATCCTCCAAGTTGGCTTCATATATGTTACCATGTTTGTGCCCTTTGAAGACCAAAGTGCCTCTTTCTTTATGAGTTATAAGACACTCTTTATTGTCAAAGCCAGTATAGTAACCTTTATCTCCAAGTTGACTAATGTTGATTAGGTTGTGTTTTAAGCCATCAACTAGAGCTACTTCTTCAATGATGACACTTCCAAGTACAATCTTGCCATATCTCAGTGTTTGTCCTTTGTTGCTATCTCTAAAGGATACTTCTAGGCCTACCATTTCCACAAAGTCTGTAAGCAGGGATTTCTTTCTAGTCATGTGTCCTGAGCATCCAATGTCCAGGATTAGGGTTACTTTCATTTCCCTAGTTCCCTGCATACATAAAATAACTAGTTAGATGTTTTGGGGATCCAAATAGTTTTGAATCTTTTTCTACTAACTTTGGGTGAAACAGGTTTAGAGTTCTTCACTTTTTTTTTACCTGTCTCCTTTGTTGCTTTAGACTTTGGTGGAGTCTTGACAGTGTCATACCAACTTTTATCAATAGAAGATTTTAGCTCATAAAAGTTATAATACAAATCATGATAGACTCTACACATATAAATAGAATAAAATATGCTTCCATAGTGATAACAAGGTAAAAGGCATATGACTAGGCCTATTTGTAATAATTAGATGACAACTCAACTCTAGTTATAAAGAGAAGTAAATAATAAACACAAAACATGAATCAAGATGAAGACAGTCAACTAATCACAAAGGATCTAAGTATCAGAAGTATTTTATGGGATTACTACTCAACACTGCAAGAAGTTCATTAATATGTTCAAGAGTCAGTGAAAAATAAAGTAGTAGTACTTCTAAAAGAATACAGAAGATATAAAAGATTTCAAGTGGTTACTACAGAAAGATTCCAGAAGAAGAGGAAAGACAGTAAAGCAGAAAAATAACAGAAGGCCACAACTTAAATGTTAAAGATGGAGAATAATTATTATAATATGACACAAATGAACCAGACAGTGCATTTGTGTGTCAACTAAATTAATAATTATTCAACATCGAGCTCAAGTGGTTTATGACAGAAGACGAAGAAAAGACGGGAAGACTTCAAAGCTGACTACTATGTAATAAACGTCAGAGATAGTATTTTAATTCTACTACCAAATATTAATTGATTATTTAATTTATCTAATTAAATTAATTCAAGTTGAATTTAATTTAATTTATAAATTAACTAATTAAATTAAGTAGAATTAATTTATTATAAAAGATATAACTTAATATGACTTTTAATGTAATTCAAATGACTAAGAATTAAGTCATACCGAATTTGTTAATTAAAAGTCATACCGAAATAATTTTTAGTTAATTAATTAAAAGTCATACCGAGTTTTATATAAAAAGTCATACCGACCTTTTGTATAATAAGTCATACCGAGTTTTTATATGAAAAGTCATACCAACCTTTTATATAATAAGTCATACCGATTTTTTATATAAAAAGTCATACTGACCTTTTATATAATAAGTCATACTGATTTCTTTTATTAAATAAGTCATACAGATTTATTTAATTAAAAGAAAATTCAAATATGACTTTAAAATAAGTCATACCGAATTTTAGAAAGTCATACCGAATTCTGATAGTCATGCCCAGCTTTTTAATAAGTCATACAAGGCTTATTTCTTGTTAAAAAAGGTCATAGTGAGTAAGTCATACAAGCTTAAAATTTCTCTATATATATGAGGTTTCATATTTCAAGAGTAAGAAAAACAGTTCAAATTCAGAAAATTGTCTACATTGTAATATCCACAAATTTCTGTGCAAGTTTGGAATATAATGGTTAAACTCGAACAAATCATGTCAAAATCGTTCTAAGCTTTTAAACAGTTATATAAACTTTCTACTTATTAATTTTGTAATATTTTTCAAGTTAAAATTATATCTTCTACTTGAACAGTATTTCATTACAATTAATATTTCGTGTGAATTTAAAATAATATTTTTAAATCCAATATTCCGCGATAATTAATAGATATTGTATTCAACCCCCATTCTACAATATCAGGGACCAACAATTGGCATCAGAGTTGGTTGATATTTTTAAATATCAGATCCGAACCAAAAATTCTGCAACTCATATACAGATCTCAAAAATTATTTTTAATTTGAAATAATTTTTTATTCAAAATAATTTTTTTCTCTCTAAAAATTATTTTTGATCAAAAAATATTTTCAGTCAAAAATTAAAATATTTTTTTGAAACATATAATTTTTAATCTTATTAAAGATGAGTACTCAGAAAGTGACTAGCATCAAAATTCCACAATTCGACAGAGAGCACTACAACTTGTGGAAACACAAAATGCTACTGTTCATTGGGATTGCCAATCCCAAGTACGCATTAGTATTGGCCAAATGTGTTGAACCCCCTATATCAGTTATTCTCGAACATTAGGTAGATGGGGTCGTAATTCCCCACAGACAGTTTCTGAAAAGTCTAGCAGACTATACAGATGAGGAAGCAGAAGCTGTATCCCTTGATAACAACCTCAAATTAATATTAATTGAATCCCTAGACTACGTAATGTACAATCAAGTAGTCAATTGCAAAAATGCAAAACAGATCTGGGAAACAATTGAAATCATCAATGAAGGGACTGAGGAAGTAAAAGAGAATAGACTGAAAATCCTAACCTCCCAGTATGAGCAGTTTAGATCAAACCCTGGTGAGTGTATCTCTAAGGTGTTTCAGAGACTAAACAAACTGATAAACGAGCTCAATATGAATGGAAAGTTTTATCAGAATCAGGAGGTGAACAAGAAGTTTTTACTGACATTACCCGAGCATCTGGAGCACAGGATCGCAGCTATCCGAGAGTCTAGGGACATGAAGGAGGTAACCCTAGAAAGACTCTACAGAGTTTTAAAAACTTATGAACTGGAACAGATCCAAACTAGAGAGATGTATGGGAGAGGTAAGGTACAGAGTTCCTCCAAGGCATTAATGGTAGATGCACCAGAGAAGGTAGAAGTGAAGGCTACTGCACCTTCTAACATTTCAACAGAGTATGTGGTTCCAAAATTTGGACATTCTTCTGACAAACAAGAAGATGGTGAGTTCTACTCTCTTGAAGAACTAGATCAGCTGGAAGATAAATCTCTAGCTATGGTTGCCAGGAGGTTTGGCAACATGAGATTCCGAAGAAACTCCTCCTACAGAGTTAAGCCTAATTTTGGAAGATTCCAAAAAGGAGATTCTTCGACAGCAGTATCAAAAAGCGGCTACAAGACCAGCTTAGTTGATAGAAGCAAGTTTCGTTGCTTCAACTATAATGAGCTAGGCCACTTCACAACTAAATGTAAGAAGCCTAAGCAGGGGAAAATAGAGAGTCTTACGAAGAGCTCAATGAGAAGTATGATGCGCTCGTGAAAAAGCATCAAGGAAAGTTCTATCTAGCAGAGGGCAGAAGCTGGGATGACTCAGATAATGATGATGAGGAAGAGCTGGGAAATCTTGCTCTTTTGGCTTCATCCGAGGAATCACTATCTCCCACCCGTCAAGGAGGAATAGAGGTAAATCCTTCTTGCCCTAAAATGTTTGCTCTACTAGGAAAACAACTAGATGGTGAAAGAGATAAGGTTACGAAACTAAGACTCAAAGTTAAAGAGTTAATTGATGAGACTGAAGTTCTTAAGCAGTTAAAAAGAAATCATGACAAGTTGACATTCAAGTTGACTGAGGACTTAGTTGTTCAAGTCAGTAAAGTCAGTTGTCATGTTGTAGTAGAAACCAATCTCAGAAATCAGATAGAGGAAGAAAAGAAAAATTGTATTACATATAAGAATTCCTCGTATATTATAAAGAACCTAGTTGACCAACAAGAGATAAGTCGTAAAGTTGGAATAGGCTTCGAGTACAATAAATCTGTAGGAAAGCCAAGCAACATAACTCCTTTCAGAAAAGTGCTGAAGAAAGGGGGATCCCACATGTTGTTAAAGACACACCGAAACATCTCTTCATAACACCGATAGCTGAACCCATCCTTGAGAGCTCCATACTGATTGCATATGAAATGAAGTTAGAGGATCTCGAGGAAGAGAAGAAGAGAGAAGAATGGGTTAAGGACACAAAAAGAGTTAATGTCCAGAAAGAGAAGAGTGCACCGGAGATACTAGGGAAAGATGAGGGAACTTCTAAGTAGCCCAATCCTGGTATAGGTGCAAGAGACTTAAAGAATAAAATGAACAGACCAAACACGTTTGTTAATAGTAAGGATAGTAACAACAAATTTCATTCTACTGAAAACTTCAAATCTGCTGATAAAATTGAAGTAGAATTTATTAAGTTACCTACTATTTTGAATAACATGCCTATTATTGATGCTTTACATAAACCTTGTGGTATATTGAATTGTATGTTATGTGCTTTTAATGCTATGAATGCTTATTTTAAACGCATGATTGCTAAGAAAGATAACATGGCACCTAGACAATAGATCAATAATAAATTCACTAAATCCAAGACTGTAACTCCTTCATCTACTAAGAAGGAAAAATATATTCCTAAGTCTAAACAGAAAGTTGTTAAGACTATTTATAGGAAGGTAGGAACAGTTAAGGAAGATAATGCTGTTATTAGAAAAGGATCTGTTGTCAAAACTGACAAAGGTCAATTCTTTAAGTATGCCGGGCCCAATCAATTTTGGGCTCCGAAGACGAATTAATCCGTTTGGTATGTGTAGGGAGTTAAACAGGTAAACCGAGTTATATGGATCCTAGACAGTGGATCTTCAAGGCATATGACTGGAGATAGAGCCCTGCTATCGAACATGGTTGAAAGAGTTGGCCCAATCGTCACCTTTTGAGATAACAGCAAATGAATGACTACGGGATATGGCAAGTTAAATACTAGAAATGTTATCATTGACAACGTCTCTTTAGTGGAAGGACTTAAGCAAAATCTACTCAGCGTTAGTCAATTTTGTGATAAAGGGTACAAAGTAAACTTTATTAAGGAGAAATGCTTAATAGCTCATTCTAAAGATGACAAAATTGCCTTACGTGGAGTAAGGAAAGGAAACTTGTACGTAGCCGATCTCAACTCAGGAACTGAAGATGAAGCAAACTGTTTCTACTCAAAGGCTTCATCAGAAGAAAGCTGGCTATGGCACAAGAAACTCTCACATCTAAACTTCAAAATAATGAACTCTTTAGTCAAGAGGGATTTGGTGAGAGGACTACCTCCGATGGAATTTACACAAGAAGGTTTGTGTGAGGCATGTCAGAAAGGGAAGTCAAAGAAAGCAAGTCACAGAGGCACATACACTAAAAACATCACTGAACCACTTCGACTCCTTCACATGGATTTATTTGGTCCAGTAAATATTATGTCAATGTCAAGGAATAAATATGCCTTAGTGATTGTGGATGACTTCACAAAGTGTACGAGGGTTTTATTCTTGAACTCTAAGGATGAAACTCCACAATTGGTTATTGATCATGTAAAGCTGATTGAGTTAGATTCAAAGTTACCTGTCTGGGCAATCAGATCAGACAATGGAACAGAATTCAAGAATGAAGTTCTGAATAAATTTTGCTCAGACAAGGGGATAACAAGGCAATATTCAGCACCAAGAACTCCATAACATAATGGAGTTATAGAAAGGAAAAATAGAACCCTGATTGAAGCTGCAAGAACTATGCTAAGTGAATCAAGGTTACCTATCTACTTCTGGGCTAAAGTAGTGTTATACCCAGAATCGAACTCTGATCAACAAAGATCATATGAAGACTCCCTATGAATTAATGGCTGGCAAGAAACCTACTCTGAAGTACTTTCATGTATTTGGAGCTAAATGTTATGTTCTAAAGGATGGAGATGAATATCGTGGCAAGTTCGAGGCCAAGGCACATGAAGCTATTTTTGTCAGATATTTAAGAAGAGCATATAGGGTGTACATAATTAATCAACATCAAGTAAAAGAAAGTGTCAATGTTACTTTTGATGACACTAAACTCCCAAGTATCCAAACTGAAGATTCTTCTGAGTCATTAAAATTTGATAATTATCCTGACTCACATTCGGATGACGAAGAAGAACCTGAGGTTGCAACAAGAATTGATGATGACAATAATAATGATGATCCAGGTAATAGTGGTGGAAACAATGGTAACACTGGAAATTCTACTAATACAAGTGGTGGATCAACAAGTCATCCTGGCAGCAACTCAGGGGGAGATGAAGGATCAACTGGTAGAACACAACATCACAATGAATTTTAAGGCGAATCATCAAGATCAAACTTACCCATGGAAAGGATATGGAGCAAAGATCATCCTTTTGAATTTATCATAAGTGATCCAAATATTGGAGTTAGAACCTGAAGTAACTTCAAATGAATGTTTATTTTCAGTTTTTCTGTCTCAAGAAGAACCAAAGAAGATTGAAGATGCATTAATTGATCCAGATTGGGTTCTTGCCATGCAAGAAGAACTCAATCAGTTCGAGAGATAAGAAGTCTGGGCACTGGTACCCAGGCCTAAAGATAGATCCGTTATTGGTATGAAATGGGTATACAGGAACAAGTTAGACGGTGATGACATTGTTACAAGGAACAAAGCCAGACTGGTTGTAAAGGGTTACTCCTAGGAAGAGGGAATTGATTATGACGAGACCTACGCACCAGTTGCAAGACTTGAAGCCATCAGGATATTTCTGGCATTTGCAGCACATTCTAATTTTAAAGTTTTTCAAATGGATTGAAGAGTGCATTTCTGAATAGAGAGTTAGAACAGGAAGTATATGTGGAACAGCCCTCTGGCTTTGAAAATCCAAGGTTTGTTGACTTTGTGTATTTCCTATTTAAAGCTCTCTATGGACTCAAGCAAGAACCAAGCACATTGACAAAAAATATCACTTTATCCGAGAGCATGTCATGAATGGAATTGTGGTGTTATATTTTGTTCCCACAGAGGATCAAATAGCCGACATCTTCACAAAACCACTTGATGAATCCACTTTCTCTAAGTTGGTTAGTGAACTAGGAATGTTAAATAATGGTTAATTTTTTGTTACTAGGAATTAATTTAAGCTCATAAATATTGAATGGTAATATTTAAAAAATTTATGAGACTTGAATTAATAAAATCCTAGGGCTTATGAATTTTTGGAAAATTATCTTAAGACTAAATTAATATTCTTAAAAGATAATTATTTCAATTATAGCATAAGTACTTTTGTTTAAATTAAGCAATTATGTAAATTATTATTATTAGACAATAATTCAGCATGACTTTTGATTAATAAAATCGGCATGACTTCTTATTTTTAATAATAAGTCATACCGAGTGTTAATCAATAATAAGTCATGCCGAATATTGATTTATTTTCTATTTTTGTTTTATTTCTTTTGATAAGTCTTACCGATTTATTGTTTCAATAAGTCATACCGACGGATTTTGAATATATATATATGTATATATATATATATATATATATGTCTTCGGTATGACTTTTTAAAAAGTCATACCGAGCCTTACTTATTCAATAAAAAAGGGAAGAAGTTATATTCAACATATACACACACGATACACAGTTAATCGACAAATTAAAAAGAACAGAACTTTACAGTTTCTTCAAAACCATTCGATTTTCCTCAAAACAACTGCATCAGTTGCTTATTCTTGTTGTTTACAAGCTTATGCTTGCTTGTTACTTGATTGAATCGAAAAAAACAAATAAAGTGTTGCCCGGTTTTTGTCTGCAATCGAACTAGATTTCGACTGGTTTTGGTCTAATTTCGATTGGATTTTACTGGATATAGGACTGATTGTGTAGTAATTTTTTGTTGAAAATCAACTAAGGTTTATTTAGAATTAGGGTTTCAACTATTGGACTGCTTGTTTCGAATTAATCGGGTGTAGTTCTTGAAGTTTGTGATTATTCGAATAATTAGGAGTTTTAATTAATTAAAAATAATTAATTATAATGGTTGGTTATTGTGAATTAGTGAAGACCAATTTTGTAGGATTTTTTAATCCGGTGATTTGTTCAGTCGAGAGGTTTCGACCATGGATCGTATTTTTAAATGAACATTCACTTAAGAACTGCAATTACTTTGGACACCTTATTGCAAGTGTTAGCATTTAGGGCATTGTACACTACAGTTCGGAACAGAACTATTGTAGCAAGAGTTCAATTCTCATTCACCATAGGAGAACATGAGTACATGGTAACTGAAGATGATGTGAACAGGATTCTAGGGTTCCCAGACAAAGATTTTATGATCCACCAACTATTCCAGAGATACTTGAATTTTTCAATGCTATTCAGTATCAAGGTGAGATTAATCTAGTGAGGCTGACTAAGGCCAAGCTTATGAGTGAGTGGGACTACTTCTTTCACACACTAGCTCAAGTGTTTGCACCCACTACAAAAAGCAACTTCAACAACATTTCTTCACTACTTCAGATAATTGGGTATTTTGTGGCCCATAACCGGAGGATTAATTTCGGGAAGTTGATTCTGAAAGAAATTATAAAGAAGATGGGAACGCCAAAAAGCAGGGAATACAATGTGCAAGTCTACTATCCAAGGTTCCTAATGCTGTTCATGAATGATCTCTTGATAGATGAGAATAAATAACTGTTCCAGAATAGTCCTGTAGAAGCATCTCCAACTTCTCAGAGACAAATATTCTCAAGGCTCAACAACAATCCAAAGTTTCAAGACGTGTCAGTGGTAAGAACAGAGTACATGGGTCAAATCTTAGATCGAATTGTAAATCCTGCACAGGCTCAACCTCATCAGCAAAAGCTAGAGCAATTTCTAGATCAATTACCAATGGAAGTTGAAACCTCTGCACAACTTTTATTTGAAGCTGCTCAACATGCAGAACATGAGGCAGAGGTACAACAGGTAATAACTCACACTTTAGCTTCCAAATTCCTACCTATAAATATAAGTAATATTACTTTAGATTTATCTATGGCGGACTATGATTGTGGTCTTACACTTCCGATTTCGGTTATGAACCTGAAAACACACTGGTTCAATCACATGCTGATATAGAGCCCCAAACAGTTTCACCTTCTTCAACTTCACTGAGTCTTATTAGAAAAAGGAAGAAACCTGTTAGGAAAGTAAGAGGTAGAAGTGTTTCTATAAGTGAACCTGCAGCTCTGTCTCCACCAACAAAAAGATCGAGAACTGAACCAGAGACAACTGCAGAACCTTCCTTATTCTCTCAGTGGGATATGGAATTTGAAAAGGCAATTCAACAGTCACTGGATTCACTCGATCAAACGGGTGATTCTATTGAAATTCGTCGTCCGGTCGCGGCATCTTGTGAAGAGTCACGCACACTGCTAGCGCTCACACTAGCAGGACCTCCATTTGAAGAAACACAATCAGATGAGGTCACATCTAGAAATGAAGAAAATATTTTTGAAACAAACTGGTCGGATGCCACATTTACAGTGGACCAAGACTTTTTTGATGCAGTGCAACATCAGATACCTTCAGAGGTATTGAGGGGCACCATAGACTCTAATGAGCCACGAAATACATTGTCTAAGGTGGTGAACCCCCTGGATTTCTTACATCCAGTTCTTTTAAAAGAAGGTCTCGAATCCACTGGTGGATTTTAGAGGTAACCACTCTTTAGAGGGAGTTAAGACTCCATTCACGGAGTAGCTACGTCAGCAGTGGAGCCGAATCAAGATAATCTTGTTGAGGATGCGCCTTCACAGGCATCAGAAGAGCATTTCGACTCTTCAAAAGCTATTGTTTTATATACAGGTACAACATCTGGATCTGGAAAGGAGCTAAACACTAGTGATGTGAGGCAAACACAGAGTGAAAGACGTGCACCGAGTGATAGTGAGTTAAACAGGAGTGCAAGTGAGATGAGTGCACAGACACACAGTGAACTACTATCTAAAATGGAAGCTCTTTAGAAAGAAATGCAGATTGTCCAAGCTGATTTGGTAAAGGTAAAAGCACAAGAAGAAGAGAAGTCCACATCTGCCTCTATAACTCAATAGCTGACAATAGTGCAAAAAAGATATTGATGATGTCAAATCCTCCATACTTCTAAAAACTCAAGATATCCAGAATGTTCAGAGTCTCATTGCTGAGGACATGAAAGAAGTGAACAAATTACATGAAAGGATTGATGAAGTTGAGAAAAGTTTAACCCTGACAATTATTGAAAATGAAAAGATCTCAACACAACGATTCAGCAAACTGGATGATGGCATGACTCATTTGAATGAGGGCATGAAGCAAGTCTATCTGATTATGCAGAAACTGATGATATCTTTTGAAGCCTCAAAATCTCAAGAGGATCCCTCAACTAAGGGGGAGAAAGAAAATGAGAAAGTAGCTGGAGATGAAGGGGCTACTCAAGACCAAGAAAAGTTAAGTTGTATTCTGAAAAACAATTTCAATCCTATGATCCAGAACCAGAAGAACAATATTATGCTCAAAAGCAATTCATTGATGACAGTGCTCATGATGAATCATACATTCCTGACTACTGCAGAGCTGAGGAAGAGACTGCCTTCGATGAATAATTTTTATTTCCAAAAGAAAAAGAAATTGATCCGGCCTATGAAGAGGCAATGAAGAAGTTAAATGATGACATCAAGGCAAGTCATGCAAAGACTGAGAAACTGAAAGCTCTAGTCATGGAAAGAACAAAGGCTGAAAAAGAAGCAAGCCTAGAAAAGCAAAATCTCTGGGCCTTGCAGTCAGAGAAAAGAAGAGAGATGTGTAGCTCAAGATTGGAAATAAATGG
Organism: Oenanthe sinensis; assembly: GCA_028671895.1. Lineage (NCBI taxonomy): Eukaryota > Viridiplantae > Streptophyta > Magnoliopsida > Apiales > Apiaceae > Oenanthe > Oenanthe sinensis. Next base: position 33,603,643 of record CM053803.1, read on the forward strand.
GACATTGCAAGAGAAATAATGGACAAACTATAGAAGGGTCATTCGAAGACAAGCATCTGAAATCAATAATTGAGCGTCTAGAAAAGTTAAATGACAGCATTGATAACTTCATGAAAGCTCTAAAAGAGGAAGTGGACTATATCACTATCCTAGTGGATCACATTCTTGAAGACTGACAAATTTTAGTCTACACTCACAAAAATGCTACATTCAGAATTTCTTTGGAGTTTTTCAGACAAAGAAGTTTATCAGTCATATGGACGTTACTGAATAAAGTGAAAAGAAGTTCAGAAGAGAATGAGCCGCTAAGAGACAGGCTCAGAGACTTCGCACAAGTTTTTAGTCCTCAGATCTTATTTGATCCTAATGAGGTAAGATTTTTCTCAAACAAGTTGTATCAAATCATGCAGTTAAATGAAGAGTCATTGAAGGGCTACACAGTTAAGTACATGATTCAAGTTGAAAGGATGCTAAGGTCGAAAGGATTCAGATCCCAAGATAAGTTGAATGTTGCATAAAAGATCAGAAACTACTGTCTGTCAAAGAAAATTTCTTCGTACATCAGGCAAATGCCAAAGATAGATTCCACTCAGCCATATAATGTAGAAGAAGAGATAGTAGTTCCTGTTGAGCAGGAAGTTTTGTGGCAGTTAGCAAGAGCTGAACAAAGGAGGTTGTATGGAGAATCCACTACAACAGAACAATCAGTATCTGAAGAAGTACTGAGGATACTAGTTCATAAAGGTTCAATCCTAGAAGAAGGTGAAGTTGATACATCTGAAGACTGAAGACATAAATAAAATATGATAGAAACTTTGTAATATTTGTTCAGTACTAGAGGTATAATTATCTTATATTTATCTTTTATGTATGAATCTGGAAAATTGTTAAATATAATACCAGAACCTTTGTTTATTATTTACAGTTATTACATGTCGTACTACTTTTTTAGTTATTAGTTGAGTTATCCTCTAGAAATTTGTGTGTTAAATGTTTGACAACAAATAGGGGGAGATTGAAAGGCATATGACTAGGCCTATTTGTAATAATTAGATGACAACTCAACTCTAGCTATAAAGAGAAGTAAATAATAAACACCAAACAGGAATCAAGATGAAGACAGTCAACTAATCACAAAGGATCTAAGTATTAGAAGTATTTTATGGGACTACTACTCAATACTGGAAGAAGTTCATTAATATGTTCAAGCGTCAGTGAAAAATAAAGTGGTAGTACTTCTAAAAGAATACAGAAGATATAAAAGATTTCAAATGGTTACTATAGAAAGATTCCAGAAAAATAGGAAAGACAATAAAGCAGAAGAATGACAGAATGCCATAACTTAAATGTTAAAGATGGAGAATAATTATTATAATATAACACAAATGAACCAGACAGTATATTTGTGTGTCAACTAAATTAATAATTATTCAACATTGAGCTCAAGTGGTTTATGACAGAAGATGAAGAAAAGACGGGAAGACTTCAAAGCTGACTACTATGTAATAAACGATAGAGATAGTATTTTAATTCTACTACCAAAGATTAATTGATTATTTAATTTATCTAATTATATTAATTCAAGTTGAATTTAATTTAATTTATAAATTAACTAATTAAATTAAGTAGAATTAATTTATTATAAAAGATATGACTTAATATGACTTTTAATGCAATTCAAATGACTAAGAATTAAGTCATACCGAATTTATTAATTAAAAGTCATACCGAAATGATTTTTAGTTAATTAATTAAAAATCATACCGAGTTTTATATAAAAAGTCATACCGACCTTTTATTTAATAAGTCATACCGATTTTTTATATAAAAAGTCATACCGACCTTTTATATAATAAGTCATACCAATTTTTTTTATTAAATAAGTCATATAAATTTATTTAATTAAAAGAAAATTTGAATATGACTTTAAAATAAGTCATACCGAATTTTAGAAAGTCATGCCCAGCTTTTTAATAAGTCATACAAGGCTTATTTCTTGTTAAAAAAGGTCATAGTGAGTAAGTCATACAAGCTTAAAATTCCTCTATAAATATGAGATTTTGGCTTCATATTTCAAGAGTAAGAAAACAGTTCAAATTCAAAAATTTGTCTGCATTGTAATATTCACAGATTTATGTACAAGTTTGGAATATAATTGTTAAACTCGAACAATTCATGTCAAAATCGTTCTAAGCTTTTAAACAATTATATAAACTTTCTACTTATTAATTTTGTAATACTTTTCAAGTTAAAATTATATCTTCTACTTAAATAGTATTTCATTACAATTAATATTTCATTTGAATTTAAAATAATATTTTTAAATCCAATATTTTGCGATAATTAATAGATATTGTATTCAACCCCCCTTCTACAATATCAGGGACCAACACAAGGCTTCTGTGGAATGTAGTGACTTTTCAGAGTCTTTGAAGGAATAGACTTTGATTTTTCTCAATTTTTGCTTTACAGTCTAGAGCTAAATGGTTGTTGTTACCACATCTATAATACTTTTTTCTAGGAGCATTAGGATCCTTTTAATAGTTATTGGCCTTATTAATGCCTTCCTTACCATTCCTGTTTCTCCTAGTTTTGGTAGACTCTGATAAGTTCTCTAGCCTTTCTTTTAACTTAGACTTAGACAGGTACCCTATGTTAATGTTTTTCTTAGTCTTATTTACTCATGGTTCATCTGTCTTTTTATCAACAACAGGGGGAACATTGACATATGAGTTTGTGGTTTCTTTAGGCAAATCATTCTTTAATTCAGTAGTCACAAACTTAACAGGTATAAAGGTACTTTTGTCCTTAGTCTTATCAATTTGACTAGCTTCATCAATGTTATAATTCTCAACAATAGGTCTTTTGCCTTGACTCTTGTCATAGCCTAGACCAGCAGTTTGACACACATGTTGATTATTGAAAATTTTCAGAACTTTTCTTCCAGAGTCTGTCCAGACTCTGAACTTAATTCTCTCTTCCTCTAGTTCCTTTTTAACATAGTCAAAAGCTTTTAGAAATTCAGTGTAGTTGTGACTATATTTCTCATAATCCTTCTTGTATTGTTCCATTAATTTTAACACAAACTCTAAATAATCATTCCTATTTGTCAAGGTTAAATTTTCTTCTTTTAACCATTCACTTTCACTAGTGAGAGATCTATATTTATCATTATTTTATTAACCTCACTTTGCACAATTTGTATACCATCAGAGTCTAAATTAAGCAAGGATTCAGGAGTGAAGATTGATACCTGAGTTTTAGGATATGAGGGTTCTTTGGGAGATTGTGATTTTCTTGAGGAGGATGTGCCATCAATACTAAATTTTCATAATCAATTTCATCCCCTGAGCTTGAATCTGCCCAATTCTTTCCTGTTAATAGAAGTTATTTCCCTTTACCTTGACTTTTTAACTTTCTGCATACACTAGTAAAGTGCCCCAATATTCCACATTTGAAACACTTGACCTTTGCTTTGTCAAGTTTGATTATAGTGCTCTTGTTCTTCTCAACCTTCTCATATTCCTTTTTGAATGATGGCCTTTTGCTAAATTTGCCAGTTCTTTTATTAAATTTCATTCTTTTAAAAATTTTAGCAAACATATCCATCATTTGACATAGATCAATTTCTTCATCAGACTCAGAGTCTATGTCAGTAGACTCTGATTCTTCAACAGCTTTACCCTTATTCTTTGAATCCTTGATTCTAGCTTCTATGGTTTTTTCATGTTGTTCTTTCTCAGACTCCATTAAGAGTGCCAGAGATTTTGTCTGTATAGATTTCTTATTCTTCCTATGTTACATCTCTAAATCATATGTCTTGAGTCTACCATAAAATTCTTCTAGAGTTATGTCATCTAAATCTCTAGCTTCCCTTATAGCTGTTGTTTTGTTGTCCCACTCTTTAGGAAATGCTCTTAGAAACTTGGTGTTTGTATCTTCAGAATCATAAACCTTACCAAGTATAGCAATCTCATTCAAGAGTTTTGTAAACCTATCATACATCTCAGTAATATCTAAATTTAGCTTCGAAATACTCATACTCCTGAATTAGCAAAGACCTAGCATTCTTCTTGACATCTTTAGTCCCTTGACAGTGCACTTCAAGTTTTGTCCACATCTCCTTAGTAGTTTTGCATGATATAACACAGTTTATAATAACAGAATCCAAACTGTTAAAGAGAATATTTTTGACCTTAGCCTCTTTAAAGACATTCTCCTTGTCCTCTTTTATCCATTCAACCTTTTATTTTTCAATGAAGTGTTCTTCAGTTACTTTACCTTCATCAATGATTTGAGGCACAAGCTTTAAGGGCACATAGGGTCCTTCATGAATTCTTTCAAGATAGTCATGGTCTGTAGCCTCCAGATGGTGCAACATCTTAACCTTCTGGTGGGTGTACTCGTTTCTCTTAAGCATAAGAATCTTAGAATTGTCATCTTTGTTTCCAGATATCTTTGATCGATTTTAAACTTTAGGCTGTGATACCAATTGTTTTCCAGTTGCACAAGGTGAAGGGGGTTGAATACTTGTGTGTTTTTTCTGCCTGATTAAAATCACTCAAGTAGAATTAAAGACTTGAATACAGAACAAATATTAAACACAAAGTTATGAATAAAATTTGTTTGTTTTATTGATGTATAAAAAAACAAACTCTCCTAGCGTGTACACAAACCCTAGCAGCTTCTCTGTATTTCTCACAGCAACTCTCTCTATCTCTATGCTCTCAAAAACTTCAACTTACTTTCTCACTTATTCAATTAGGTTACATAAAGTGTTTATATAGAGAGCTTCCTATCAACTAATAACAGAAAAATAAATTACAATATGAATATAATTCCTAATTATTAGTTGACAGTTTCCTTCTATAATTCTCCTTCCTTCCATAGGATATCTACAATATATTTGGCTTTATCTTCAAAAACTTCCATTTTCTGTAATCATCTTTCAAATTCAGCTTTGACTTCATAGACTCTGAAATCTTCAGACTCTGTTATACTATAGACTCTGATTGTCTATAGACTCTAATCATTTATAGACTCTGAAAGATTGTAGACTCTGATAGTCTATAGACTCTAATCACCTCTCAGACTCTGATCTTCATCTAGACTCTGGTTTCACTTTCTACAGAAAATTTTCTAAGTACCAGAATTTTGATTAACAAGACTCTGATTATAAAATTTCAGAGACTAGAAAGACTTATTACAAATAAGATATGCTAAATCATGTTCTAATATTTTGTACATCATCAAATGAATATATTCTTAACAAATTTTATGGGTTACCTGAAGGAAACTAAAGGGTATCACTTCTATAATTCTTCTTAGAACAAAGTGTTTGGTACTCGAACTGATGTGTTCTTAAAAGAGAGCTAGTCTCTAAAAGAAATAGTAGGAGGAAAATAGACCTCGATGAAGCTCGAGAACCAAAAGATAATATTGAACCATAGTGGGAACAAGAGCAGGATATACAAGATAAAATTGATGATATACTGCTCAAGAAATACAAGTCATTTGTAAATCTAGTAGGATTCGACATGAGCCCGAAAGAAATTATGAATTTCTCTTGGCTCAAAATGTTGATTTGATGCCCGTAGATCAGGACGAGCTCTCACCTACCAAGATGTTATGTACACTTCAGACTCTAAGAGATAGCAATAAGCCTATAAATCTGATATGGATTCCATGTGTGAAAACTAAGTATGGACTTTGGTTGATCCACCTAAAGGGGTAAAACGTATAGGTTGTAAATGGGTCTCAATAAGAAAACTCACATGGATGGTAATGTACAGACCAATAAAGCTCAGCTTGTAGAAAGAAAAAATTTTAAACAAATTCATAGTATTGACTATGATGAAAGTTTATCACTAGCGGCAATGGTCAGATTAATTATGATTTTTCTTGGTAAAGTAAAAAGGTTTGGTTTCATTGACAAAGAGATGAATCTTGTGTTTACAAAAAGGGTTAGTGGGAGCCATGTTTCATTCCTAGAATTGTGTGTTAATAATATATTACTAATAAGGAATGATATTCCTTCTCTGTAAGGTGTTAAGACTTGGTTGGGAAAAGTGTCTCCATGAAAGATGCGAAATGGGGATATGTCCCTATGTCTAATGAAATAGTGATCTCTAATAAAGTATGGTCCTAAATCATTGGATGATAAGAACCACATAAGTAAGATTTTATTTACTTCTACAATTAGATCTATCATGTAGATAATGATATGTACTCTTTTTCATGTCTCGTATGCTTTGAACATGACGAGCAGATACAAGTCTAATTTAGGTGAAGATCACTGGATGGTAATCAAGAATGATTGCACTACATAATCATTCTTATTTTATGGAGAATATAATAAGCTAGTTATAATGGGTTACACTGATGCTTATCTACGAACTTACGATGATGACTTAATGTTTAAGTCTGAATTCTAAGAATATCATTCTTAGAATTTTGATACAAATTATATAGTTGCAAGTACGTGACTTGAATACGAGATTATATAATTTATGTGTATCATATTCTTAAAGGTCCCTAGTCGAGTATTATTATTTAGGACAATGATAATATATCGAGACTAGTATGTTGATTGACAGATGACCATATCTCATTAGTCATAAGAATATGGATACTAAAGTCAATGCATAGGTACATGTAAGAGTACAATGTACTGGACAGACCCACCGTGAATATTCTACATGGAAAATTATAATTGTGTCATAAGTAATTCTCATAGTGACAATGGTGTAATGATCCTCTAACCTGAAATCATTATATTTCTACACATGGATTTATATTTTGATTTCATCCAAAGTTACCTTTAACCGGGTAATGATAAAGGTGGACATTGGATATATTATGAATCTTGTGAGAAATATGAATGATCTAGATGAGATTTAACCATCCTATTTTAAGAGTGATACTATTAAATCTCACAATGCACACACAATCTCTAAGTCAAAGGGTTTATAACCTGGAGACTACTGTCACCGAAATGAAATCTGAATTTCACAGCAATGTTATGGAAATAAAATCTGTTCAATACAACATGTTGCAGGATTTACAGAATTTCAAGACTGATATGAAGAAGTTTGTTACAGATTTGTTTGAAATGTATAAATCTCAAACTACTCAAATCCCTGCTTCAGAGGATAACATAACTAAGGGGGAGATGATAGTGCGAGAGCAAGAAAAAGAATATGGTGCTGATATGGGAAGTAAAGACAAAGGGAAAGGCAAGTTGGTAGAAGTAGAAAAAGAAGAAAACATTTATACATCTCAGGGGGAGCAAGATATACCGCTGAAGGTATGGCTCACACTTGAAGAAGGAGAAATATGGGAACTTTCTCATACTGCTCCTACAACTCAGGAAGATGATTTGTTTGATGAATTTGTAAATGGTATCGCTTATCAGTTCACTGAAACGGACTTTGTGGAAATGTTTGGTTTGCTAGATGCAAATCAATCCAGGATAAGGGCATGTGAAATTGCACGAATCTCTCAAGAGAAAATCAGAAAAGAACACTACAACCACTATATTGTAAGGAGACAAAGGCCATTGGTGTTATCAAGAGAAGGAAGTGCATGGGACAAGGCTAGGAGTCTTTTGCAGAAACCAGAGTTAGGAGTGATTCAAAATGAAGATCAAAAAGTTCTAGAAGCATTGCAAGAAGCTCACAAGAGTCATCCATCAATAAACCAGTTCTTTCATGCATTGAAACAAACAATTAAATTGATATTCATCACGTCTAACATCAATGGATGGCGGATTCAGATTCAATTCAATAATTCAACTACTAAGACCATTTCTTCTAATTTTATCAAGTTGAGGTCTCTCACAGAATTGTATGTCATAAAGATTAAAGTGGTCAAGAGATCTCATGTGAATGAACTTCTTACTGATATGATTGAAGATCAAATTAGCAAAGCAGAAGTTGAAGTTCACACAACTCCTTATACAGTGATATTCTACAATGACAAGTTAGTTCAGACACTGTGTTTGAGTGATGAAAGACTAAGTCTATATCCTCTGAAGCGTCTGAAATATGTTGAAGGGCTTCTTAGGAGTTAAGGACTTAGAACAGAAGAAAAGTGGAAAGCTGCAGAGCGCATCTATGCTTATAGACTTAATGTCTTATCAAATCAATCTGTAGATATTTCCAAGGTCAGAAGAATAGATCCTTCAAACGGATCTCAACCAAAATTGCCTATGTATACAAAAGAAGAAGGAAATAGGGACTTTAAAAAAGTCAAGGCAATGAGTGAATTCAGATTTAACCATCCAGGGAAAGTGTTTGAGTATACAAAGAAGCCAGATTTTCCAATTGTCTTTCCAGATTTTGATGTAATCAGGGAGACAGAGACAATGGTGTTAAAAGATCCTCCAGCAATCAGGTACAAGAACCCCAAAGGAAAAACTGTAATAGTTGATATCCACAAGATGTCTTACATGACTTCTAAGGAACTGGATTTTATACTTGATCAAATCTAGACTTCGACGAACTATAAAGACAAATCAGCATTGGCAAAAATCTTTAAGCTTTACATGGAGAAGTTGAGAGCAAAATCATGTTACAACACTGATCGAGTTAAAGTAGTTCCAAAAAGGTTGAGTGTTAAAGGAAAGACGAAAATTCTTGAATTTACATTCGAACAGGTTAAGCAGATCAGGAGAGTAGATGTCTTGCAAACACTTCAGGAAGCGTTGTCAGATCCCAAGCCACGAAATATGCTAGAAGCAGAAGCGCTGGATCTAGTGAATGACTAGCTTGCAAGTCTTGTACAATGAGAATGACATAATGTATATCAGTTCAGGCTAGAGGAACATTCATTCTACATTGTAATTATTTTTGAAATCTGGAAATGTATAATATGATCCAGAATGTATTTAATATTACTTTACCATCTTCTATTTACTTTTTCTTGTAAGTTAGTTGAGTTATCCTCTTAAGGGATTTGCTTGTCGAACTCTAATAATCAAATAGGGGGAGATTGTAAAGCATAATGTAACGTAATGTAACGTGTAACCGAGGAAACTAACTCAACACTGATGGTCGGTAACTTATATTAAAATGAAGCACGGAATCGACTACGAATCGTTTATAAGTTGAATACAAAAGACCAAAACATTAGATGAAGCTTTGAAGACATTGAAGATCACTGAAAGAAGTTCACTAACATGTTCAAGCCTCAGTGAAGAATAAAGATGTAGTGTTTCAGAGGTTCAGAAGATGTCAGAGGTTTTACAACAGAGAAGTCAAGGGATTCTACTGAATTATAGAAGCACTTCTTAACAGCTAGAGAAACAGGGCCAATTGAATAGTCAAGAAGATGTGAAGATCAAGTTCGTGTTAGTCGTTTGTGAACCAGACCAGTTGCACTAAACGTCAGCATAAAAGGAATTGAGAACCGCATCTATGTTAGAAAAGAATTGGCTGTATAACCGATGTGTGCTAAAGCTCGAAAAAAATCAAGTTCAAGTAGTAAAGGTAAATTTACTAACTTGGTTGCAGTGAAAGGAAATATTACAGAGCTTTGAATCGTTGGAAAAATGGCTAAGGTGAACTACCGATAGTTGGTTTAGATGTTTGACTGTTTCGTCTTATTTACCGACGGTTGGTGATTAGCTGTTTGACTGTGTCGTCTTATTTACCGACGGTTAGCACTTTGGATATATTATTAATTCCATTTCTCTCGACGGTTATGGTTTTAATAATTACTTTGAGTCTATAGTTATAACTGATAGTTGGGTTTGACTGTTTCATCTAAATTGACTGACGGTTTCAGCATCTCGATAGTTAAGGTACTCAGATAAATATCCAGATTATTTATTCCATCGACCGTTAAGTCTCGATAGTTATGGCACTTCGATAGTTAAGGTTTAAGATTATTTAATCTACAGCCAGCCACAGCATGCCACCTATCATTGATATCCTTGAGTAGAATTGTTTTAAGTGATTTATTTCAGTCTCGATGGTTATCAACAGACTCACCGATGGTTATAAAACAAATTTCTCGACGGTTGTTAATTCAAGAAGTGAGAAGCAATCTATTTACTTGGTTCTCAGAAGGCCACGTAGAAGATTGAAAAAGCCTACACAATAAAGCAGCAAAGCCAAGCCTTTGTGAAAAACAATTCATTCAGTTATAGAGAGAAAACATACAGAGCAAAGAAGAGAGACACGGAGAAGCCATTAACGTCGTTTGAGCTAGTGTCACAATTATTGTTCGTATTGATTGTTATTGTATTGTAACTGTACTATGAATCAGTTGAAGCTAATCTACGGATTAGATTTGTGTAGCAGCTTCGTGGTTTATATTAATAAAATCATATATTCCCCGAACGAACTGTGTTTGTGTTAACTGTGTGCATACCTTGTGTTTGATTTAATATATGTTCGAACTGTCAACTAGTCCATAACAAATCATTCCGCGAATATTTTATAAATTGGACAATATCGTATTCAACCCCCCTTCTACGATATTTGGGACTAACAATTGGTATCAGAGCTTACTGATTGAGTTTACAAATCAGGATCCATTGTTCGGACTTCAGTATTAAGCTTCTGGAATTTTTCGCGAATTTTTTAATTTTCAAAATATTTCACTCAGAAATTTTTTGAACTTTAAATAATTTTGAATAGTTCAATATCATGAGTTCTCAGAAAGTAGGAAGTATTAAGGTTCCTCAGTTTGATAGAGTGAATTATAATCTCTGGAAAAAGAAGATGACCCTGTTTATTAAGGCTGCAAATCTGTTGTACATGGGTATCTTAGAGAACGAACCATTTGTACCAATGAAGATGATTCCTGAATCTACAGTGGACGGAGTAAGAGTTCCTCAAAGGTCTACTCCAAAGGATCCTACAGAGTTCATTGATACAGAGAAAGAAATTGTTGCATTGGACACAGGCCTTCAGTTGATTATTGTTGACTCAATGGATGAAGACATGTGCCATCAAATTCTAAATGGTATATCTGGAAAGCACATGTGGGAAACCATCGAACTGATTATGGAAGGAACAGAAGAAGTAAAAGAGAACCGGTTGGATATACTGACATCAAGATATGAAGCATTCAAATCTACTCCTGGAGAAACAATCACTCAAGTTTTTGAGCGGTACAACAAATTATTAAATGAGTTGAGTATCCAAGGGAAGAACTATCCGTTAAGGGTAACGAACAGGAAGTTTATGTTGACTCTTCCACATCATGTTGAGCATAAAGTTTCTTCAATTAGAGAAAGGGACAACTTCAATGTTATGCCCCTTGAAAAGCTATATGGAAAATTAAAGACTTATGAAATGGAACAAGAACAGAGGTTGATTATCTATGGTTTCGGCTCAGTGGATAGTAAGAGTGTAGCACTAATGAAGACCACAGCTCTTGTGGCAGATGAAGTTAAAACTTCTGAAGCAAAGGTCGTTGAAACCAAGATTGGTGGAGAATTGATCATTGAAGCTGAAATGGCTACATAATCACAAGCTAAAGAGGAAGATGATTTTTATACATTAGAAGAGCTTGATGAGATGGAAGACAAATCTATAGCGTACTTGGCAGGGCGTTTCAAGCATATAAGATTCAGAAGGAATCCCAAGTACAAGAAAAGTTTTGGTAGCAGATTTCAGAAGACTGGATCATTTTCGGGATCCAACTCAAAAGGTGGTTACAAGTCAAACATGGTAGATCGTAGTAAGTTTCGGTGCTACAACTGCAATGAATTAGGGCATTTTGCCACTGAATGTAAGAAACTGAAACAAGCAAAAGACAATAAGGTTTATGAGAAGAAGAGTTCCTACCAGAAGAAAAGCTATGATGAGTTGAAAAGGGAGAATGAGAAGTTGAAACAGAGATTGGATGCTTTGGTTGCAAAACAACAAGGCAAGGCTTACATTGTTGAAGGTAGAAGCTGGGATGACACAGATTCTGAAGAAGAAGAATATGGAAATCTTGCATTAAAGGCAGACACTTCAGAACAATCTCCATCATCATCACAGGTACCTATTATCACCACTGTAGATATGTCTCTATCTGAATATAAAAATACTGTTAATGACTTGAGTATAGAGATGTTTAACATTCATACAAGCATGCTAGCTTCTGAAAGAGAAAATGCTAGACTAGTTACGAAGATTAAAAAGCTAGAATCTGGAAAGGAATAACTAGAGCTGGTAGGAATCACAGTTAATAACCTTATGGAAAGAAATGAATATTTGGAGAATAAGGTTAATTGTAATGCAGAGGTTGAGACAGCACTTATGGCTAAGATTTCTGAGCTAGAGTTAAAATTGGAAGCTTTTAAGAACTCAGCTAATATTGCTAAAGATATATTGGATAAGCAGAGCTTAGATAATAAGACATGTATAGGCTTTGACTACGATGAACATAAAAGGAAAAAGAAAAATGATAAAAGGAATGTAACTTTCAATGCTTCTAGTACCGTTCTATTAGAAAATGAAAATGTTCCTTTTGTCATTAAGAAGAGTAGTAATCCTATCTTTAAGCTCCCACTCTCAGAACCCTTAGACGAAGATACTATCGTATGAAAACAAGAAATGCTTGTTGAGGATAAGTTAAAAGAGAAAGAAGTTGAGGAAAATAATGTAGAAGAAGTTACACCTAATGAGCCAGTTAAAACTGAATCTGCTAAAACTGAATTAGGTGGTAACAAGAACAAGTCAAAGAGTAATAGGAATGGGAAAGTAGGTGTTAAAATTGCTAATTCTGCTACACCTGCACCCACTGCACCTAGGAAATTGTGTACTAATTGCAATTCTGCTGAACACCTTAGTCATGCATGTAATAAGGTTAAAGTAGAATCTAATATTCCTGTTCTGCAGAACATGTTTAGCATGAATAGTTCTCATTTGCCTTGTGGTATTACTGGATGTATGCCATGTGCTTTTAATATTATGAATGCTTATTTCAATTTGATGAATGCATCTACTTCTAGCAATTGCATAGGCATAGAAAGAAGCATGAATAAGAAAAAGGTAAGGGCAAAGACTTCTAGTCCTCCTAAAGTTAAGAAGGAGACTCAATCTCCTAAGCCAAAAGACAAATCTGTCAAGGCAAAGGAACATGACTCGAGTTCAGTCAAATTAGAACTTAAAGATGTAAAAACTGAACCTATTACACCATCTGCAAGAACCTCTAAATTTCTTGAACCCAAACAAGTTTGGGTTCCAAAGAAACCTTAATCACTTTGTGGTTGCAGGGCATAGATACTAATGAAAAAGTCATGTGGATTCTGGATAGTGGATGTTCAAGGCACATGACAGGAGACAAGTCCCTGCTGACCAGTGTGGTTGAGAAGATCGGCCCAGTTGTAACTTTGCAGATGACAGCAAAGGCTTTACTAAGGGATATGGTAGTCTGGAAGTTGGAAATGTCATCATAGAAAATATCTCTCTTGTTGACGGTCTGAAGCACAACTTGCTGAGCGTCAGTCAATTTACAGATAAAGGATATAATGTGGACTTCAGGAAGGAAAAGTGTATGATCACCAATAGGAAAGATGAAAAGCTTGCTCTTAAAGGAGTAAGAAAAGGAAATTTGTTCGTAGCTGACTTAAACACTGCAAGCAGAGGAGAAGCAAATTGTTTCTACAGTAAAGCATCCTCTGAATTGAGTTGGTTATGGCACAGAAAACTATCTCACCTGAACTTCAAGGCGATGAATTCTTTAGTAAGAAGAGAATTGGTGAGAGGGTTATCATAGATAGAATTCTACCAAGAAGGACTCTGTGAAGCATGTGAAAAGGGTAAGTCAAAGAAGGCGTCACATAGAAGTAAGGACATGTCAAGCATCAGCGAACCTCTCCAGTTGATTCATATGGATATGTTTGGACCGGTTAATGTCATGTCAGTTGCAAAGAAGAAATATGCATTAGTGATTGTCGACGACTACTCCAAGTACATGTGGGTGTTGTTTTTGCATTCTAAGGATGAAACGCCTCAAATGGTAATCGATCACATTAAAAAGATTGAGGTGGAAGCTGGATTGCCTGTGCGGACGATCAGATCAGATAATGGATCTGAATTCAGAAATACAGTTCTAAATGAATTCTGCACAGAGCGAGGAATTTCAAGACAATACTCATCCCCAAGAACTCCACAGCAGAATGGAGTGGTAGAAAGGAAAAACAGGACTTTGATTGAAGCAACAAGGACAATGTTAAGCCAGTCAAAGCTACCTACATATTTTTGGGCAGAAGTAGTCAACACAGCTTGTTACACTCAGAACAGAACCCTAATCAGCAAAGACTTAGAAAAGACATCCTATGAGGTTATGACCAATAGAAAGCCATCACTGAAGTACTTTCATGTGTTTGGTGGAAAATGCTATGTATTGAAAGATGAACATCTAGGCAAGTTTGATGCTAAAGCAAATGAAGGGATTTTTCTTGGTTACTCACTTGAGTCTAAGACGTACAGGGTATATGTGATTGAAACTCATAAGGTCATTGAAAGCCTTAATGTAACGTTTGACGACACCAAACACCCAAGTCTTCAAAAGGATAAAAATTCTGAATCTTTGGAAATTGAAAATCTATTAGAATACTACTTAGGAGATGAAGACGTACTTGGTGCTGCATCTGGTAGTCATGAACACACGGAGATTGATAATCCAGAGCAAAGCATTGGAAGTGTTGGTAATACCACACAGTCACAGTCACAGTCTGTATTTCAAAATCAGTCTATTACTGAACCTACTAGCTCAACTGGTGGATCATCAAATAATGAAGGAAACAACTCAGGGGGAGGTAAAGAAGGATCAACTAGTCGCTCTCAACACAACTACGAAGAAGGACAATCATCAAGGGCTAATCTGCCTAGACAGAAGGTATGGAACAAAGATCATCCCTTTGAATTAATCATTGGTGACCCAGAGAGTGGTGTAAGGACTAGAAGAACAACGGAAAATGAATGTCTGTACTCTGGTTTTCTATCAGAGGAAGAACCTAAAAAGGTCGAAGATGCTCTAGAAGATCTATATTGGGTGATTGCAATGCAAGATGAACTCAATCAGTTTGATAGGCATAAAGTTTGGAAACTGGTACCCAGACCTAAAGATAAATCTGTTATTGGCAGTAAATGGGTATTCAGGAATAAGTTGGATGAAGATGGCATTGTTACGAGGAACAAGGCCAGACTAGTTGCTAAGGGGTATTCTCAAGAAGAAGGAATAGATTATGACGAGACCTATGCACCAGTAGCAAGACTCGAAGCCATCAGGATGTTTTTGGCATTCGCAACACATTCAGACTTTAAAGTTTATTAAATGGATGTGAATAGTGCATTCATGAATGGGGAGCTGGAAGAAGAAGTATATGTAGAGCAACCTCCGAGTTTCGAGAACAAAGATCATATGGACTTTGTGTACTTCCTTTTTAAAGCTCTTTATGGACTCAAGCAGGCGCCTCGAACATGGTATGAAACACTATCTGAATTTTTAATTGAAAATGGTTTTATCAGAGGTGTTATAGATAAGACTCTCTTTCATAAAATGCATAAAAATAACTTGATATTAGTTCAAGTGTATGTTGATGATATTATATTCGGTTCTACTAATGATGAGCTATGCAAGAGATTTGCTAAGTTAATGCAGAGTAGGTATGAGATGAGTATGATGGGCGAGCTTACTTTCTTCCTTGGACTACAAGTGAGTCAGAAGAAAGATGGGATCTTCATTTGCCAGGCAAAGTACATCAGAGATCTTCTAAAGAAGTATGGACTTGAAGATTCAGCCCCCGCCAAGACTCCAATGCCAACTGCCACAAAGCTTGATGAGGACAAATCAGGTAAATCTGTCGACAGCACAAGCTACAGAGGTATGATTGGATATCTACTTTACTTAACTACAAGTAGGCCAGATATTATGTTTTCAACTTGCCTATGTGCACGGTTCCAAGCTAACCCAAAAGAGTCTCACCTTATAGATGTCAAAAGAATTTTTAGATACCTGAAGGGTACTCCAAATTTAAGAATTTGGTATCCTAAAGGTACTGGTTTTGACCTAATCGGCTATACAGACTCGGATTTTGCAGGTTGTAAGATTGACAGGAAGAGTACTTCTGGAAGCTATCAATTCTTGGGAAGATGATTGGTCTCATGGTATAGCAAGAAGCAGCACTCAGTGTCTACCTCAACAGCAGAGGCAGAATACATCGCAGCAGGTAGCTGTTGTGCTCAGATCCTATGGATGAGAAACCAACCCCAAAACTATGGCTTTATGTTGAATAAGATTCCAATATTCTGCGACAACACAAGCGTCATAGCTATAACCAACAATCCGGTTCAGCACTCACGAACCAAGCACATTGATATCAGGTATCACTTTATACGAGAGCATGTCATGAATGGAATTGTGGAGTTGCATTTTGTACCCACAGAACAACAACTTACAGACATCTTCATGAAACCACTAGACGAATCCACTTTCTCTAGGTTGGTTAGTGAATTAGGGATGTTAAATTTAAATTAATTTTTGTTTGCGAGGAGTTGTATGGATTCACAAGTTATTGAATTTTTATATCCAAAGGACTTGTGACCTCAAGTCTAACTTATGATCTCGGGCTTATGAATATCAATATTAATTATCATAAGTATACCAGTTATGTTGTGTGGTAATTATTCGATATAGCATTAGTGCTTAACTGCTACATAAGTGTTAATAGTTAACAAGAAGCATAACAGTCTGTGGTTTAGAATTAATTGATGGATTTCAATGTTATGAGATCTGGCAATCTCTCTATATCAGACAAGTTGTGATCTTTAGTGAGAAATTGGTTGTACAGACTTGTTTATTTAAAGTATTGATTCTCACTGGAAAAATGTGTAGCAATTACATTTCATAATCTTATTTTGCATAACTGTCTGTATGATTATTCATAGTATGCTTGTATGATCATTTGGATTGTGATTGGGTTAGTTTAAAATTTTTGGAAATTTCAAAAGTAACAGAATATGGAACAAAAAAAAAATTTTGGTTCCAAAGATTTTAAAGCAACCACCTGTGCTTATTAGTATTATTATAATAATTATTAATATTGCCTGTTTGTGGATTATTATTAATTCGATAGTTATTTCCAAATTAAGATTCTAATATTTCTATTTTAGGAATATTAATTCATTAATTTAAGAAATCTCTATTTAATTAATTTTATGAATATTTGAAATTATTTGGTAAGTGTATTTAAATGATTTTTATTATTTTTTTAAAAAAAACTCTCGACAGTTACAATTAGATATATTTTTTGTAACCATCGAAGTGGTTTTAAACAGTACTCGATAGTTATGATAAAATATATTATATTAGTAACAGTCGAAGTAGTCTTTTGGTTAATATATATATAAGAGAAAACTATCCATCTCGATAGTTACTATATCTATTATTTTAGTATTTCAAATTAGATTACATTTAATTCGATAGTTATATCTAAATTAAGATTTTAATACTTCTACTCTAGGAATATTAATCTTTTAATTTAAGAAATATCTATCTAATTAATTTTATGAAAATTTGGAATTATTTAGTATATTCTAATTTATTAAATAATGAATCTGGTTAGTTGTTTTATCTGCTTCGATAGTTGTTTTTTTTTTATTAGCTAACCGTCGAAGTGAATAATTTTATTAATAAACCTTTCGATAGTTACGTATTATATATTTTTTTGCTAACTATCGAAGTGTTTTGTTTTTGTTTCAAACCATCGAGTACATGTAATGATTAGTAAGATGCAAGCAATCTTTCAAAAAGAAACGGTGTGAACAAAGAATCAAAGAATGTTGTTTGTTATTTGTTCGCTTAAAAAAAAAAGGCAAGTGGCGACCAAACGTCAACATAGTGGCAGGTTTGTTTTGTTTTTTTCCCACTCGCCAGTTAAGTAGGTACACTTATATATATATATAGTTTCATTAACTCGAAAGTTAGACAGCAGCCTTTAATATAAACACTCTCGACTGTTATAACCATCGAGTAGAAATTGATTTTTTTCCCTCCATTTTCTACCATTCTAGTATTAGTTTTGAAAATCTAAACTGATAGAATTGTTGATCCAGTCATCCCGAATTATTTGATACCAGCCTTGTATCGTTTGGCTTCAGTTTTTTTTCGAGTGTTTCAAACTTTGGGATTTTCTCTAGGGTTTGTTTGAGGTCTAAAAATCAAAACAAAAATAGTTTCACCATTCAAATCTCTCCTAGTTTAGCATATATTTTTTTCACGATTTTTGGAGGAGTTTTGAATTTTAGTATTTTCAGTTCATTATCGAGTCTAATTAAATTCGTAATTAATTGTTTAAAGTTAACATTTTCGATAATTTTTACTAGTTAAAAATGGCTAGAATTTTTACTATTACCAAAACGAATTTAGTTGCCGAGTTTGACATTCAGTCCCTTCCTGCTAATTATCGGACCTGGGCACGAGTGTTACTCGTATATTCTCGAGTGAGGTATGCCTTAGTAACAGACGTGATATTAAATCATAATATGCTACGAGACTGTTACTGTTCTGCATATAACTCTTTAGCTGTTGATGAACTGGCTTTTACATTTAGTATTGCTAATCGGGAAATCCGGGTAACGGAACTAGATTTGAATTGTATCTTAAGATTCCCTGAGAATAATCTAGTCCCTTATCCCAATTCCGAAAAATTAACTCAGTTCTTCACGACTATCAACTACGTTAATCCTAATCTCCACGACTCGGGTGAAAGGTGTAAACATCATTTACCTAAGGAATGGAATTTCTTTTTCCACACTCTTATGCAATGTTTCTCTTACAAAAAGTTCAACACGCACAATATTTCAAGTTATTATCGAACTTTAGGCTTCAGTGTTGCTAATAATTGTAGGATAAATTTTGGTAAGTTATTATTGAATCAGATGTTGTATGTTATGGGACCGGTGGAGTACAGAAACCTTCAAGTCACTAATGTGGAGTGTTACTTTCCACGGTTCCTACAGCTTATCCTTAATGATCTAACGACTAACGAGGAAAAACTACTATATACTAGTAGTGTTACCTCTTTGTGTATGAAACAGAAAAAGAGGATAGCCAACACTCTGAACAATAACAGAAACTACATCAACGAAGCACCTGCTCAAATGACTGAATACATGCAGGGTTGTGTAGTGGACATGGAAAGAGACGAGCCTCAAGAAGATGATCAGGACCCTGAACCAGTGCAAGAATCAGTTCCAGTAGCTACTCCTGTAGAGGATTTAGCTCAAGAAGAGGAAGTGGTTCAGGTGACAGAGGAAGTACAAATTTCAGGAGATGGATTTCAAAGTATATCTGGAGGAGATTCTGTAGGTCATGCTGACAGTCAGAAATCATATCATCCCTGGACTCCTACAAGTAGTACTCAAGGTAGTCTTCATGTCTCTGAATCTTCAGCTTATTCTAATTTGCAGGATCTTTTTGGAGAAAGTATCATGAAATTATCAGCTGAGCCCTCAGTGGCTATAGGACAAGGCAATGAATCTGAAACTCAACAGATTCTAACCACTGCCTCAGAACCAAACACTATAAAAACCTTACCTTTATCTTCTCTCCAACCGCTAAAAAGAAAATTTGTGAGTGGGGGAGATAGTGCCTCAGAAGCACCACATAAGGAAGGTGAGGGAACCCAAACAGCTCTACCTCTGACTAGACGTCGATTAGAAGAACCTGAGGTATCTGTTAGCCCATCTATGCCCTCTCAAAAGGATATAGAGCTGAAAAAGGCAAATACACGGTCTCTGGGGACATCCTCTCAACAGGGTGAACCTATTGAAATTTGCCCGTCGGCCAGGGCATCTGAAAGAGTGTCAATAAATGAGCCTCCAACCAAGTTATATGTTGCACTGAAAGGAGCACACACATAGGAGGAATTGACGGATGTTGCTACTACTGTAGCAGAACCTATACAGGTAGATCCTGTACAGGTCATGCCTTCACAGGCTATTGCGGGAGTCACGGGTCCTTCATTGCTAAACATTACAGGATCCAATGTGATAAGCCCCCCAGGAGGAACATTCCTAGCTCCTAATAAGGAGGTCTCCACTACTATTAGTGGAAATGAGAAACAACTACTTGACAATAGTTCCTCGGATGAGCCATTTAGGATTTTAACTGCAGGTACAGAAGACTTGCTGGAGTCAAGGAGAGTGAGTGAAATACCAACAGAACGATTGAGAGATCATAATTCACCCACACCTCTAAGACCGAGCGAGAGAATTGAGGGACAAACACCTATAGAACATGTCAGTGAGACACCTACCAGCCAAATAGCTACCATCACAATGCACACACAATCTATAAGTCAAAGGGTTTATAACCTGGAGACTATTGTCACCGAAATGAAATCTGAATTTCACAGCAATGTTATGGAAATAAAATCTGTTCAATACAACATGTTGCAGGATTTACAGAATTTCAAGACTGATATGAAGAAGTTTGTTACAGATTTGTTTGAAATGTATAAATCTCAAACTACTCAAATCCCTGCTTCGGAGGATAACACAACTAAGGGGGAGATAATAGTGCGAGAGCAAGAAAAGAATCTGGTGCTGATATAGGGAGTAAAGACAAAGGGAAAGGCAAGTTGGTAGAAGTAGAAAAAGAAGCAAACATTTATACATCTCAGGGGGAGCAAGATATACCGCTGGAGGTAAGGCTCACACTTGAAGAAGGAGAAATATGGGAACCTTCTCATACTACTCCTACAGCTCAGGAAGATGATTTGTTTGATGAATTTGTAAATGGTGTCGCTTATCAGTTCACTGAAACGGACTTTGTGGAAACGTTTGGTTTGCTAGATGCAAATCAATCAAGGATAAGGGCATGTGAAATTGCACGAATGTCTCAAGAGAAAGTCAGAAAAGAACACTACAACCACTTTATTGTGAGGAGACAAAAGCCGTTGGTGTTATCAAGAGAAGGAAGTGCATGGGACAAGGCTAGGAGTCTTTTGCAGAAACCAGAGTTAGGAGTGATTCAAAATGAAGATCAAAAAGTTCTGGAAGCATTGCAAGAAGCTCTCAAGAGTCATCCATCAATAAACCAGTTCTTTCATGCATTGAAACAAACTATTAAATTGATATTCATCACGTCTAACATCAATGGATGGCGGATTCAGATTCAATTCAATAATTCGACTACTAAGACCATTTCTTCTAATTTTATCAAGTTGAGGTCTCTCACAGAATTGTATGTCAAGAAGATTAAAGTGGTCAAGAGATCTCATGTGAATGAACTTCTTACTGATATGATTGAAGATCAAATGAGCAAAGCAGAAGTTGAAGTTCACACAACTCCTTATACAGTGATATTCTACAATGACAAGTTAGTTCAGACACTGTGTTTGAGTGATGAAAGACTAAGTCTATATCCTCTGAAGCGTCTGAAATATGTTGAAGGGCTTCTTAGGAGTTAAGGACTTAGAACAGAAGAAAAGTGGAAAGCTGCAGAGCACATCTATGCTTATAGACTTAATGTCTTATCAAATCAATCTGTAGATATTTCCAAGGTCAGAAGAATAGATCCTTCAAACGGATCTCAACCAAAATTGCCTATGTATACAAAAGAAGAAGGAAATAGGGACTTTAAAAAAGTCAAGGCAATGAGTGAATTCAGATTTAACCATCCAGGGAAAGTGTTCGAGTATACAAAGAAGCCAGATTTTCCAATTGTCTTTCCAGATTTTGATGTAATCAGGGAGACAGAGACAATGGTGTTAAAGGATCCTCCAGCAATCAGGTACAAGAACCCCAAAGGAAAAACTGTAATAGTTGATATCCACAACATGTCTTACATGACTTCTAAGGAACTGGGTTTTATACTTGATCAAATCAAGACTTCGACGAACTACAAAGACAAATCAGCATTGGCAAAAATCTTTAAGCTTTACATGGAGAAGTTGAGAGCAGAATCATGTTACAACACTGATCGAGTTAAAGTAGTTCCAAAAAGGTTGAGTGTTAGAGGAAAGACAAAAATTCTTGAATTTACATTCGAACAGGTTAAGCAGATCAGGAGAGTAGCTGTCTTGCAAACACTTCAGGAAGCGTTGTCAGATCCCAAGCCAAGAAATATGCTAGAAGAAGAAGCGCTGGATCTAGTGAATGACCAGCTTGCAAGTCTTGTACAATGAGAATGACATAATGTATATCAGTTCAGGCTAGAGGAACATTCATTCTACATTGTAATTATTTTTGAAATCTGGAAATGTATAATATGATCCAGAATGTATTTACTATTAGTTTACCATCTTCTATTTACTTTTTCTTGTAAGTTAGTTGAGTTATCCTCTAAAGGGATTTGCTTGTCGAACTCTAACAATCAAATAGGGGGGGATTGTAAAGCATAATGTAACGTAACGTAACATGTAACCGAGGAAACTAACTCAACACTGATGGTCGGTAACTTATTTTAAAATGAAGCACGGAATCGACTACGAATTGTTTATAAGTTGAATACAAAAGACCAAAACATTAGATGAAGCTTTGAAGACATTGAAGATCACTGAAAGAAGTTCATTAATATGTTCAAGCCTCAGTGAAGAATAAAGATGTAGTGTTTCAGAGATTCAGAAGATATCAGAGGTTTTACAACAGAGAAGTCAAGGGATTCCACTGAATTATAGAAGCACTTCTTAACAGCTAGAGAAACAGGGCCAATTGAATAGTCAAGAAGATGTGAAAATCAAGTTCGTATTAGTCATTTGTGAACCAGACCAGTTGCATTAAATGTCAACACAAAAGGAATTTAGAACCGCATCTATGTTAGAAAAGAATTGGCTGTATAACCGATGTGTGCTAAAGCTCGGAAAAAATCAAGTTCAAGTAGTAAAGGTAAATTTATTAACTTGGTTGCAGTGAAAGGAAATATTACAGAGCTTTCAATCGTTGGAAAAATGGCTAAGGTGAACTACCGATAGTTGGTTTAGCTGTTTGACTGTTTCATCTTATTTGCCGACGGTTGGTGATTAGCTGTTTGGCTGTTTCGTCTTATTTACTAACGGTTAGCACATCTCGACGGTTAGCACTTTGGATATATTATTAATTCCATTTCTCTCGACGGTTATGGTTTTAATAATTACTTTGAGTGGATAGTTATAACTGATAGTTGGGTTTGACTGTTTCGTCTAAATTGACCGACAGTTACAGCATCTCGATAGTTAAGGTACTCAGATAAATATCCAGATTATTTATTCCATCGACGGTTAAGTCTCGATAGTTATGGCACTTCGATAGTTAAGGTTTAAGATTATTTAATCTATAGCCAGCCACAGCATGCCACCTATCATTGATATCCTTGAGCAGAATTGTTTTAAGTGATTTATTTCAGTCTCGATGGTTATCAACAGACTCACCGATGGTTATAAAACAAATGTCTCGACGGTTGTTAATTCAAGAAGTGAGAAGCAATCTATTTACTTGGTTCTCAGAAGGCCACGTAGAAGATTGAAAAAGCCTACACAATAAAGCAGCAAAGCCAAGCCTTTGTGAAAAACAATTCATTCAGTTATAGAGAGAAAACATACAGAGCAAAGAAGAGAGACACGGAGAAGCCATTAACGTCGTTTGAGCTAGTGTCACAATTATTGTTCGTATTGATTGTTGTTGTTGTATTGTAACTGTGACGCCCCGAGATCCGGGGTCGGAGATCTGGGCCATCACATTCTCTTTTTCCAGTTATTAATACTTAAACTTAAATCGCAGTTAATAAACCTTTACCTGAAATGACCCCACAGTCTAATTATGCACACACACTGATTATAGTCTCAGAACGACATTAATAAATAAAAGTCATATGATCCATCAGAGTATAAGTTATTACAACGCCAAAAGAGAAAGTACTAAACTTATGAAATCAATACAGTTTCTACCTGAAACGATATTGTTCGCTTAACGCTTATTCTTGTTAAATAGTTTACATAAGTCATACTTATAAATAAGGCGTACCAAAATCAACTACACTCCTATCCTACTCATATTTCCTACCTGCGGTAGAGTAGAGGAGAAGAGTCTACGGAAGGCGCTTGCGTTTCCCACGCGCTTCCTCAATGTGCGTCTCGTAGGCGGCATTCTTCTGACCTGTTGTGTTGTGATATATAAAGAAAGCAAGAGTGAGCAACATAGCTCAGCAATGATATAACTCTGTAAATACACTCTTTTAAACACCGTTTAAAACTGCAATATTATGCACACGTTACGTACTCTACGAGTTTTCAAAAATAAACTTTTTGTCAAAGTAGTTTGAATGAGTACGAAGATCTCAACATGTCAACCACTGACAACACCCTCGGTAAATCAGCTCATAGGCTTTCATTACAATGTTGCAGCACAATTCCAATTAGAAGATGGGACTGTATCTGGAGCCTTTCACCACGCTGCTACCGCACATACACGATGATCAGTCGCAACCTACGGCAGCTCTTGTTGTTTCTCTACATGTAGAAGGGGGAGCCGACAGAAATATCTCAGACCTTGGTAATCACCCTAGACCTCATATGGGCCAAAATGTTGTGACGTGCCTCACACGGCCTCTTACGCTATGATGGACTGTGCCGCACACAAGCCTCTTACACTTTGATGGACTGTGCCACACACAGCCTCTTACACTTATATCTCCTAGTCCACTGGAATAATCTATAACCTGGAACAAGAATTAATCCTAGTTCCCCAAGTATATCATACTTGTTAATAGATTCACAAAACTCTGAATAGATATTGCCAAAATAATCGGGGCAATCATCTCACCACAAAGATGCGTTGACCTCCGTCAACTGATGTCATTTATCAAGGATTGAAAATCATTTAAAACCACGACCCGGGAGTTAGTCGGAAAACCTCTTACGATTTTGATAAGTTGAAAACCCTACTAAAGTAGGTCAGTGATGTCAAAACATAACCGCTTTTGAGAAAGTAAATCACCTTTTACTCCCTAGACTGAGTTCCCTATTTTTGATAAGTCTGAAAATATTTCATTCTTATTAAAAGAATAAAACAGAATATAAATAAATATTAGAGAACCCTCACTATATTTAAATAAAGTTTCTGAAGGTTAGAAAATATTTTAAATAATTATTACAGACCTTCACTAATTTTTTTGAATCATTTTAGAATATTTAATAAATATTTAAATAAGATATTGTTTTTGAAAACTTGCCTGGTGTCCTTGGTGTAATAGGGTTCTGTGAGGATGTCGGGTGATCTATAAAATAAATAGAACGTACGATTAGTTACTTACGTAACTCAACTATCGCGTTAAAACGCACACACGAACCAAACTTCCGACATGATTAAACGTCTCATTCTAGACCCTTTAAATCGTAAGGACACATGTTAATTAATTAAGTCAACCACTTCATCCATGACCCATTCTCAAGGTCCACTTTACTTAGTCATTACAAAATCCACTTTCCAAGTAACAACTTAAGGAGTCTCACTTGTACCTCCTTAGCTTCAACATTTTTATAAAATCGAAAATTTAACATTTGTTCACGAAATTTTGCAGAGACCTGAAACACTGTCCAAAATATTTATCCTCCAATTTTCATGATTTTTGACAACTGTTAAAGAGTCGGTTTATATTTTCAAAGGAAGCAATTCGCAGCAGTTTGGACAATTTAGTCAGCTCCACTAAAACCTATGTTACTCCGACTCTTCTCTTTAGGTTGCCGTACCCGTGTCGGACACTTGGACACTCGGACACGACACTTATTTCGTGTCGGATCATTTGACTAAAATGTGGACACTTTGACCAATTTAAAGATCAAATATGAGTCAAACTTACGATTCAAAATAAATATGTGAGAATAAAGAAAGAAGCAAGAATGAGATAAGGTTGGAGACGATGCCTAATTTGCAAAGTCCGGTACAATATCATGTTTAATTTGAATTCTATTGTTACTTTTTGTTAAGATGTCTAACTTATCATACTTGTTATTAATATATTATGACGTGTCCCCGTACCCGTGTCTAAAAATAGGACAGTGTCCCCGTGTCCCCAATTTTCAGAGTTTCCAAGTCCGATACACGGATATGTGTCGTGTCCGACACTCCGTACCCGAGTCAAAGTAACATAGACTAAAACTAGCTTTTCTCCTAAACCGTAAATCGGAATAACATGATTCAAGTGTTAAAACAAACTATGAAACAAGATCTATGCAACCATGGTCAGTGGTGATATGTTCCAGTGACGTTTCATTTCGGGTTATAGTCCAAAATAAGTTTAAAAACAAACGGACATTACGACAGCTATAAACGTAACGTTTTCCGAATTCAACCAAGTGGAATCCATTCACAACCAAGCTCAATCATCAACATACTACTATGTCATAACATTTAACTACTCATTTCATAACTCTTGACCGACACTACTTCACAAAATCATCCAACATCACAAACATCATTTTAGCTAAATAACATTAGTCATGCTTTTTACATTCATCCAAATATTAACTTTTGCTTCATGCTACTCAAGATATACTCAAGGGTGGGAGGAAGTTTATACCTTCTTGGAGCTTTAACAACACTTAGCTAGAGTCTAATATCCTTGGGGGTGCTTGATCTTGCCTTAGAAGCTTTGATATCAAGAGAAACCACCAAGAAGAAATTTAGTATTACTATTCATTATTATTCATGTTCATCTTTGATCATTTATTTGACCATGAAATATTTGTTAGATGACTATAAAAATTTAACCATACCTTAGGTAGAAGTTATGGAGTCTATGGTTAAAATATGGGGCTTTATGGATGAGAGGAGCTTAGCTTTTGAATTTCACTTCCTTGCTCCTTTTGAAATTGCCGAATGGTGCTAAGAGAAAAGAGAGAGAGAGTTGCTTTGTTACTTTACTTGCACTTGCTTTATGAAAAGTGTGTGATGGAAAGGTCAAGTATACTTGGCTGATTTTGTCAAAGAAGTATGGTGAATAAAAGAGGTATGGTTGGTTGTCCTTGTTCCTTAATTCATGGAACTATGTTCCTAAGTACTTATTACTTGCTTGGTTAGTTCCACCAACTTAGTCATAGTTCTAGTTGCATGGGTTGCATGGCTCCTTGGGTGCAATTACTTGTCCTCCCATAATTTAACACTTAATCCTCTTTAGCAAAGCATGATTAGTGTTAAAAGCGTTTCACATTACTAACTTCTTAATATTAATATTTACTAACTGTGGTACTTCAATTCATCTCGGATCATAATTTCCCTGATTTATAATCCTCTTGATTATCCCATAAATCTCGTATTCCTCGATATCCCGTAAATAATGAAATAATTAGTAAAAGTGAAAATCCTCGGATTCTGACAGCTTTTACATACACTCATTTGTTGCGTACTATCTTACTATAACCTCGAATTTATAACCTCCCATCATTAATATAGTGTGGGCTAAAAAGTTTTCCATAAATCCGTAGGATTAATATTCCATACGGTTTCAAAAAGTTATAAAAATTCGGGTTATTACAGTAACTGTACTAGTGAATCAGTTGAAGCTAATCTACGGATTAGATTTGTGTAGCACCTTCGTGGTTTATATTAATAAAATGATATATTCCCTGAACGAACTGTGTTTGTGTTAACTGTGTGCATACCTTGTGTTTGATTTAATATCTGTTCGAACTGTCAACTAGTCCATAACAAATCATTCCGCGAATATTTTATAAATTGGACAATATCGTATTCAACCCCCTTCTACGATATTTGGGACTAACAGAGCTACTACCTCTAGTTTTTCCAACCCCTTACAATGTGCTTATTTATCCCTATTTATAGAGAATCAAGCCTACATATTCCTTGCTGAATTAGAAGCCAATTAAAAAAAGGTTTTCTTCTTCAAGTCGAAATTGAAGCCCACTTGGAAGAGGTCTCTACATTATAGCATGTTTTGATAGTTCTAACCCAGAATGAGGTCCAAGGATTTCATGAATTCAACGTTGACATGGATTCGATGAGATCAAGTTAATTCACCACTGCTAATTCTGGGAATCATTTACTAGAGCCTAACATTAGATTCTGATGAAGTCTGAAATATGAATAGGCTTGGGTGTGTATGGTGAACCATCCTTATGACTCATTGGTTCATTCACCATCACATTCTTCCCTTTGATAGACTTTGGAGCATTATATTTTACCAAGTCAGAATTTAGCAAATCAGAATTTATGGCTACAGCTTCTTTAGCTCTAACCTCGGCCATTGCAACATTAATTCTGGAGGAAAGCACAACATGATCACCATCATTAGAATCTATAGGCTCATCAATTAGCCTTCTCCTACTAGGCCTGCTCCCATCTTGTTCCTCCATAACAAATTTTCGTTTCCACATCTGTTTTACAATTAGTGCCTGTTGAGAGACACCAGAGGTTGGTGGTTGAACTGTTTGAGGTGAAGCTTGGCTTGAGACAAGATCAGAGGGGGTTCCCTGTAAACTCTGATCAATAGCCTCTTGTAGGAAAGACATAGGGTAAAGACTAGGTAATCTTTGATAAAATAGATTCCTGATTTGATTTGAGTAAAATAGGGGTGGCAAGATCCCTATAGAGTCCTTTTTGGTATCCTTACTAGTAAGATCAATGAAGACTCTCTTGTTCAATCTTAAAATAGGAATTTTTGTCTTATCCTCAAACGCAACATTAGGAAGCATATACCTAAAAATTAGCTGTAGAAATTTAGTAAAATACACTATTTTCTTATTTTCAGGTAATTTAAAAGATATATTTTTAATTATCTTAGAACCAAAGTAAAAATTTAGATCATGGGCTAGAAAATGCCCAATTTTTTTTGTCAATTATGGGATGACATCAAAATTTATGTATGTTGGAGTGAATGCACTTCCAATAGAGTCAAACCAGAATTTGATAGTTTGTTTGCCCAGAAAGATAATCTATTACAGAAGGGGGTTGAATGTAATAGTACCTAGTAATTGATCAAGAACACAAGAATGTAAAAGAAATAATGTTTTGTATCAAAGATAATGAATGGAATACAAAACTCTCTCAAGAAATTTTTTGTTCTCAAGAGCTGCTAGGTTATGAAAAATAAGACTTGTAAAGATACATAATGTTAACCTATGTCTGTGTTTATATAGACACAGTTATAATTCAATTACAAAACAGATTATGAAAAGAATAGCTTTAATAAGGAAATAGACTTATATTTGGATTCCTTCTTCACTATCCTAATCATATTCTGATTTGTTTGTTTCCTCTTCAAACTCTGATTGTTAAACTCTGTCGGTTTGATAATCTCTGATAGAGCATTCTCTGTTAGAGTAAACTCTGATCGAGTATTCTCTGATAGAGTAAACTCTGAACGACAGCTTCCTTAAACTTTGATGACGTCAGCAGTAAAAATTCTGATCTTTATTCTCTGACAGCATCAGTGTTTGATTCCTAACAATCTCCCCCAATTTATGCTTTATGAAGTAAAACATAAATTTTAGTTATGATGTTAGAAATATGAGGACAAATGCATCATAGTTTGAATTTTCATTCTAGAATCAAATCCTCCTGTAAGAAAAGTCTTCCTTGAGAAAATTATCCAACAGCTTCTTCTCAGCATTCTTTAGCAATTCAACAAGCTTCTCCTTCAATTCTTTCATTTGCTCAGAAGAATCATCAATTTGAAATATAGCAGCTCGTAGAGTATAAATTGATGATCTATCCATTCTTTCATCTAAGGGAATGCAGCAGGCCTTCTTATCATCAGGATTTAAAATTAGTGTAGGAATGCCTAACACCATCTTGACCTTTGCATCTCCTTTTGTCATTGCTTTCTCTGTGTCATCTTCAAGAACATATCCTGGTTTGTATTCTTCATAGTTTATCATCAATAACCTTTCATTCTTCTTCTTTTTATTTATCACTCCTTCAAGGATCTTTACTCATCTAGAAGTGAATTCATTTTCATTATTGAGAAGATACAGAACATGTTCAAATTCTTTTGAGGCCTTGTGAATGAGATCTTCTTCATAAATTTTCAATGTTCTTCCATTTTCCAAGAAATAAATCAGCTTTTCTTTTGCTTGAGCACCATCAAAGATATCCTTCACTATGTTGATAGAGATTAGTTTATCCAGATGCTTTTGAGATAACTCTTCCTCAGGCTTGTCTTTTAATGGGAAAGGATCTCTGAAAATGTTGGCTTCACCCCTGTAGACTTTGGCATGTGAATCACCAATACCTCCCTTATTTTTACCAAGTCTGGCATTGAGAGTCAGAGTTTGTGTTTTGGTCTACAGAAGATCAGACCTTTTCTTTCTGATCAGAGATTGTTGTTGCTCTTCTTCTTCATCATCAAAGCTAAATCCACCTGGAAGAAAAGTAGTTCATGACATAGTGAGAGGAGTCTTTTGTTTAGCTGCAGCTTTTTACTGAATTCTTGAAGTTGAACTTGTTTGAATTTCAGAAGTAGGTTTTGATTGAGCAGCTAGCTTTGGAGTTTCAATTGATTTGTCTTGGACAGGTTTAGATTCAGATTTCCTCTGTTGAGTAGATGCTTTCCTTTGAATTGGAATTTTCTTCACATATTTTCTCTTTTTCTGGACTTGAGCATTGTCAGTACCAGATTTCTTCAATTATGCTTCTACAGCAACTGGATCTAATCCTAGATTTTCTTCTTTAAACAAATTTCTTGCCAGTTCTGCATCCTTTAAATTTTATTCTTCTATCTTCTTAGGCTTATCTTCTTCTTCAAGCCTCTTTGCTAATTCCATGTCAGCTTCCATCAAAGTTTTCTTTTTATCATAGTTTATCTTTTTGTTAGAGTTTGTTGTCATCAGAGTTTGAGAGGTTGACAGAGTTTGATCAATTAGAGTTTATTTCCCATCCTTATGACTCTCTTGATCTTCATCATCAGGTTTGTCAGATTTTTGTGCAGCATCCTCCTTGCATTTGTCTGAATCCTTCTCCCCTTTCTAACATCATTCCCTTGGCCTCTAATACATCCTGTTTTGTTGAAATAATCTTCAATTTTAATTCCAGAGCATTTTGAGTTGCTATAACAACACTTTGAACAGAAGCAGAAGTTTTGTTCATAGATTCCTTAAGATCACAGACTTTATTATGAAGTCCCTTGGACAACACAGTGGTAGCTTTCAACATAGTTTACATCTCATCAGAGTTTAATTCTTTTTATGCCTTGTTGATTAACTCATGAATATGAGGCCAAGAGATTTCTTCATTTGCAAATTTCCATGACATATCCCAGATAATTTTTCCGTGAGAGGAGAGAAGATCTTCATTAGATGGCCCTACTTTGGAATTGAAATCCCTCTTTATACCTTCAGCATCTAGGGCAGCTTCAATCTCACCCTTGAGGGTTTCCACAACCATGTAATCAGAATAATCCATTCTTAATCTTTCATGAGCATCATGTGAATTTACAGGCCACCTTTTGGAGTTGTACCTTTGTGTGTAGGGGATTGACAGGTATGTGACTTCTTCATCAGTAAAAATTGGCTCATCAGAGTGTGTGTCCTCCCCACCAGAGTTTACAGCTTGGTCAGAGTTTAGCAAAGCTTCAGAGTTTACAGTGACAGATAAACTCTGAGTACCTATAAAAGTAACAGAACACCCTAAATCACTCTGATTTTTTAAAGTAATCTCATTACTTCTCACTTCACACATATCATAACTTTTAAGAGTTAGATTTTGCTCACTAGAAGTAACTAACTTCTTTCTTAATTCTACCTCTCATTT
Source organism: Oenanthe sinensis (assembly GCA_028671895.1). Taxonomy (NCBI): domain Eukaryota; kingdom Viridiplantae; phylum Streptophyta; class Magnoliopsida; order Apiales; family Apiaceae; genus Oenanthe; species Oenanthe sinensis. The sequence continues at coordinate 33,635,334 of CM053803.1, forward strand.
TGCCAGATTCAGTATCTGCCTCTCATTATTAATTCTGTTTTTCACATATTTTACCTCAGTTTCACATGAAAAGCTCAAATCACAGTGTCCTATAAAAATAAGAGGTGGCTGAGAAAGGAGATCTGTAGTCACATGAATAGGGGTATCCTTTTTAGGACTATTCATGATCATTCCAGCAGTTAAAATAGGAAAGGTAAAATATGAACTTATACTATCAGAGAATGTAAATTCTGAAGAGAAGTCAGAGTTTATACGTTGAGTATTTATAGATGTTGAAAGAGTCTCCATTGGCTGTGCAGAGAGTGGTTGCACCATGATTGCATCAGAGATTGCCATTGGAGTTGTCTTAGAGTTTGTCTCACTTGCATCAGCAATAGAGGAATCTTCATTAATGGTAGTTGTGCCTGCATCCAAACTTTGATTGGATGGTTCTTGTGTGGCAGAGGCCTTAACAACTACTTCAACCCTTTGAGATGAAGGTTCTTGTGGGTTGTACCCCTGATTCCTGCTAGCTTCATCTGCTTCTACTTCATTGGCTGCTGTTGAACTTTGATCAACAGGTTCTTATGTGCCTGGCCATGTAGAGATGCTGCATCACTTTGAGAGACAGGTTCTTGTGTATCTTGGCTAAAAGAGACAAACTTCTTCTTCTTTCTTGAAAACTGCATGGAACTTGGAGATACTGAAGATGATTGAGATTTCTTTGCCTCCATTTCCTTTCTTACTTCTTCATCTAGTTCCCTCACTCTTTTATAAGATATCTCTTTGATAACTTGCTTAGGACAATGAATAGGAGAGTAAGAGATTGTTACAGGAACAGCTTCCTCTGGAGTAATATATGGACCATCTTTCAAATAATTGTGTTGTCGCTCCTGTTCAGCCTTAAGCCAAAGATCAGTCCATTTCCCCAAAATTTTCCTGCAGACCTTCTTGTTAACAGTAGCCCCCCGTATAATACGTTTACATTTATAATGGGCAACATTTGTCCACTAATCAGCCTTTGACTTGACATACCGAAGAATCATGTTCTCAATTAGAACTGGTAATCCTGGTTTCTTCTAAGAAATATTTGCCTTCCAGCAACGCCATGCTTCATTAGAATTTATCAAGACATCAGAGTTTATTGGATATGTTGGCTCAGAGTTTAGGATGTCTTCAGAGTTTAAATCTTGAAGATTTGGCTGATCAGAGATTAGGACATCAGAGTTTAGCCCTTCAATATTTACAGCATCAGATATTGCAGTCTTGATCAATCTTCTCCCCTTCTTTTTCATTTCAGGCATTGGATTCACTGTGAATGGCTTCATAAAAGGTGCAAGAGGAATCTCAGAAACCTTCTTAACAATCTTTCTCTCAGGAAAAACCAACCCTTCATTAAAATGTGTATCTTTATCAATCAATTTCCTCTTTTTAGGAAAAGATTCTTTCACTAATTTGCCTTTCCTTTTGCTTGTGCCCTGTTGAGAGGTGTGTTTTACAACTACAATCTTTTGGGAGACTATAGAGGTTGGCAAAAGTGTTTGGTTATCAGTGTTTGGAGGGTGGCTTGGGTTCGAATTAAAGGGTGCTAAACTCTGATCCATAGCCACATAGAGAAAATCCCTTCCATACATGGTAGGCATTCTCTGATTTAAGAGAAGCCTGACCCATGTGGGATAAAAGAGATGAGAGAGATTACCTTTTTTTGCATCGTTCCTAGCTAAGTCAGCAAAAATTCTCTTATTCAAACAAAAACAGGCTAGACTCTAATCATTCTCAAAATTTACATTAGGCAATAAATGGCTAAAAATTAATTATAAAAATCTAGCAAATTAAATAGTATGAACATCATCTTCAATTTTGCTAGCTAATTACCTAATAATTAAACATAAAAAATTTAAATTTAAATTATGGGTCAGAGAATACCCAATCTGTTGTGACAGCTGCGGAATTGCATCAAAGTTGGTGCATTTTGCTGTGAAAGCTCTTGTGATGCAATCAAAGAAGAAACTCCACTCTCTTCTTAAATGGGGCCTTGTCAGACTCCCCAACTTTGATAGACTACTTCCATAGCCTATTTCTCTGAAAAACTCTTTTATTTGATCATCCCCCACTTCTGGAAGATGAAGGGCCTGTCTCACAATAGCAAGAGTGATAGAGAGTTTTCCGTTGCACTGAAATGTGATGATGGGCTCTTCATCATCACTTACATTATTAAAATTTGCAGTTGACCAGATTCTAAGTAGAGATTGAGCAGAGAAGTTCGTTGGTACCTATAGTGCATACCCAATGTAACTCTTTTGAAGAAAATTCTGCACTACATAAAAATCTTGAGGAGCATTTGTCTTATTTAAAAGAGATATGTAGTTTGTAGTAGAAAAAAAGTAGTTTTGAAAATTTGACCTTTGGATGCCATTGTTAAACAAAGATTTGCAGGTTTGAGCAGTTAGGGTTTATATGAAACGAGAGAGAAGGAGAGGAATATTAGATAAGAATGAATAATTTAAAGTGAAAATAAGAATTAGACTATGCCCTTTCATTTGCATATACCCTCTAGTCGGACACGTGGCAAAAACTGATTTGATGAGTAATGAGTAGTGCAATTCTCAAAATACAACTAGTGTGTGTGTATCCGTGTATAAAACTGAAACGTTTTTCATGACAAACACGCGCCCTATGATTAGTCCAATCAGAAAATAGCTCAAAGTTTAGTGCAAACAGAGTTTATCATGTAATCAGAGTTTAAAACAAACAGAGTTTAATATATAATCAGAGTTTATAGAAATCAGAGTTTGCATAATCTGTCAGAGTTGACCATAAACACTGATAACTTGTGTTCAGAGATTAGATGTTCCAATGATCAGAGTTTACTCTTATTTCTATCAGAGTTTACCACATACTCTGATAGAGTTTGTCATATACTCTGATTGTCTGCTATTTTCAATCTGGAGTTGATCCACTTGTCACCATTCCTAATTCAGAAACCAATCTTATAAAAGTTGCTTCACACAGTGGCTTTGTGAATATGTCTGCTAACTGTTGATCTGAGGGAACAAAATACATTTCAATTGTTCCTTCCATGACATATTCTCTAATGAAGTGATATTTGATACTGATGTGCTTTTTCAGAGAATGTTTAACTAGATTTCCTGTCATTGCAATAGCACTTTGATTATCACAATAAATAGGAATTTTAGTAAAGTTCAAACCATAATCTAACAGTTGATTTTTCATCCATAAGATTTGTGCACAACAGCTTCCTATAGCTATATATTCAGCCTCTGTTGTTGATGTTGACATTGATTTTTGTTTCTTACTGACCCAAGAGACAATTCTTCCTCCTAAGAATTGACAACTGCCACTTGTGCTTTTCCTATCAATTTTGCATCCTGCAAAGTCAGCATCTGAATAGCCTATTAATTTAAAATTAGACTTTCTAGGATACCATAAGCCAAGATTAATGGTGCCTTTAAGATATCTAAAAATTCTCTTAACAATCAAATGTGGTTTCCTTGGATTTGCTTGAAATCTAGCACATAGACATGTTGCAAACATGATGTCTGGTATACTTGTAGTCAAATAGAGTAGAGAACCAATCATGCCTCTGTATGTTATAATATCAACAGGTTCTCCAGTGTCTTGATCAAGCTTTATTGCAGTAGTCATTAGAGTTGTAACAGATACAGAGTCTTGCATTTGGAATTTATTGAGTAGATTCTTTGTATATTTAGACTGATTAATGAAAATTCCTTCCTCAGTCTGTTTTACTTGTAATCCTAGAAAATAACTCAATTCTCCCATTTGATACTTGGACTGCATTAGCTTTGAAAATCTTTCACAAAGTTTCTCATTAGTGGAACCAAATATAATATCATCAATATATATTTGTACCAATAATAAATCATTACCTTGAGTTCTATAAAACAAGGTTTTATCAATTATACCTCCAGTAAAACCACTTTCAAGTAAAAATTGAGCTAGAGTTTCATACCATACTCTTGGTGCTTGTTTTAGTCCATATAAGGCTTTATCTAGTCTGTAGACATGATTTGGACATTTTGGATTGACAAAGTCAGGTGGTTGTTCAACATAAACTTCTTCTTCAAGTTCTCCATTTAAAAATGCACTTTTAACATTCATCTGGTAGACCTTGAATTTCTTATGTGCAGTATAACCAAGAAAAATTCTGATTGCTTCAAGTCTAGCTACTGGTGCAAGAGTTTCAACATAATCAATGCCTTCATGTTTTCCTGTTGAGAATAACATTTGGCTACCAGTCTTGTTTGTTTCTTGTAATGATTCCATCAAAGTCTATCTTGTTTCTAAACATCCATTTTGTGCCAACAATAGATCTGTTCTTTGGCCTTGGAACTAGGGTCCAAACTTCATTTCTTTCAAACTCATTCAATTTTTCCTTTCATCCTTCAAAGCATCTTTAACCTTCTTTGGTTCTATTTGAGAAAGAAAACTATGAAATAGACATTCATTCTGAGTAGCTTTCCTTGTCTTTACTCCACTTTCTAGATCACCAATAATTAAATCAAGTGTGTGATCTTTTGTCCATTTTCTTGGATGTGGAGAATTTCTTGAACTAGATGCTCCCCCATGATTTGCGCCTTCATAGAATGATTCTTCTGTAAATGTTGATCCTCCTCTTGAAGACGTGCTTTTATCAGTGTTTGATATCTCAGAGTCTATGTACTCAGAGTTTGAATTATTAGAGATTGAGGTGTCAGAGTTTGTGGTCTCAGAGTTTGATTAATCAGAATTTAGGGTTTTAGAGTTTGTTTTGGTCAGAGTTTGGTTAGACTCTGATATTTCAATAACTGTGGTTTGTTCTCCAATGTCAATATTTGATTGATGTTGCTCCCCCTTAACATGTGCAGATTCTTCAATTTCTATTTTAATCATTTCTGAATCAGAGTTTAAAGAATCAGAGTTTACCTCACTAGTGTTTGGTTGAACAGAGTTTATCTCATCAAAATTTGGTTCAACAGTGTTTGAATCATTAGAGTTTAGTTCAACAGAGTTTATATTCTGCAATTCATTCTCAAATCTCAGAGTTACCTGTTCATCTTCATCATGCAGTCTAGCTATCTTTCCTTCATTAAAAGAGACATTAGTTGATTCTAAGACTTTCATTGTCCTTAAATTAAACACATTGAATGCCCTTGAAGAGGTTTTAGAAGTTGTTGCATAACCAACAAAAATTTATTCATCTGCTTTAAGTTTAAACTTCTTCAATTGTTCAGGATGTGTTTTGAGAATAAAACACTTGCTTCCAAAGATGTGAAAGTACTTAACATTTGGCTTTCTTCCCTTCAAAGATTCATATGGAGTCATTCCATGTTTGTTTATTAAAGAACAATTCTGAGTAATGCATGCAGTATTCACAGCCTCTGCCCAAAAATAAGTAGGTAGTTTTGCTCCTTCTAGCATTGTTCTGGCAGCTTCAATTATAGTTTTATTCTTTCTTTTAACTACACCATTTTGTTGAGGTGTGCCAGGTGTCTCAATTGTTGTATAATACCTTTTGTTAAGCAGAATTCCTCCATTGCAGATTTCTTAAACTTTGTTCCATTTTCACTCATTAGATTATTTACCTTGTGTGTTGATCCATTCTCAATCATTGCAATATGATCAAAAATTATCTCTGCAGTTTCATCTTTCTTATGCAAAAAATACCCCAGGTAAATCTAGTGTAATCATCAACTATCACCAGAGTATATTTCTTCTTTCCAATGGACATAATGTTGACAGGACCAAATAAATCAAGATGCAATAGATGATAAGGTTGATCAATTGAATTTTCAGTTTTGCTCTTGAAAGTTGTCTTCTTTTGTTTGGCCTTTTGACATGAATCACAGTGTGACGCCCCCAGATCCGGGGTCAGGAATCCAGGTTGTCACTATCCAATTTTCACCACAATAACATCACTCACCTGCTTTAACCATTATAATAACCAAACATAAAAGCAGTGACCCCAAACCAAATACACAACTCAAGTTATAGTCTCAGGAAACGAACTTAAAATAGTAATAGTTATTACAAACCAATGTATCCTCGGGATCTCACACTACTAATATAACTTCCACATGATGTTACATTAGAAGTAAACATTAATCCCAGATCTACTGTCACATTACATATTTTTCAATAAGTCTAGGATTCTAATCTGGAATCCTGCCTTTCTTGCACCATTTATCGAAGTCCTGAACCTGACTAGCTCAAGCTCGAATCTTCCTGTTCCTTAACATAATACTCGAGGTAGACAATTCATAGTCATCTCTTTCTGCAAGATATAAGATTTACAAAAAGCAAGAATGATTCAAAGAATGCTCAGCAAGTTATTTATCAGAATATTTCAAGGAAAAGGTGATAGCCATAATTATCCCAACTGGATATTCAACAATAAAGTACATAATTAGCAATCTGATTGAAGATGTATAGCCAGTTATATCTCGACAATAAATGACTCAAGGTTCACGATATAAGAAGATATTCACAATAATAATGCAGTTCACATTACTGCAATACAACAATTTAAGTTCATGATTTTTGAGACTGACAATATCAATAACTTAGCACAATGGTCTCAATCACCGAGTACCATTAGTTTGAGTATCAATAAGCAAGCAGTTCTATATACTGCGAAAAGAATGAATGAAAGTTCATCAATTCCCATTAACACTATCAGTAACTTAGCACCATGGCTTTCGTTATAGTGTAGGAACAGTGAAACTGATATATGCGAATAAAACAGTACTCAAAACAACCAACCAACTCAGAGTGGATTACATTCCCGTTGACACTATCGGTAACTCAGCACCTAGGCTTTCGTTACAGTGCAACGTCAAATTCCAATTGGAAGAAACGGGCTTAATCTGGAGATTTTTTTTTTCAACGCCCTATTATACGCGATGATCAGTCGCCTTGTACAATAGAAAAACTAGTCACTTTCTCTACTAGTAGAAGGACAACCCCTTATCGAGACGTCACCCTAGGCAACTCATGGGCCTTTAGTTTACGGCTGGGTCACGCGTCTCCGACCTCTTACGCAACTTTACTCCAGTCCCTGATGAATACTTAAACATTCATCAAACCTAGAAAGAAATTTAATCAAGCCTTCTAGAACAACAACAATGCACTCCAGGATTTCAATCAACTGTTAAGGAAGGAAATTCAATACCACCTTCCAGAACAACAACAATCCATCATAGGATTTCATCAACAGATAAGGAAGGGAATTTAATACAACCTTCCAAAACAACAACAATCCACTCTAGGATTTCAATCAACAGATAAGGAAGGGAATTTAATACAACCTTCCTGAACAACAACAATCCACTCTAGGATTTCAATCAACAGATAAGGAAGGGAATTTAATACAACCTTCCAGAACAACAACAATCCACTCTAAGATTTCAATCAACAGATAAGAAAGGGAATTTAATACAACCTTCCAGAACAAAACAACGATCCATCACAGGATTTCAATCAACAGATAAGGAAGGAAATTTAATACAACCTTCCAGAACAACACAACAATCCATCACAGGATTTCAATCAACAGATAAGGAAGGGAATTTAATACAACCTTCCAGAACAACACAACGACCTATTGTAAGATTTCAATATCTGACAATAGCTTGGCTCCCGAAACGAGGTGGGAGTACTCTCGAAACATCTGGGTTGACTCTCAGTCAACGAATTTAACAAGACAGAAACCCTTGAATCAAGGAGACTCAAGAACGCGACCGGGGAGCCGCTAATACTGGTTGAAATAGACTCCACAAGATACTATATTTTTGGAGTAAGATAATGGGCCTTAAAGGCACCAATACAACTGGGAGGAATATCGGAGACGGACGTTACCTCCCGAACCTGGAGTTATCGACTCAGAATAAATACAAAGTATCTGAGTCATCGCTCGCTATTTATTATTTAATGAAAATAATAATTTAGGAATTTTAGACAACTCCAGAATATTTTTAAAGAACAAATAAATATTTTATTAATATTTAGGAGGCCCAGAATAGTCCTCGAAAAATATTAAAAGGATTTAAAAGAATTAAAATATTTAATTCAAATATAATCAGGATTATTTAATATTTAAATAATCTTAAATGATTCAACATATTTAAATAATATTTAATCAATATTAAATAATATTTAAATAAACCAAAACGAGTTGAAAGTATTTAATCAGTAGTTAAATACTTTTAAATGTCCCAAAATATTTAAATAATATTTAATCAATATTAAATAATATTTAAATGATTTCAAATGCCCTGAAAGTATTTAATTAACCTTTAAACACTTTCTATATTCTTTAAATAATATTTAATAAACTAAATATTATTTAAAACATTGAACCTCGACTAACCGTCGAGACACGCTAAACTACTCCCGGTCGACCGTCGAGCACCAAAAAGATATGCTCAACACCAGATTCAGTTATACAAAACTGAAGAATAAACGTCCTCTAACTTTTTAAGAAGTTCAGAGGCGCGAACACACAGTATATAGTTCCATCTGAATGGAACTTCAAACACCACAGAGCTTTATAACCAATAAACCGTTATAAAGTCTAGAGTTTAGAAAGCTGCTATACGAACTCTGACTTTTCAAGAAGTTCAGAGTCGTCTCAGAATTAGGTTGAAAGAGATTCGAAACAACTCACGATAAGCAATCTTAACAACCTATGCATACTCTTGTCATAAATCAGAATTAAAATGACAAAGCATCGGATACTTGCATACTCTAACTTTTCGAGAAATTCAGAGTAGTAGAAGAATAAAGTTATATATGAACAAGACAGTTCAAGGTGAAATGCCGACGTGCATTTCCAATAACAACAATGAGCTAAGTAGTTCCAAACACAACAAAAATGTATAATCAAAGAACTTATCATCAAGTCAAAGATTTCAAAAATTTTGGCATCACCATGAATCAATAATATTCTAATATGGAATAAAACGATAGAGTTGGAAACTTGCCTGGAGTCCAAAGAATGCTATTCCAGCTTCTCCACGCTCCGGGTACTCTATAATCATATAAGAACTCACTCTTAGTATACATATGCATGTATCAGGTTAATTGTAATTTATACAATTACTCTACATTTCACCCGGTACTTCTCCTCCTCGGGCCTACTTTAGCTATTCATAAAACTATCCTCTCAATAGTTTTTAATCAAGTTCTTTGCACCTACGTATAGTCATGATATTCCTCAACAACTTCCGTTACTGGGTCGACTCGAGACAAGTTCTCTAACTTGCTCGAAATCGTTCCCCAAAACGGTCGCTTAACCTTTCCTCATGTTCATTTCACTCCGACACCCTGTTTTCTAGCATTTTTAATAAATTGGAAATTAATCCATTTGATACGATTTCTTTTCTGAGGTCTTATATGACTGTCAAGGAATATCCCATAAACGTTTCGGATTTTATTAGGCTCCGTAGCTAGTCCAATCATAGCCTCAAAGTTGGACAAAAACAGGATTCCCATTTCCTGCGCTACCGTTACTAAATCGTTCATAACTTTTGACTCGTAACTCCGAATGACGCAAAATTAGCGCTCAAACGATCTAGAGACTATCTACTATCTAACCATATCAACCATAAGCGAAGAACAGTGACCGAATGTTCCCAGACTTTTCTGGACAGTGGCAGCAGAAAGGTTAGAAAAAATTTGGCATGGTTACATTTGTAAATTCATCGTTTTCCATTTTTAAACTATACCAAAACCAACATCAAACAAACTCCAATTCAATCCCAAACTCCTCATATAACATTATACTACATAACACAACAATCTCAAATCATCCAACCAACTCGAACTCATGAAATGTAACCTCAAAATCAAATGAACAAATCATGCATTTCTATGACCATCCATATTTAAACTACATTACCCCTAACTCTTTCAATCAAAGTTCAGAAATTACTAAACTTTGCAAGCTTCCTGGAAAGACATTTATGAACAATTTTCATCATTTGACTCACATCAAATAAAGTCTTTAACCTTTCCAAAACAATTCCCCAAAACAGAGCAGACAATTCTGGACTTTAAAATGGTACTGCACCCAGTCCACTTAAATATTTTTCATAAATTGAAAATTAATCATTTTGCTACAAATTTTGGCAGATAGCTTCATGAATATCTGCTACAGTTCCCATAAAATTTTTTATCTCCAAAACATTTCAGTTAGGCCAAAACCGAACTGAATCATCTCACAACAAAACGCAGCAATTTAGCTTTGCGCGGTCTTTACTAAAACTCGCATAACTTTTTACTCGTTAATCCAAACGACGCAAAATTAGCGCCCAAATAAACTAGAAAACATAAGGAACACATTTATCCTAAACCCCCTGCACAAAACAGTGCTCAGACCTCCCAGTGTATTCGGCAAAACAGGGCAGGGCAGATTTCATGCTTATCACAATTACCCATGGCTTATACAACCACATACCATCATTATACTCCATTAACAATATTATTCAGTTCTACTAAAATCAAAACTCATCTCCAAAACTCAAGCAATAACTCAAACAACTACATACAAAATCAATTTAACACATATACTAACTACCCATGCATTTATCTTTGATTTCTAAGCCAAAACTTTTCCAAAATCTGAAACTATCAGTTTATACAAATCAAGAAACGAACTAGAAAAGATAGGAGGTGAGGAGAGTGCTTACTCTAGATGCATAGAGCTCGAGATAAGCTTCGTTTTGAGTGGTAGAACGCGCCAAACCGCCAAGGCAATCTCAAGATACAAGCTTTTCTTCTTCTCTCTTTTTCATCTCTTCTTCTCTCTCCCTCTCTCTCTCAATCGGCACTTATGAAATAAAATGGGGTGTTGACTGATTTTTCTCTTTTATGCGTCCCCTGGCTTTGTGCGGTAGCCGCGTAATTTCCCGACAACGTTTTAATCACTCGTTCTCATGCCTTTTCCTTCAACAAACTTAACTTTTCAAAACTTAAAATCTCATTTTATAATGCTATTATGAATCATCATTATTAAATTAATAACCTTCAATTGTTTCGAGAATTTACGAAACAATTCTCCGGATAAACACTATTCACCTACACCATTTCTCAACCTCTGTTACGACTTTCATCTGGACTTCAAATTTATTTTGTTGGACCAAAAATACTTATAAGTCCTATATTGATTACGTATGCGACCGTAGCACCGGTACGCACATTTTCAAATATCCCGTATATTAACAATACGGTCTCATAGTTCCCGTTCCTTATGAAAAAAATAAATCCATAAAATCATTCATTCATAAAATGAAAAATTTTATCCAAAAATCTTAATAACCCCAAGCGTCAGAAATACGGGTTATTACAGTCTCCCCTCCTTAAAAGGATTCCGTCCTCGGAATTTACACGAGAACAATTGAGGTTACTATTTTCACACCTCGCTTTCTTGTTTCTAGGTTGAGACTTCAACCTTCTTGATTTTGTACAACCTCCTCAGCATTATTACTTCACTTTTCACCATTTGCTTTATTCAGTCGATGATATCTATAATTTCGTATTTTAACGCATGCTTAAAGTCGACGCTATAATTTCGTAGCACTCGCGTATGATACGGACGATTGATTCCTTAAAATTGGGAAAGAGCGCCACTTCATATACACCTTCTTAATATACTCCAAGACCTTGATGGATTTAACACTCCTCGAGCTTAATTTCTCTTTCTTACTAAATCTTGTTACTCCGACGTATATAAAATTATTTCTACTACGTTGCTTCCGTGTACAAGCAATTCCTCAAAAGACATGTAATTATTAATTACAAGATTCACCTTTCATCATCTAGTACTTACCATATCAGGACAATTACTCATATTTGTCCTTTATTTTCCTCAACTTTCTTCACCACTTACGATATATTTTCCAATTTAAACTCATTTTACCCAAATTCATTCTTATGGAATCCGTCATCCAACCTCTTTTCTCTTAAGATTTTCCAAGGCTATATACATTTCTCCCTTCGGGTTCTTCATCTGTAATCTTTGGGCAAATCAAAATATCCACTATGAAGACTTCGACAACTTGTCCAATTATTTCTTAACATTCCAATCAAATCCTTAAAAGGTACAGGTGCATTCATTAATATAACCTACCTCATCAAAGACTCATACTGTCCTTATCGCGTTCTCAATGCCATCCTTGGCATACTATCTAGGTAATTCTTTAGTTGGTGATAACCTATCCTCAACATATCTTCTCCAGTAGACTAATTTCTTCGAGTGGTCGAATATTATGTCTATCCATATTATGGATATCCAATATTGATTGCTAAATTAATCAATTCACTTAATCCATTCTCACCAATGTATGTGCAGTCTCATGCCGCTATCCGTTTCATTTACAAACAACCCATGTGCACCTCTTAGTAACACTTTCAATAAATAGTCTTTATAACTGAGGGACTAACCCTCTTAGGCTGCCAGGTGCCATCCTCTAAGATGCCTCCAATGGTGAAGTTGCTCATAACACTAGGTCAATGATAAATGACGTGATCTCTAATGGTGGTAACCCCATAATATCACTAAGGGTTACTTTTCCCAAATCTTTAACTACTCTCCTTATTGAATAGTTCCTTTTTCATATCCATTACCGGTGCCCCATAACTTAGTATCTAACGCGTAATACACTTTTTATTCGAATCTTAATTTAAACCTTCTCAATTTATCTCTCCATATTTAAAACATGTCATCCCTTCTTTTAGGGCAATCATTAACGTAACATCTGGACTTTATAATTATAGCTTCTTGCTGTCCATTTCACATATTCTCCCATGTCAGACTCACTGTTTAGTAAGTGAGGTCTCGATTGGCTATGGTGATCCGTAATTAACAGTACGCCAACCCGCTCATATTTCTTAATCCACTGTTCTTCCAGAAGTAGAACTCTGGTCCCTTGTTAAAAGTTCATGGTATTTCCATATATGTAGCCACTTCATTTTTCATATTCTGTCATAGTTGATTATTTCCAACACTGTGACTTTATTCTCAATTTACTACTTTTGGGACAATCTTGGCAATTCCCATAGACTTTGATTCATGATCTGAAACACTCAAGTTTCAGGTCTAGAACTTTAACTACATCTGAATTTCCAGATACTTAGGAAACAGTTGCATAATGCAAGAAATAGCTATGGCTAAAGAATTCTTTGTTCAACAAAGTTCATAAGAATTCTTGCTGAATCAACGATCTTATTAGGCCTCGACCAAATACTTTTCAGAAATTTAGGATCATCAATGACTACTCGGACCGCTCTCTAGTCCGGAATTCCACTATTAAAACAAGTAACTTCATACCAGCATTCATGCCATATCTCATTTATTCTGGTTAATCCAACCACCGTATTTGCAATGTGGCGGTCACTTCTATCCCAAGGCTTACTTTAATCCAACATCCTTAATATATTCAAGAATTATATCAAGTGCGTATCTCATCTCTTTATTGCGACTCTACATTGTATGCATACCATACACCATTTAAATTAAGGCTTTACTTTTTACTCTCAGAGAATCCTCAACAGAATCCTCAATATTACTCATATATAGATGGCTATATTCTTTAAGCCATACTACTCCATTTTACCCTGCAACATCCCATTTACACGTCTTCTTTTTTCTAAGTTTTATTAAACTAATGGGAACGTATTTTCCACAGAAAATTGGGCATGACCTATTCATATGTTGGACTATGCCCAGTGTAAAAACACCTCAATTTTAATCCCAAAACATTCACAGTTCCCAAACATCAACATCTCATCAATCACTTATAACATAATGTATACCAAAAGGGGAAATAACTATGAGTCACTATATCTATATACTTATTCTCGAGTATCCACAAGTCAGTCAACAACAATATCAATGGTAAATATCATGGACCATCGATCGCATTCGCTCCATAACATTAATAAGAGTTTGCTGAAATGCATACTATCTCTTTGGCTTATTGCCAATAGATGAAAGATTGGTGAAGATTTGACATGCCATCAATTTGAACATGGTCATCTTAACGATTGTGCCAAGAATAAAGTGGTTCTCTTCGCTCAGTAAGGCTCCCCTCGGTCCTAGGGTACTAGCATACCTTGTGCTACACTTATAGCATATCTGGGCTCTTTTATAAGTGCTCCATAATCCTCAAGCTCTCATTCTCAATCATAAATCCTTTTACTCAGATGAGTCTCCTCGGCTAGTGTTCGACATCCTTGTAAGGAAAGTTCTTATTATCTTTCCTAACTATCCTTATATGAGTATATTAGTCTCATAATATAAATCACTGCTACATTCGATAGCCCGAATATGAATTCGATAGGAGCTCGCTCTATATTAATCTTATCCAAACATAACTCTTAACTCTCTCGTTCTTGAGTACTATAACCTAGAGCTCTGATACCACTTCTGTGACGCCCCCAGATCCGGGGTCAGGAATCCAGGTTGTCACTATCAAATTTTCACCACAATAACATCACTCACCTGCTTTAACCATTATAATAACCAAACATAAAAGCAGTGACCCCAAACCAAATACACAACTCAAGTTATAGTCTCAGGAAACGAACTTAAAATAGTAATAGTTATTACAAACCAATGTATCCTCGGGATCTCACACTACTAATATAACTTCCACATGATGTTACATTAGAAGTAAACATTAATCCAAGATCTACTGTCACATTACATATTTTTCAATAAGTCTAGGATTCTAATCTGGAATCCCGCCTTTCTTGCACCATTTATCGAAGTCCTGAACCTGACTAGCTCAAGCTCGAATCTTCCTGTTCCTTAACATAATACTCGAGGTAGACAATTCATAGTCATCTCTTTCTGCAAGATATAAGATTTACAAAAAGCAAGAATGAGCCAAAGAATGCTCAGCAAGTTATTTATCAGAATATTTCAAGGAAAATGTGATAGCCATAATTATCCCAACTGGATATTCAACATAAAGTACATAACTAGCAATCTGATTGAAGATGTATAGCCAGTTATATCTCGACAATAAATGACTCAAGGTTCACGATATAAGAAGATATTCACAATAATAATGCAGTTCACATTACTGCAATACAACAATTTAAGTTCATGATTTTTGAGACTGACAATATCAATAACTTAGCACAATGGTCTCAATCACCGAGTACCATTAGTTTGAGTATCAATAAGAAAGCAGTTCAATATATTGCGAAAAGAATGAATGAAAGTTCATCAATTCCCATTAACACTATCAGTAACTTAGCACCATGGCTTTCGTTATAGTATAGGAACAGTGAAACTGATATATGCGAATAAAACAGTACTCAAAACAACCAACCAACTCAGAGTGGATTACATTCCCGTTGACACTATCGGTAACTCAACACCTAGGCTTTCGTTACAGTGCAACGTCAAATTCCAATTGGAAGAAACGGGCTTAATCTGGAGATTTTTTTTTTCAACGCCCTATTATACGCGATGATCAGTCGCCTTGTACAATAGAAAAACTAGTCACTTTCTCTACTAGTAGAAGGACAACCCCTTATCGGGACGTCACCCTAGGCAACTCATGGGCCTTTAGTTTACGGCTGGGTCGTGCGTCTCCGACCTCTTACGCAACTTTACTCCAGTCCCTGATGAATACTTAAACATTCATCAAACCTAGAAGGAAATTTAATCAAGCCTTCTAGAACAACAACAATCCACTCTAAATTTCAATCAACTGTTAAGGAAGGGAATTCAATACCACCTTCCAGAACAACAACAATCCATTATAGGATTTCATCAACAGATAAGGAATGGAATTTAATACAACCTTCCAAAACAACAACAATCCACTCTAGGATTTCAATCAACAGATAAGGAAGGGAATTTAATACAACCTTCCAGAACAACAACAATCCACTCTAGGATTTCAATCAACAGATAAGGAAGGGAATTTAATACAACCTTCCAGAACAACAACAATCCACTCTAAGATTTCAATCAACAGATAAGGAAGGGAATTTAATACAACCTTCCAGAACAACACAACGATCCATCACAGGATTTCAATCAACAGATAAGGAAGGAAATTTAATACAACCTTCCAGAACAACACAACAATCCATCACAGGATTTCAATCAACAGATAAGGAAGGGAATTTAATACAACCTTCCAGAACAACACAACGACCTATTGTAAGATTTCAATATCTGACAATAGCTTAGCTCCCGAAACGAGGTGGGAGTACTCTCGAAACATCTGGGTTGACTCTCAGTCAACGAATTTAACAAGACAGAAACCCTTGAATCAAGGAGACTCAAGAACGCGACCGGGGAGCCGCTAATACTGGTTGAAATAGACTCCTCAAGATACTATATTTTTGGAGTAAGATAATGGGCCTTAAAGGCACCAATACAACTCGGAGGAATATCGGAGCCGGACGTTACCTCCCGAACCTGGAGTTATCGACTCAGAATAAATACAAAGTATCCGAGTCATCGCTCGCTATTTATTATTTAATGAAAATAATAATTTAGGAATTTTAGACAACTCCAGAATATTTTTAAAGAACAAATAAATATTTTATTAATATTTAGGAGGCCCAGAATAGTCCTCGAAAAATATTAAAAGGATTTAAAAGAATTGAAATATTTAATTCAAATATAATCAGGATTATTTAATATTTAAATAATCTTAAATGATTCTACATATTTAAATAATATTTAATCAATATTAAATAATATTTAAATAAACCAAAACGAGTTGAAAGTATTTAATTAGTAGTTAAATACTTTTAAATGTTCCAAAATATTTAAATAATATTTAATCAATATTAAATAATATTTAAATGATTTCAAATGCCCTGAAAGTATTTAATTAATCTTTAAACACTTTCTATATTCTTTAAATAATATTTAATAAACTAAATATTATTTAAAACATTGAACCTCGACTAACCGTCGAGACACGCTAAACTACTCCCGGTCGACCGTCGAGCACCAAAAAGATATGCTCAACACCAGATTCAGTTATACAAAACTGAAGAATAAACGTCCTTTAATTTTTTAAGAAGTTCAGAGGCGCGAACACACAGTATATAGTTCCATCTGAATGGAACTTCAAACACCACAGAGCTTTATAACCAATAAACCGTTATAAAGTCTAGAGTTTAGAAAGCTGCTATACGAATTCTGACTTTTCAAGAAGTTCAGAATCGTCTCAGAATTAGGTTGAAAGAGATTCGAAACAACTCAGGATAAGCAATCTTAACAACCTATGCAAACTCTTGTCGTAAATCAGAATTAAAATGACAAAGCGTTGGATACTTGCATACTCTAACTTTTCGAGAAGTTCAGAGTAGCAGAAGAATCAAGTTATATATGAACAAGACAGTTCAAGGTGAAATGCCGACGTGTATTTCCAATAACAACAATGAGCTAAGTAGTTCCAAACACAACAAAAATGTATAATCAAAGAACTTATCTTTAAGTCAAAGATTTCAAAAGTTTTGGCATCACCATGAATCAATAATATTCTGATATGGAATAAAACGATAGAGTTGGAAACTTGCCTGGAGTCCAAGGAATGTTATTTCAGCTTCTCCACGCTCCGGGTACTCTATAATCATATAAGAACCCACTCTTAGTATACATATGCATGTATCAGGTTAATTGTAATTTATACAATTACTCTACATTTCACCCGGTACTTCAGCTCCTCGGGCCTACTTTAGCTATTCATAAAACTATCCTCTCAATAGTTTTTAATCAAGTTCTTTGTACCTACGTATAGTCATGATATTCCTCAACAACTTCCGTTACTGGGTCGACTCGAGACAAGTTCTCTAACTTGCTCGAAATCGTTTCCCAAAACGGTCGCTTAACCTTTCCTAATGTTCATTTCACTCTGACACCCTGTTTTCTAGCATTTTTAATAAATTGGAAATTAATCTATTTGATACGATTTCTTTTCTGAGGTCTTATATGACTGTCAAGGAATATCCCATAAATGTTTCGGATTTTATTAAGCTCCGTAGCTAGTCCAATCATAGCCTCAAAGTTGGACAAAAACAGGATTTCAATTTCCTGCGCTACCGTTACTAAATCGTTCATAACTTTTGACTCGTAACTCTGAATGACGCAAAATTAGCACTCAAACGATCTAGAGACTATCTACTATCTAACCATATCAACCATAAGCGAAGAACAGTGATCGAATGTTCCCAGACTTTTCTGGACAGTGGCAGCAGAAAGGTTAGAAAAAATCTGGCATGGTTACGTTTGTAAATTCATCGTTTTCCATTTTTAAACTATACCAAAACCAACATCAAACAAACTCCAATTCAATCCCAAACTCCTCATATAACATTATACTACATAACACAACAATCTCAAATCATCCAACCAACTCGAACTCATGAAATGTAACCTCAAAATCAAATGAACAAATCATGCATTTCTATGACCATCCATATTTAAACTACATTACCCCTAACTCTTTCAATCAAAGTTCAGAAATTACTAAACTTTGCAAGCTTCCTGGAAAGACATTTATGAACAATTTTCATCATTTGACTCACATCAAATAAATTCTTTAACCTTTCCAAAACAATTCCCCAAAACAGGGAAGACAATTCTGGACTTTAAAATGTTACTGCACCCAGTCCACTTAAACATTTTTCATAAATTGAAAATTTATCATTTTGCTACAAATTTTGGCAGATAGCTTCATGAATATCTGCTAAAGTTCCCATAAAATTTTTATCTCCAAAACATTTCAGTTAGGCCAAAAACGAACTGAATCATCTCACAACAAAACGCAGCAATTGAGCTTTGCGCGGTCTTTACTAAAACTCGCATAACTTTTTACTCGTTAATCCAAACGACTCAAAATTAGCGCCCAAATAAACTAGAAAACATAAGGAACACATTTATCCTAAACCCCCTGCACAAAACAGTGCTCAGACCTCCCAGTATATTCGGCAAAACAGGGCAGGGCAGATTTCATGCTTATCACAATTACCCATGGCTTATACAACCACATACCATCATTATACTCCATTAACAATATTATTCAGTTCTACTAAAATCAAAACTCATCTCCAAAACTCAAGCAATAACTCAAACAACTACATATAAAATCAATTTAACACATATACTAACTACCCATACATTTATCTTTGATTTCTAAGCCAAAACTTTTCCAAAATCTGAAACTATCAGTTTATACAAATCAAGAAACGAACTAGAAAAGATAGGAGGTGAGGAGAGTGCTTACTCTAGATGCATAGAGCTCGAGATAAGCTTCGTTTTGAGTGGTAGAACCCGCCAAACCGCCAAGGCAATCTCAAGATACAAGCTTTTCTTCTTCTCCCTTTTTCATCTCTTCTTCTCTCTCCCTCTCTCTCTCAATCGGCACTTATGAAATAAAATGGGGTGTTGATTGATTTTTCTCTTTTATGCGTCCCCTGGCTTTGTACGGTAGCCGCGTAATTTCCCGACAACGTTTTAATCACTCGTTCTCGTGCCTTATTCCTTCAACAAACTTAACTTTTCAAAACTTAAAATCTCATTTTATAATGCTATTATGAATCATCATTATTAAATTAATAACCTTCAATTGTTTCGAGAATTTACGAAACAATTCTCCGGATAAACACTATTCACCTACACCATTTCTAAACCTCTGTTACGACTTTCATCTGGACTTCAAATTTATTTTGTTGGATCAAAAATACTTATAAGTCCTATATTGATTACGTATGCGACCGTAGTACCGGTACGCACATTTTCAAATATCCCGTATATTAACAATACGGTCTCACAGTTCCCGTTCCTTATGAAAAAAATAAATCCATAAAATCATTCATTCATAAAATGAAAAATTTTATCCAAAAATCTTAACAACCCCAAGCGTCAGAAATACGGGTTATTATAACAGAGTCCATCAGGATGAAATTGAACTTTTGGAAGACCTCTAACTAGATCCTTTTTCACTAAATAATTAATCTTTCCAAAATTCAAGTGACACGGCTTTTTGTGCCAATTCCAGCTTTCCAAGGATGATGTATTTCCAAGTAGACAAGTTAAGGGACCATCAGAGTTTACATCCAAGTTAGCTTCTGTTTTCCCAGTTGCACAAGTAGAAGGGGGGTTGAATACTTGTGTTCCTTTTATGCCTGATTTAAAACCAACTCGATATGAATTAAGAACAAAGATCAAACACAAAGATATGAATAAGTACTGTTTGTATTATTGATGATTGAATACAAAACTCTCCTATGGTGTACACAAACCCTAGCAGCTTTTCTGTGTTTATCACATCAACTCTCTCTATCTCTATGCTCTCACAAAAATATCACTCAGACAAATTATGCTTCGACTTTTCTCACAAATTTTACAATTAGGTTACATAGAGTTTATATAGAGAGCTACCTATCAACTAATAACAGAAAGATAAATTACAATAGGAATATAATTCCTAATTATTAGTTGACAGTTCCCTTCTAGAATTCTCTTTCTTTCCCATAGCATATTTGCAATATATTTATCTTGATCTTCGAAGACTTTTCATTCCTGTGATCTTCTTCCAAATTTAACTTCAACTGTATAGACTCTGAAATCTTTAGAATCTGATGATCTTCATACTCTGATCATATTTAGACTCTGATAGATCATAGACTCTGATAGTCTATAGACTCTGATCACCTTCCAGACTCTGATCTTCATGCAGACTCTGGTTTCACTTTCTTCAGAAATTCTTCTAAGTACAAGTAACATGAATGTTGACTATCTAGACTCTGATTATACATTTCAGAGACTAGAATGACTTATTACAGATAAACTAATCTAGACCCTGTTCTAGTATTTTGTACATCAACAAATGAATATATTCTTAACAATCTCCCCCTATTTATGCTTTATAAAATGTAAGCATAAATCAAGGTTTGATGATGTCAAAACTAAATAATAAAACTATTAATCTAGAACAGTATAAAAGAATTATAAAGAAAAAAGAATTACTTCTTATTTAATCTTCTCAAAGGCTGGATTATTCTTCAAAAATGAGTTCAGCATATTTTATTCCACAATTGCAAGAGCTTCACCAACAAACTTCTTTAATTTCTTCATTTCTTCATTTGAACATTTGATTTGATAGTAAGCTGCTCTCAGATCATTTGCACTACTTTCTTGATCTTTTAAGTCCTTCAACATCATAACACTAACTTTCCCACTCATAGGCTGAAACCCTAAGTAATGACCCACACCTTCTTGAAATTTAATCTGTTTTTCTTCCAATGGCATGACTTGATCATTTCCCTCAGTATCAACATATTTTAAAGAAAATTTTCCCATTTGTCGATTTGCCTGTCTGTGCAAAGTCAGCTTCCTATCAATTTCCTTGAACCATTTGTGCGTGACAGCTTCTTTGCTCTTGTTAACTTCATAAGCAATTTAAAGAAGAAATCTGATATACTGTAGTTCCTCAGCCTATTTGAAAAAGATAAAATTTGATTGACTAATCCATCTTACACTTCCACCTTCTAAGTAGTAAACCAGCATCTCATTCTTCACCTTTTCTGTACCTCCCTAACCTCCATGTATCTTTGTTTCAAAAACATTATAAACAATTTGAGCAGACACCACTTTATTTAAGTGCTTCTGAGTGATCTTCTCAAACTGCCTATCTGTCAAGGATTGAGGATCCCTGGTTAGAGTAGATGTTCTGTCAATGTCAGATTCTTCAAATCCTCCAAGTCCTATCTTCTTTTTAGCTCTAAGTTACAGATTTGATTGACTGCACTTCCAGTATGAAGGTTCTTGAGTTTGATCAGAGTCTGACTTCTTTCTTTGCTTATCAGAGTCTGACTTAGACTCTGATTTCCCATGTCTAGTCCCTGACTGATGTGTTTGAGGATTTGCTACTCCAGATTGCTTTTGTTGCACATCATCAAGACCGCTAGGACCATGAGAACTATCACCATCATCACCATCTCTCCTCATTTTAACTCCATTTGACCTATCTTTGCATCCATCATCCTTATTTCTCTTGGAGGATTCACCTTGCCTCTCGTTCTCCCCCTTTTTGACATCATCATCCTTATTACTGGTGACAGCCAAAAGAATCTGCTCAAGAACTGTAGAGATATTGGCCTGGGCTGCAATGACTGAATCAACCTTGGTGGTCAAATCAGAGACTGTAATTTGAAGAGAGGCTTGAGTGGTAGTGATAGCAGCTAGAGCATCTTTAAAAGCTACTTCTTTGGATAATTGAAGGGAGTGAATTCTGTCAAATCTTGTATTGAGCAGAGAAATTGTATTATCAACACCAGTGAGCTTGATTTTAATATGAGAAATGTCCTGGACCACACTGCCTAATTGAGCATCAACATCAGGTAACTCAGCTTTAACAGCTCCATCCAAAGCATGATCTTCTTCACCAGGATAGTAACCATGTTCCTGTTGAAAGGATTTCTTCTGAAAAGCTTTAAGTCTCTCAGACTGATAAATAGCCAAAATACACGCAAAAGAATCTTTATCAGTTATGCCTCTTTGCTATGCAGACTCCCAAGATTGAGGAAACACCTGATCAAAATAGACAAAAGAAGGAGTAACGTGATCATCATCTTCAGAAGTGCACTCCTCAGCAACAGACTCAAGCTTTGTGATTGGAGGTGTAAACTCTATCTGCTCTCCTTGCTAGAGAATCCACCAGATGAAGTTATGGTCTCTGGGTAAATGACTTCTGAGCAGCAAGAGCCTCCTCCTGTTTGCCAATCTGCACAATCAAACATAGTGAATTTTCATCCATCCCCTGCTCCAACTCATTGGACCAACACTTCGGAAAATCTTGATCCCAATAAGTAAAGTTAGGTTCAGGATGCCCTAATCTCTCATGCTCACAGTGAGGTTGGGCACCCACTTTCTCAATCTCACTCAGGCTCCCTACAGCCTTTTCTACCTCTCCTTTTACCTGGTCCAGTGCCAGCCTCTCAGATATTTTGTCACTCATTTGGGAGAGTGCACTCAATAATCCTACAGAAAAGGGGTTGAGAGAAAATAAAGGTGCTTCAATACCTGAACTACCTTGATGGAGGGGAACCCCTTCAAATGTCTAAAGGCTAGGGGTTTCCACCAAGGGATGAGCATCAACAGACTCTGAACCCTTACAAGCATCTTCTTTCTTTCCAGAGTCTGTTGGCTCCAGTATTCCAGTCTCAGGGTCTACTCTAGACTCTGACTGGTTCAGTATGACTTCATTAGAAGCCAGAGTCTGAGTGTTACCATCTTTGACTGTTTGTGTATGAGACTCCCCCTCAAGGTGGATAGACTCTGATAGAATAGATTGGAAAATGTCTTCATGAGCCTCCATCAGAGTCTGTCTTCCCATATCACTGGGGTTCTCATCAGCTTTTTGGTGAGTTGTCAAGGAGGGCCTAACAGCATACTCCCCTGCCCCACTATAACCCAACCTCTGACTAGGTGGTTCTTGTGTGGGTGAGGCAGACTGAGCATCTTTATCACTAGTCACCACTGGTGCACTAGTCCCAACCTCCAACTGCCTTGCATCACCTGCTACCTCCTGAGGTTCGACCATAGTTAATGCATCCAAGTGTCCATTGAGAAACATCCTGGCATGGAGTGCATTGATGGCCTGGGCAAAAGTCAAGTGAAAGGAATCTTGCACTTCCCTTGCAATCTTGTGATAATGTGAGCCCTTAAGTTGATCCAATCTACTTTCATAGGTCAGATAGATGTATTTGTTGGCCACCATACCCACATTTTGGACAAGAAAATCAACCACCTCCCTTGAAAATGGTTGAATAATAGAGATCCAATCAATAGCTGTCCTGTAGGTAATCCCATGATCCCAAATTGCTTCATAGTCAAAAACTGGTTGCTCAATCTCAGTTTTCAACTCAGCAACAGACTCTGATTTTCTCCTTTTGTAGATGCTGAGCTTTTAAGGCTTCTTTGTGATTTGCTGTTCAGAGTCTGGCACACCTAGTTCTTTGAGAACTGCATTTGTTCTGCCTTCTATGAGCCCAGCTGCTTTTTCTTGGAATGAAGAGTTGAATAGGTAGCTATATAGAGATTTGACCACATCCTGTGCAGACATTTGTAGCTCCTGTTCCATTCTCTTCCTTAAGGCTTCATAGGTTGAAAGAAATTCCAAGACTTGAGATTTAGTCTGATGTTGCTCTGGATCGTCAACTGATTCTACCAAAGGATATAAGAATAACAGTGCCTCATCACTTGGAGTAATGATTTCATCAATTAGACTTGAGGTTGCATCCAATGGCATTCCTTCCCAAAATGTCTCATGATCAGAGTCTAAAGGCAATCTAGACTCTGACTCAACATTAGACTCTGGTTCAGGTAATTTCTTGCTATCAGAGTCTGGCCCTGCAGGAACCTTGGGAGCATTTGTTTCCTGCAAAACAGGGTTAGTAATAATAATAGGCTTGTGTGTGTGTGCATAATAAGCCTTCCTTAACCTTCTATACTTCTGAGCAAAAGATTTTTCAAGAGATTCAATTTGAGAATCCTGAGGTGCATTCCTAGGTGTTTCAGAGTCTGTAGCCTTTTCAGAGACTGCAGACTTGGCTTGAAGGTTAGAATCAAGTGTCTCATGACCTTCTTTTAGCAAAGAAAGACCTTCAACAACTTGTTTCTCTAAAAGATTGAGTTCCTCGTCACTATGCTCATCTATAAGCCTAGATTGAATCGATTTTCTCCTCTTTACAACTGGTGCCTGTTGAGAGACACCAGAGGTTGGTTTCTTTTTGGATTTTGGTTTAGAAGATTGTGTAATTGAAGGGGATTGGGTGACTAGGGTAGGTGCAGGGGGACTCTCCATTACTTGTTCCTGCACCATTTCACCACCAAAAAATGAAGCATTGTAGAGAGAAGGTTTGTAGGTTGAGAGTTTTACCTGCATTACCTGTGGATAAGTCATGGCAGGTAGACTCTTCTTCTTGTCATCAATTCTCTTAATATCAGATAATATCCTCCATTGTTGTTTATATGCCTGCATACAGCAATCATCTGCCAACTTGGTTGACATGTCAGGAATGAAGTGGTTGAGGAGAATCATAAGAAATCTATGATAGTAGACTTTCTTCTTCCCTCATGCACATTGTTTAATTTTGCTCCCATTTGAGTGAGCAACATATCACCAATGTTGATTACTCTATCAATAGGAGACTGTGACCAATTTGATAAGTAATAGCAGTAATAGCATCAAATCCACTACACTTACCGGTAAAACACTTAGCAATTTGATCAAAGAAAAAGGACCATTCTTTTCTCAAATAGGACCTAGTTAACTTACTCATGTTTTCTAGACTACCAGAATAACCTAGTGATTTAAACATATCTTTAATTTCAGCATCAGAAACAGTTTCATCAAAAGGTTGTTTAACGGGTAATTTAAACACAGAATTGATAACATCAGCAATAACATCAAATGTAAAATCACCAAAGGTAAATATTATTTTACCTGGTTGATCCTGAGAAGGATCAACTACCTTTGCAGAGCTCCAGGCTTGTGACACAACATCCATGTGAATGACTGGTGATGCCTTGAGAATGTAGTGGAGCTCGGATTGCTCCAAGAAATCCATCACAGGGTAGTAGTCAGCGTCTACCTCTTTCTTTTCTCCAAGGGCGGCAACATGATTTATGGTCATGAACTCGAAATCCCCAAATGTGAAAGCAATTACCTTGGGTCCCCTCATGACAGTAGAAATGGCAGCCATTGAAGTTGTTGAGTTGAAAGTGATGGAAAAGCTTAAAGAATTTAGCTAAGGTTCGTAAAAAGCTCTATGAATATTTTTGCCTTAGAAAATAATTGCAATAAACAAGTGAGTAATTTGTATGAAAAATTTTATTTTGTTCAGGTTGCATACAATACACACGAGTCTACAGCCTATTTCCAGTCAAAAATAATTGTTACCGCCTATTTCAAGTCATTTGAACAATTTAAACGCAATCAGAGTCTGCAGGCACGAATTTTAACCGATTCAGAGTCTAGGCGATATTTTTCTCAGAGTCTACAGACTCGTCAGAGTCTAAAAACTAGACTTTGTCAAGATAAAGTACCAAATAAAATTTTGCAATAATAATTAATCACAGTGTGTTAAGATAGGGACTATAATTCACCTACCAGTCTGAGAAAGGTAGACTCATCAAGTGGTTTTGTCAAAATGTCTGCAATCTGTCTGTCAGTTGGAACATAGTGAAGTGTCACAGTACCATTTTCAACATGTTCTCTAATAAAGTGATACCTGACATCAATGTGCTTTGTTCTGGAGTGTTGGACTGGATTCTCTGCAATTTTAATAGCACTAGTATTATCACAATAGATAGGAATATTTGAGAATGTTAGTCCATAATCAAGTAATTGATTTCTCATCCACAGAATTTAAGCACGGCAACTTCCAGCTGCAATGTATTCAGCCTCAGCTGTTGAGGTTGATACAGTCTGTTGTTTCTTGCTAAACCAAGAAATTAATCTGTTGCCAAGAAACTGGCATTATCTTGTTGTGCTTTTCCTGTCTACTTTGCATCCTGCATAGGCAGAATCTGAATAACCAATTAGTGAAAAATCTGACTCTCTAGGATACCAAAGTCCAAGAGTTTGTGCCCCCTTGAGATATCTAAAAATTCTTTTCACAGCTATTAAATGTGATTCTCTAGGGTCAACTTGAAATCTGGCACACAGACAAGTTGCAAACATTATATCTGGTCTACTAGCAGTTAAATATAACAATGAGTCAATCATACCTCTATAGCTAGTGTTGTCAACTTTCTTACCCTTTGGGTCAGAGTCTAGCTTAGTGGCTGTTGACATGGGAGTTTTAGCAGTTGCAGAATCTTGCATATCAAACTTCTTCAACAGTTCTTTTACATACTTTGTTTGATTGATGAAAATTCCATCATCATTCTGTTTGACTTGAAGCCCCAAAAAGAAGTTTAATTCTCCCATCATGCTCATTTCATAATTTGACTGCATTAGTTGACTAAACTTTTCACAGAGATTATCATTAGTAGATCTAAATATAATATCATCAACATAAATTTGGACAAGCAAAATATCACCTTTATATTTTCTAATAAAGAGAGTTTTGTCAATGGAACCTCTTGTGAATCCATTTTTAAGAAGAAATTTTGAAAGAGTTTCGTACCATGCTCTAGGTGCTTGCTTCAATCCATATAGTGCCTTGTCTAACCTGTAAACATGATCAGGAAACTTTGGATCAACAAATCCTGGTGGTTGCTCCACATAGACTTCTTCTTCCATTTCTCCATTTAAGAAGGCACTTTTCACATCCATCTAATACACCTTGAATTTTGAATGAGCTGCAAAGGCCAGAAACATTCTAATAGCTTTCAATCTTACTACTGGTGCAAAAGTTTCATCATAGTCAATTCCTTCCTCCTGTGAGTATCCTTTTGCAACTAGCCTTGCTTTGTTTCTGATTACAGTTCCATTCTCATCAAGTTTGTTTCTGTACACCCATTTTCCACCAACCACTGATCTATCTCTAGGTCTTGGTACAAGTTTCCATACTTTATTTCTCTCAAATTCATTCAATTCTACTTGCATTGCAATAATCCAATCAGGGTCTTGCAAGGCTTTCTCAATTTTCTTGGGTTCATTCTTTGAGAGAAAACAGCTATAAAGACATTCATTTTGAGTGGATGTTCTTGTCTGTACACCACTCTCAGGATCACCAATTATCAAGTCAGGAGTGTGATTCCTTTTCCATTTTCTAATAGGTGGAAGATTGGTTCTTGAACTTGAAGCTCCCCCTAAGTCATTTGCATCTTCTGTATTTGAGTGAAATTCAAATGAAGAGGCTCCCCTTAAATTGCTTGACTCTGACAAGGGTTTAGAGTTGCTTGATCCAGACCCTGATGAGTTAGACTCTGTCTGTCTAGACTCTGTCTGGATAGACTCTGTCTGGGTAGACCCTGACCTGTTAGACTCTGAATTATTTGGAGTTGAATTTTCTGGCTCCCCCTCAGAGTGTGCAGGTTCCTGTGTTGGTTCAGGATTTTTTTGAGGGTCTTCATCCTCTTCTTCTTCATTTATCTCAGAACTTTTTAGATTTTCAAATTCTAGTGTAGTAGACTCTGACTCATCCTGCAATCCTGTACACTTTTTATCATCGAATGCAACATGAATAGATTCTATAACAATTTTGGTTCTGAGATTAAACACTCTGAATGCTTTTGTGTTCGATGCATATCCAAGAAAAATTGATTCATCTGCCTTGGCTTCAAATTTGCTTAGATTTTCAGGATGTACTTTCAGTGCATAACACTTGTGTTAGGTCCAAATGTGTTGTAGAAGGGGGGGGGTGAATACAACTTTTTGAATTAATGAAGCAATAAATACTATGTAATAAATGAACACAATGATTCAAGGAATATATGTCTTATATATAACTTGAAAGGGTTGCTACAACATTCTTTACAAAGTACACTATAAGTAAAGAGGGCAGTAAATGATACTAAGCTCTGTGAATACTCTCTCTCTCTTTTACAAGTGTTTATCTTGAAAATATTGCTCTCTGAAAATAATACACAAGTACTTCTATTTATACTACTTGTAATCTATGTCTTGTAGTCTTCAAAGATTAAGATATACGTGGCCCAATGATGTCCACATAAATCTTATCTAATCTTGAAAGCTTGGAAATCTGCCAATTAGATGATGCCATGTGTCATGTTGAAACTGCCCTTCATGTAGAACATCTACTTGAGAACTTCTACTTGGCCATCTCGAATATCTATCTCAAATATTCTACATAGGAATGTTCTACTTGGCCATCTCGAACATTTAAGTCGAATATTCTACATAGGAATATTCTACTTGGCCATCTCGAACATTTAAGTCGAATATTCTATATAGGAATATTCTACTTGGCCATCTCGAACATTTTGTACTTAGAAAAATTCTGGGCTTCAACTTGAAACTTCAATACAGCATTTTGAACTTGTGATTTCTTTATGTTTTCCAAATTCTTCAACAAGCTCTTTGAACTTGGATCTCTATTACTGACACAAACATACTATCAATGTCCTGACACTTGATGCAATGGTCTGATTCATAAGTGACTAGTCTTGATAGTGTCTCTGCTTCTTGAATAGATTACCATTTTCAATTAGTAATGTGGCTTTCCAATCATTGCTTTCCTTCTTGTTCACTTGAAATCAATTTGTCTTATTGATACTGATAGTTATGATCTTGAATCTTTAAGTTACAAACCACTGAGGCATGAACAACTTTGTCTTGAACTTCTTTCAATGATTTCTTCTTTGTTTGATCATAGTTAACAAATTGAATTGAATCAATTACCTTGTCTTCATAGTTAACATTGATCTCTTTGTGACTTCATGTTCTTGATTGTCTTCTGGTTAAGTATCTTTTCTTTTAGTTGAGTTACATAAGTTATAGTGTTACAAGTTTAGACACTCTGCCTTTCAATCTCCCCCTATTTGATAGTCTAACAATGACATTCAAATTAACAAAGGGATAACTCAACTAAACAATTTGACGAGAAAAAGATAAATAACATTACTGTCTTGTTTGAATTACAACTGAAATAAACTTGAAAACAATTCAAAGAACTAGAATAAATAAAACTTAAGCTAGACAGAAAATTCGAACTTCGAATTAAAGATCATTTGAGTGATTCTTATCACCTGGATTATTTCATACCTTTCAGTCAAACTTATATCACCTTATTGGATCCACTCTGATTCACGGTTACAGTATGGTAAGTTAGCCTATCTCGCATACCGTGATCAGGTGAATTTTCCTCAAGTGAGTTAAAGCAACCAAAAAGATATGAAGTTTTTCCAACTTCAACTTCACACCACTCTGACCATTAATTCTAATTTCGTCTCTTCTTCCTAACTTCTTCATCTTGGCGCTTCTCCTCCTTCAACCTTCTGCGCCTTTCCTTCTGTTGTTGTTCTTTCTTGTAAACTGGATTATGAAGCTGCTTCCACCTTGCATTCAACAGACTTACCGCTTTCATTTATAGAGGATTCCTGGGCTCTGGATAAGGATGCCTGAAAAGCCTTCTGAGTTTGTCCACCTCCTGAGTAGTTCTGATCTTTGGAATGTCCTCAAAATTTTTCATTATGAGCTGTGACTTCCAATGAGACTTATCAGCCTTAAACTGACAATAGATCATTTTAGGGTAGCCCTTAACACGGTTAGTATTGTGGACACTAGCCGCATCTTGCTCCATTCGCTTCTTTTCCACCACTACTTCAGATAAGTACTTCAGGAGTCTCTGCTTCTCATCTACATTCTCATTCTCCACTTCGCCCCATTTGAATACTTCTAAAACTCTCCAGAAAAGCGGCATCTTGAGTCTGCAGCAGCCATTTCCTACTCATGTGCAGCAATGTTTGATTTTGGTCTGCGTCTATAAATGCTAAAGCATCAGCTGTGTCATCGTCATATGAGTGTCTCCAGTACACACTATCTCTCCCTGGAACATCGACTGCCTCCCTTATTTCTCCTTGTTCCAGTGATCCAGAAGGAAGAGTCAGAGCTTCATCTACATTTTTAACAGCTTGTAGAATATTCCACTTTCTTTCAATTAGCTCTGGCTCAATCTTTACATTGTCTAGAGGGTTTGGAGCAATAATGTCACACTTCCAGATTTCATTGCTCATTTTGAATATGACCCTCTCAATGAACTACACTGACTTCTCCTTAATGTCAGAAGTGAATCCCTTACTCATCATTTGCCTGCATACCGCCTTTAGGGATTCTACTGATAGAGCCATTAGGTCATTTTCCTCTAAGCTCACCCTCTTCATCTTTCCATCAACAACCATCCGAACAATATCAGGATTCGTTGAGAATTTTGGTCCCTTGTCCTCTGCTAGCTGCATTAACTGATCCCTATACAGAATGCTAAGCTCCTCAGCTTGAGAATATTGAATTTTTGTTGCTAGCAAGAACAACTCTGACGCAGATCTTCTCGAAATGAATTGATCATCCACATACAAGAAAGATGTCGGGACTCCTTCGACTAAAGACAAGATGACCTGCCATTCCTTAACCATTGCATTATATCCAACTCTGACTTTTGAGATCAACCTTTTCAAAGCATTTATGTAGTCAAAAATCAGTGGATTCTGCAAGTTCAAGTTGTAGAACAAGTCTTCCGCCTCTTTGTTATGAGTTTCTTTTGTACAAACTCCCGATAGAATCTTCCTTGCATCATCTCATTTTTGTCTGATCCTTCTCTTGTCCAGATCTACTTGAGGATCAGCTAACCTTGCAAGCTCATGATCATATTGTTTCTCCTTAAGCTCCGCTTTCTTTTCAAGGAAAACAGCCTCATCCTGCATCATCTTCATTTTATAGAACTGAGCTTGTTCCAAGGCCAACTGTTGGGCTTCTAGAGTTTCCTTATCAACAGGTATTTCTTCAGGCTGTCCGGAAGACATTCCAGCACCTCCACCTTGTTCCTTCAAAGATCTTCTAATAGCATGTGCTAACGGAACATCCTCCATATCAGAATCTGAATCAAGTACTTCATGTGCCTCTTCCTGATGACGACTCAAGTCAATGAATGGCTCTTCTTGTTCAGCCACCACTGCCTTACCCTTCCTCTTTCTTTGAGCCTCTTCTTCATTCATTGGCTCATTTTCTTTGACAACATCAGCAGTTTGTTCTTCAATTTCTTCAATTATTACCGACTGCTGTCTCGTCTCCTTACCACTCTCCCCCTTAGGTGAGTTATCCCCAACCCCACCTTTCTCGCCAGATCCAGCAGTTGCATGAGAACCACCAAAACCAGAACCCGAGGGTCCAGCTCCACCAGCACCTCCAACACCACCAGTACCAGCAGTATCAGGGGGAGGCTGATTAAATTATTCGTCAAAGCACTCGGGGGGAACAAAGCTTCTAACTGCATACATCATCTGGCTGATCTCTGTCGCCATGGTATGCATTATGCTCTCCACTGCTCCCATTCTCTCATTCAGAGTGCTGCCCAAGATACTACCAGCATGGCCCAAGTCATTCACCTTATTTGTCAACTCATCCAAGGCTGATGCTTGACTGGCCATCCGTGCTGCGTAGTCATCAAGAGCTCGTTGATTGTCACCAACATTGAGCCCCAACTGCCCCATCGACTGCCCGAACTACTTGATTTCAGTTTTAATTGCTGTCATACGCGTGTCAAGATTTTCAAGATGAAGGGACGGTGTTTGGTCTGGGTGTCCTCGCTCTAAAAATCGTTCTGTTAGTGTTTGTCGCTCGGTTTCGGGCCTTAAAAATGAAGGTCCCTCACTCCCTAAACGCTCACACACACTCCCTGTCTCACGCTCGTGTATGTCTTCAACAATAGTCCTAAAAGTGAAAGCAGTACCTGCAGAAACTGGATAAGCAAAGTAAGTAGCAGTTATGGGATCTGTTCCTGTCATGTCCTGAGGTGGAATCTCAGGCTGAGAGGCGGCAGAGTGTTCTAGTACAACATCAGAACCGATCCTCTCTGCAGCATCAATATGTACCGGTGAAGGTACTTCGAAAGCAATGAAAGCTTGGTGCCGCTCTGAAGTAATAGGCTCTTCAGAAGGCATAGAATCCTCACCATCTTCCCTATGTGTTGAAAGTGCACGGGGCGAACCACTCGCGTGAGGTGGAGTGGTTGTGAGAGACACACTAGGGTGGGACTGGGCTTGAGAAGTTGCAGCATGAGAAAATTTTGGTTTCTTCCGAATAAGGGGCTGCACTTCAGGGTCACTCTCAGAACCCTCACCTAAATCTAAAGTTGCCTGCCTTTTAACTCCCGTTAGCGAGGGTGAAAGAGAGGAAGCAAATGTGTCAGACTCCGAATCAGAAATATAGCTCTTGCCCGGGGATAGATCCTGCGGGCTAGCAGAATCTTGGGCCATGGAATCAAATTTAGGGGAAGAAGTATCAGTAGTGTGAACAAAGAGTTGCTCTTGTTCAAAGAAAGTACCTTCTTCATTACCTGGTCCGGCAGGTGGAGTAGATTGTCCGGTCCTCTGGCCGGCAGATGATTGTGGGTGAGAGTGCCCATCATCATCTTCATCATCATCTTCATCACCAATACTCTCGTCCGGAATCCCCTGGAATGCTTCAGCATGGGCAGAGGGATTCTGAGCATGTGATGAAATGTGGGAGGTCCCCGTCATGGAAGTGATACTTGCATCATACTTAATCCACACTTGAATGTTATCAGGAATAGACATCGGCTTACCATGATGCTTATCTTGATTAGCAATCGTTGTGAGTGACTTGGTGCCCATGCCCAAGGATGCAGATGTCGCACTTGTGGCAAATGCCTGTCTCACAGATAAAGCATCAATAGGTACTAAGTGATTAATAAGCATTTGTAGGAACCGAGGATACCAACAGACAACGCTAGTAGTTGTCAGGTCTCTACTTGCAGGAGTTCCCATAGCAGTCACGATCTCGGAAAGAATGATCCTGCTATAATTAATATCTAAATCACGAGCAAGGGAAACTGCAAACACCTGCATGGGAATTGGAATTTGATGAAAATCTTTTTCGCGTGCTCGAAAACATCTGGTGATGGCCTCGAGAAAGTAGTTCCATTCCACATGGAAGTATTGTTTCTGGATGGCGCCAGTTGAGATCCGTCCAGAGGGGGGGTAGCATCCAATTTCTTCGAAGAATTTAATACGCTCAGCTGTGTTAGGTTCGGGGTCATAAACATCCCTGACTGGGAACCCCAGAACCCGGTTGAACACTTCCTCCGTGACTTGAAATTCATGACCCGCCAATGTAAACCTGAAACCATAGGGGGTAGATTTACTCCCGAAAGTAACCGCACTAGTCCATAATTGCTGTAAAGCATCATGGACTAGTGTTGGTTTAGCAGTAAACGCAACACTAGCCTTGGAATACAATTTTAGGAATCGTATCCAAAACTTGAAGCGCGGGAGTTGATCACCAAAATCCGTAGAAATATTATAAAAATTGTTTCTGGCAAGTGAAAATTGGTGAGCCATGTTTGAAAAAAAAATTTGACTTAATTATGTTTTTGTTTTGAGAGAAACAAAACAACAACAAAAATTAAGCACAGAAGTAAACAGAACAATTCCTTTTAATTAGACAAATAATGGGCTGGGTAATTAAACTACGGAACAATTCTCAATGAAAATAGGCGAAATCAATACTTTAAACAACTATGGAATCCAAATCACCAACTACTAACCAACACAAAGAACACAGAACACTATGGAATTAATAACACAGGGAACAAGAGTATCGATGTGCGTGTGTATAAATATGCGTGTATAGATTTGTGTATGAAGGGGACACAGATGCACAGAAACACACAAATATAGTAATGGCAGATGAAAAACGGACAGCAATTCGAGATATGTAACAGTCTTAACACAAATCGAATGAACAGTGTGGTAAAGTTTTGAAATCGCAGGGAGGGAGGGTGGGGGCTGTAAAAATCTAGGGTTAAAATATTTAGGTAAAAGTGAAAAGAAAGACGGGTTAGAGATGTATATATAGGCATATATGAGCAAAGACAAGACTACCCCTGAAAATATAAGAAGAAAATGTTAAGTACATACAGGGGAACATCAAGTCGAACACTATCTCGAACATCAAGTCGAATATTCGAGATAGGGTCTATCTCGAACATTAAGTCGAATATTCGAGATAATGTTCGAGATGACACTAACTCGAACAGTTAATCACTTGAACAATTAAAAACAGCATTAAAGCCCACCTGGGAGTCCCAACTCGAAATTCCAAGAATAAGTTTTGAGAGAAAATTGAATTTTAGGTCTAATTCGAATATTAAGTCGAATATTCGAGATACTGTTCGAGATAGGTCTATCTCGAACAGCAAGTCGAATATTCGAGATAGTGTTCGAGATAGGGTCTATCTCGAACATCAAGTCGAATATTCGAGATAGTGTTCGAGATAGGGTCTATCTCGAACATCAAGTCGAATATTCGAGATAGATGAACACGAATGATATCCCAGACTTGGAATTTTAAGCAGGCATACTAGGAACTGTAACTCGAGTTTCAAGTCGAATTTCGAGATGAATTTCTAATTAGACAGTAACTAGAGTATTCTTCCCAGACTTAGAATTTTCAAAATTTGTGAATTATGAAGATAGTTAGAATACTTTGGCAATAGTTGTAATCGAAATAACAAATAAATTTTGTCAAATTAATCTAAATATCAATTCAAGGATTTTTAGCAAAATAAATAATTAAAAACCATTCCTTGACAATTCTAAGGCCTCTAAATGGATAAAGAATACATGAAAAACACAGGTAAATAAAATATATGAAAAATCAAGAAAATTATGAATTTAACTCCCCATGTGATCATACAATCTAACTAACATAAATTCAAAGATTTAATCAATAATTACATAGAAAGCACA
The DNA here is from genome assembly GCA_028671895.1 of Oenanthe sinensis. Lineage (NCBI taxonomy): Eukaryota > Viridiplantae > Streptophyta > Magnoliopsida > Apiales > Apiaceae > Oenanthe > Oenanthe sinensis. The sequence continues at coordinate 33,670,768 of CM053803.1, forward strand.
ATGAATTTATGTAAGAATAACACAATATGTATCCTAAAATACTCATTAATTAATCATATTAAAGTCTAAGCCCTTAATGATTAATTTAGCATACAGAAGTGATATTTTTAGCAATTGTAGAGATTATTTACATATGTTTTCAACCATGCATGTACAAAAGAAGCAATTATCAGGACTAAAAACATATGTACATTATTAAAACTGGAATTTTGCAGATAGGAGAAATCACTAACTTGTGTTAAGCATTCCCAATTCACCAACCAACCTATTGAATGTTACTTCATCAAGAGGTTTAGTGAATATATCTGCAATTTGTTGCATTGTGGGCACAAAATGTAGCTCCACAGTCCCCTCCTCGACATGTTCTCTAATGAAATGATATCTGATATCTATATGCTTGGTTCTTTAGTGGTCTACAGGATTGTTGGTCATTGCAATGGCACTTGTGTTGTCACACATGATTGGAATCTTTTTGTGTTTCATGCCATAATCTTTCAATTGGTTCCTCATCCACAGTATTTGAGCTACACAGCTTCCAGCAGCAATGTACTCAGCTTCAGCAGTAGAAGTAGATACTGTGTGCTGCTTTTTACTTTGCCAGGACACCAATCTTCTGCCAAGAAATTGACATGCACCAGATGTGCTTTTCCTATCAATCCTGCAACCTGCATAGTCTGAATCTGAATAGCCAATAAGATTAAAACCTGTATCTCTTGGGTACCAAATCCCTAGATTTGATGTGCCCTTGAGATACCTAAAGATTCGTTTGACGGCTATGAGATGTGATTCTCTAGGATCCACTTGGAACCTTGCACATAAACAAGTTGCGAACATGATATCGGGTCTACTTGCAGTTAAATAGAGTAGTGAGCCAATCATACCTCGATAACTTGTGATATCAACCGGTTTACCTGATTTGTCTTCATCAAGTTTCGTGGCTGTTGCCATAGGAGTTTTAGCTGTTGATGCATCTTCTAGATTATACTTTTTGAGTAAATCTTTGATGTACTTGGACTGACAGATAAAAATTCCATCTTTTCTTTGACTAATTTGTAACCCAAGGAAGAAGGACAGCTCTCCCATCATGCTCATCTCATACTTATCCTGCATTAACTTGGCAAATTTCTCGCACAAGCGCTCATTAGATGACCCAAATATAATATCATCCACATAGACTTGAACAAGTATTAATTCACTTTTTACATTTTTGTAGAACAATATTTTATCAATTACTCCCCTAGTAAAACCACTTGTAATTAAGAACAAGGATAGGGTTTCATACCATCGTCTTGGGGATTGTTTGAGGCCATAGACAGTTTTGAAGAGAAAGTACACAAAATCTACAAGTTCTGGATCAACAAAGCCAGGTGGCTATTCCAGAAATACTTCTTCTTCTAGTTCTCCATTCAGGAAGGCACTTTTCACATCCATCTGAAAAACCTTGAAGTTCTTGTGTGCTGCAAAGGCCAAGAACATCCTGACTGCTTCAAGTCGTGCAACTGGAGCGTAGGTCTCATCATAATCAATACCTTCTTTTTGAGAATAACCCTTCGCTACCAAACGAGCCTTGTTTCGTGTTACAAGTTTGTCTTCATCCAGTTTATTTCTGAATACCCACTTAGTTCCAATTACTGATCTGTTCTTCGGTCGGGGTACCAGCTTCCAAACTTTCTGCCTTTCAAACTGATTGAGCTCTTCTTGCATTGCAATTACCCAATCAGCATCACCAAGAGCTTCTTCTATTTCTTTAGGTTCAAGCTTGGATAAGAACCCAGAATATAAGCAAATATTAGCTATGTCAGCTCTTGTAGATCTTCTAGTAGACACACCAGCATCTGGATCACAAATAATTAATTCAAACGGATGGTCTCTACTCCATACCCGTTCTCTTGGAAATTGTCTTGATGATTCAGCTTGAAATTCTGAATTGTTGTGTTGACTACTTGTGTTATTTCCACTAACTCCCCCTGAGTTAGTGCCAGATCCTACAGAACTAGTGTCATCTCTTCTTGAGCCTTGACCACTTGTCCTTGAGCTGCTATTTACTCCCCCTGAGTTGTTGCCGGACTGTGCTGAGGAAGTTTCTTCTGATCTTGCATTAGACTCAGGTGTTTCTTCTCGAACACTTGGCATATTTGAAGTAACAACCAACTCAGGTTCATCTTCAATTTCATCTAAGTCCAGATTTTCAAACATTAGGGACTTAGGTTCACTATTATCTTTAGAAATTGATGGGAGTTTAGTATCGTCGAATCTGACATTGTAGCTTTCAATCACTTTCCGATCATTCACTAAGAATACCCGATAAGCTGCCACCACATCTGTAGAATAACCCACAAATATCCCTTCACGTGCTTTAGCTTCAAACTTGCCTAAATTCTCATCGTCTATAAGTACGTAGCATTTAGCTCCAAAGACATGAAAGTATTTGATTGTTGGTCTTCTATTATTCATTAGTTCACATGGTGTCTTTTCTTTATCTTTAATAATCAGCGTTCTATTCTGAGTGTAACATGTTGTACTCACTGCTTCAGCCCAAAAGTATAGAGGAAGTTTTGAATCAAACAACAAAGTTCTTGCTGCTTCAACCAATGTACGGTTTTTTCTTTCAACTACTCCATTTTGCTGTGGAGTTCTCGGGGCAGAGTACTGACGATGTATTCCTTTAGAAACACAGAAATCATTCAAGATTGCATTCTTAAATTCCGTGCCATTATCTGATCTAATCGTCTTCACAATGAGTGTTGAAACATTCTCAATTTGAGTGATATGATCAATGATTTGGAAAGGTACTTCATCTTTTGTCATAACAAACAATACCCATGTATATTTAGAGAAGTCATCCACGATTACCAACGCATATCTTTTCCTTGATAACGATAGCACGTTCACTGGGCCAAATAAATCCATATGTAGAAGTTGCAGAGGCTCAATGATACTAGAAATTTCTTTACTTTTATGCGATGCTCGCTTTGACTTTCCCATTTCGCATGCTTCGCAGAGTCCTTTAGGAGCAAACTCCATTTGAGGTAAATCTTTCACCAATTCTCGCCTTGCGAGAGCATTCATCGTTTTGAAGTTTAGGTAAGATAGCTTTTTGTGCCATAACCAGCTTTCATCATCTGAAGCTTTACTGTAGAAACAAGTGACTTCATTCTGGTTTGCCGAATCCATATCAGCAACAAAAAGATCTGCCTTCCAAACTCCACTTAAAGCTAACGAACCTTCCTTGATGTGAGTTATTGATACACCTTTCTTATTGAAGATAATTTCATAACCTTTGTCACAAAATTGACTTATACTCAACAGATTGTGCTTCAATCCCTCAACATAGGAGATCTCTTCAATGATGACATTGCCAGTCTTCAGTTTGCCATATCCCTTTGTCACTCCTTTGCTGTCATCTCCAAAGGTAACATAAGGGCCAGCCTTCATAACCAACTCTGTAAGCAGGGACTTGTTTCCTGTCATATGCCTTGATGCTCCACTATCTAGCACCCATGTAACTTTATTTCTGTTTTGCTTAATGCCCTGCAATATCAGATTGATTAGACATTCTTCGGAACCCAAGATTGATTGGGCCCGACTTTTCTATAAGATCGAGAATTATCAGTTTTAACAACAGGAGATGCACTTTCTTTAACATTCTTAGAGCTTTCGACTTTGTCTTTTCCCTTGTCAGACTTAACAGATTTGTTAGTCTTAGGAGAAGGCTTGTCACACCTAACTTTAGGAGGACTGGCAGTCTTAGCTCTTACATGCTTCTTCTTGACATTAGAACTAGTAGCAGTATTTAAACATGTTTGACTAGTTGCATTCATCAAGTTCACGAAGGTTTGCATGACATTAAAAGTGCATGGCATACAGTTAGGTTGACCACATTGTACATGATTTTGATGCATGTTAATCATTGCGTGTGGTACAGGCATGGCTTGTGCAACAGGAATATTCATATTAGATTTACATGCATAAGAAAGATGTTCAGTGGATTTACAGTGATAACATGCTTTCTTTATTCTTTCTACCTTAACCTCTTTTTCAACCTTTTCTTTCTTAACCTGTTGTTTAACAGCCTTGGCTCCTAATCCTGGTCTAGATTCTTCTCTAGGGGATTTGATTTTAACTGATTTAGTAGGAGTTATAGGTTGTTCTTTCTTCCGATCTTCCATCTCGATTTCATATCTAACTAATAAATCAGTCTATTCTTCTTCTCGGGGAGCAAAGTGTTTGAATATTGGTTTAATAGCAGATTTGAGAATTGTAGGTACTTCCTTTTTAATCTCACTGGGACTGGTGTCTACAGGCCTTTTCCCTTCTTTCTTAGATAAGTTAGAATAGTCAAGTCCTACATCAACACCAGTTATCTTCTTAAATGTGCTACTATCAACATTCACTTTACTAGCTGCTAGTTTATAAGCTTCGCATTTTGTTTCTAACTCAGCTAGTTTATTCCTAAGACATGCTTCTATCTCATCTTTAAGGTTGAGCTTGTGTTCCAAAGTTTTAATAGAGTCTCTTAGGGAAGTATCTATAGTGCAAACAGCCTCTAATTCTTCCACTTTTGCCTCAAGCATTCTACATTTGGCAACAAGTGTTTTCTGTTCTTTTTTAAAAGTATTTAGGCTTTTGCACAGCATATAGATCTCTTCACTAAGAGCCCCGTTCTGCACCTTATAATCATCTATAGACATTTCTTCCTTAAGGGTTAGAACTGGTACCTCTGGTTCATCTGATGTCTCAGCCATGAGGGCAAAGTTTGCTGTATGAGTAACTTCTTCCTCATCTGAATCATCCCACGCTCTACCTTCTGTGGCAACTAAAGCTCTTTTTCCATGTCTTTCCTTCACCAGGGCCTCATACTTGCTTTTGAGGGCTTCATAAGTTTCTTTTGGATATGTCTATTTAGGCTTCTTGCAATCTGTAGCAAAATGTCCAGCTTCACCATAGTTATAACATTTGAACTTCATTTTGAAATCCAAAGGAGATTTGTAGCTGGTACTCTTGCCTTTCCCTTTGTAGCCTTGTGAATTACCACCACCCCTAGTAACCCGATAGTAAGATGAAGATTTACTTTGCGGTCGGTTACTCTTTCTGAATCTGATATTGCTGAACTTCCTTGCCATGTATGCCACGACACCGTCATCCATGTTGTCCAGCTCTTCTTGGGTGAAGTAGTCGTCATCACTATTTGATGTGCACTCATCATCATTTTCAACTTGATGTGATGCAGGTGATGACCTAGGCTTTTCTACAACCATTGCCTTTTTAGACTCTACCTCATCAGCAACTAACCCTGATGCAGCTTCTTTTCCTCTTGAATCATTATCCCATGCTTGATCTTGAAGTGTTTCCAGCTCATAGGTCTTTAGAATTCCATAATATTCTTCCAGAGTAGTTGTGTGCAAATCTCTGGTTTCTCTAACAGCATAGACTCTATGTTCAATACTTTTTGGCTGGTTCCTCAGATATCTCGTGTTGACTTCAACCACGGGGAGAGTTACACCTCTCAGATTCAAATCCAAAACCAACTGACTGAATCTTAGATAGACATTGGTTATACTTTCACCTTTTCTTATCCTGAAGGTGTCATACTCCATCTTGAGTATAAGTGTTTTGTTGCTTCTGACCTCAGAGGTACCTTCCATGACGACCTCTAGCTTACCCCAAATCTTCTTTGCTGTAGTTAGTCCTTTAATTACGTTAAACATCTCATGATCCAGGGATTCCATCAGTGTTTGTCGAACAGATGTGTCGAAGGATATCTGCTCCTTATCAGCATCTGAAAAGTCTACTGCCTTCTTAGGCTCAGACCGTTGTGGTACTAACACATCTCCTTCCATATGCTCAGGAACAACAACCATTGGTACAAATTTACCTTTATCGAGGACTTCCAGATATTCAGGATTGACGGACTCAAGGTAAAGTTTCATTCTCAACACCCATTCTTCATAATGATCTCGGTCGAACATTGGAATCTTGAAATTGTTTTTAGGTGCCATCTTAATACGGATTTAAAGTAAAGATAATAAACTTTTCTTATTACTTGAGTAGTAATTAAAAGAAAATTAAATTATCTTAAAATAAATCAAGGTTCAAATTCTGGACAAAAAAAAAATTTCTAAGTACCCAAGGCTAGGCTAAGTAGAATATCTATGTAGAACTGCCCAAGTCGAATTTCTCTAAGTATAACTTTTGTCCAAGTAGAAGATTCCAAGTAGAATATTCAAGTAGAATATTCCAAGTAGAATATTCCAAGTAGAACTTTTGTCCTTGGAAGAAATTTGCTGAAGGTCACTTTTAATATTGAATAAACAATATTACTTTTCACACTTTTTGACTTTTGTGGCTTTTCTCACCTAACTCACCTAACCCACGTGCTAGGTACTGAATATCTTCTGTAACACTTTTTGTTGGGAGATTTATGTCAAATCAAAAGCCAATAACACCTTTTTAACTTTATGTCTCTTGAAAAGGTAATCAAAAGTTGCTGGGTTTATCTTCTTTATCAAGAACAGTGATGACTCCTTGAAGAACACCAAAAATCAAAGTACCCAGAATAATTCACAAAAATTATCTAAAGTCCTCCCAAGCTAAATAATCACACCCGGAGTATTTAAATAATTTTTAGAGTGAGTTTTCTCTGTCAAACAAATTTGAGCACTCTTTTCGAGAAGAACTTGAAAAGTAGATCTGTAGATGAAAACTCACTAATCTTCTACCAAACACAAGGATCTATGTTTTATATATTAAACATGAAGCTTTGATACCAATTGTTAGGTCCAAATGTGTTGTAGAGGGGGGGTGAATACAACTTTTCGAATTAATAAATACTATGTAATAAATGAACACAATGATTCAAGGAATATATGTCTTATATATAACTTGAAAGGGTTGCTATAACATTCTTTACAAAGTACACTAGAAGTAAAGAAGGTAGTAAATGATACTAAACTCTGTGAATACTCTCTCTCTCTTTTACAAGTGTTTATCTTGAAAATATTGCTCTCTGAAAATAATACACAAGTACTTCTATTTATACTACTTGTAATCTATGTCTTGTAGTCTTCAAAGATTAAGATATACGTGGCCCAATGATGTCCACATAAATCTTATCTAATCTTGAAAGCTTGGAAATCTGCCAATTAGATGATGCCATGTGTCATGTTGAAACTGCCCTTCATGTAGAACATCTACTTGAGAACTTCTACTTGGCCATCTCGAATATCTATCTCAAATATTCTACATAGGAATGTTCTACTTGGCCATCTCGAACATTTAAGTCGAATATTCTACATAGGAATATTCTACTTGGCCATCTCGAACATTTAAGTCGAATATTCTATATAGGAATATTCTACTTGGCCATCTCGAACATTTTGTACTTAGAAAAATTCTGGGCTTCAACTTGAAACTTCAATACAGCATTTTGAACTTGTGATTTCTTTATGTTTTCCAAATTCTTCAACAAGCTCTTTGAACTTGGATCTCTATTACTGACACAAACATACTATCAATGTCCTGACACTTGATGCAATGGTCTGATTCATAAGTGACTAGTCTTGATAGTGTCTCTGCTTCTTGAATAGATTACCATTTTCAATTAGTAATGTGGCTTTCCAATCATTGCTTTCCTTCTTGTTCACTTGAAATCAATTTGTCTTATTGATACTGATAGTTATGATCTTGAATCTTTAAGTTACAAACCACTGAGGCATGAACAACTTTGTCTTGAACTTCTTTCAATGATTTCTTCTTTGTTTGATCATAGTTAACAAATTGAATTGAATCAATTACCTTGGCTTCATAGTTAACATTGATCTCTTTGTGACTTCATGTTCTTGATTGTCTTCTGGTTAAGTATCTTTTCTTTTAGTTGAGTTACATAAGTTATAGTGTTACAAGTTTAGACACTCTGCCTTTCAACTTGCATCCAAATATGTGAAAGTGTTTCACACTTGGCTTCTTGTCCTTTATCATTTCATAGGGAGTCTTTCCATGCATGTTTATTAGAGTGCAGTTTTGAGTGAAACATGTTGTATTGACTACCTCAACCCAAAAATATACTGGCAGCTTAGACTCTGCCAACATTGTTCTGGCAGCTTCTATGAGTGTCCTATTCTTTCTTTCCACAACTCCATTTTGTTGAGGAGTTCCTGGCGCAGAAAATTATTGAGTAATTCCCTTTGATGCACAGTAGTCCTCCATGATTGAATTCTTGAATTCAGTACCATTGTCACTCCTTAGAACTCTAACTGTTTTCTTTGATTTTCTTTCCAGAAAAGTGATATGGTCTATTATGTGTTGTGGAGCTTCATCCTTTGAATGTAGAAAGAAAACCCATGTGAATCTTGTAAAATCATCTACAATAACAAGAGTATATTTCTTTTTGTTAATTGACATAACATTTACTGGACCAAATAAATCAAGATGTAATAAATAAAAGGGTTCAGAAATGGTGTTTATTGTCTTGCTCTTGAAGGATGATTTCCTTTGTTTTCCAAGTTGACATGCTTCACAAAGTCCATCTTGCACAAAATCAACCTGTGGTAATCCTCTTACAAGATTCTGTTTAACCAACTTGTTGAGTGTTTTGAAGTTGATGTGTGACAGTTTCTTGTGCCATTTCCAGTTTTCTTCAGTTGAGGCCTTGCTATATAGACATGTGACTTCACTGTGTATGCAATCCTCCAAGCTGGCTTCATAAATGTTACCATGTCTGTGTCCTTTGAAAACTAAAATGCCTGTTTCTATGTGAGTCACAAGACACTCTTTGTTGTCAAAGCCAGTATGGTAACCTTTATCTCCAAGTTGACTTATGCTTATCAAATTATGCCTTAAGCCATCAACTAGAGCTACTTGATCAATGATGACATTCCCAAGTACAATCTTGCCATATCCCAGTGTTTGTCCTTTGTTGCCATCTCCAAAGGATACTTCTGGGACAGCCATTTCCACAAAGTCTGTAAGCAGGGATTTCTTTCCAGTCATGTGTCCTGAGCATCCACTGTCCAGGATTAGGTTACTTTCTTTACCCTGGTTCCCTGCATACATAAAGCAGCTAGTTAGATGTTTTGAGGACCCAAACAGTTTTGGATCCATTTCTACTAACTTTAGGAGAAACAGGCTTAACAATTTTCACCTTTGGTTTACCTGTCTCTTTTGTTGCTTTAGACTCTGGTGGAGTATTAACAGTGTCATACCAACTTTTATCAATAGAAGATTTTAGCTCATAAAAATTGTAATACAAATCATGATAGTCCTTACACATATAAATAGAATGAAATATGCTACCACAGTGATAACAAGGTTTTTGTGGTATGTAGTGACTTTTCAGAGTCTGAGAAGGGCTAGACTCTGATTTCATCTCAATTTTTGTTTTACAATCTATAGCTAAATGGTTGTGGTTGCCACATCTATAACACTTCTTTCTAGGAGCATTAGGATCTTTTTGATAATTATTAGCCTTATTAATGCCTTCCTTACCATTCCTATTTCTCCTAGTTTTGGTGGACTCTGATAAGTTCTCTAGCCTTTCTTTCAACTTAGACTTAGACAAGTACCCTATGTTAATATTTTTCTTAGAGTTATTTTCTCCTGTTTCATCTGCCTTTTTGTCAACAACAGGGGGACTATTGACAGATGAGTTTGTGGTTTTAGATTTTTTTTAGGGATCACAAACTTAACAGGAACAAATGTAATTTTGTCTTTAGTCTTATTAAATTGGCTAGCTTCTTCATTGTTATCATTCTCAACAATAGGTCTTTTGTCTTGACTCTTGTCATAGCCTAGACCAGCAGTTTGACACACATTTTGATTATTGAGAATTTTTTGAACTTTTCTACCAGAGTCTGTCCAGACTCTAAACTTGAGTCTCTCTTCTTCTAGTTCTCTCTTAACATAGTCATAGGCTTTCAAGATTTCAGTATAGTTATGACTATGTTTCTCAGAATCCTTTTTGTATTGTTCCATTAATATTAACTCAGACTCTAAATGATTATTCCTTTTAGTCAAGGTTGAATTTTCCTCTCTCAACCTCCTTTCACTTTCACTAGTGAGAGACCTACATGTTGTCATTATTTTATTAACCTCACTTTGCACAATTTCTATACCATCAGAGTCTAAATTAATTAAGGATTCAGGAGTAAAGATTGATACCTGAGTTTTAGGAGATGAGGGTTCTTTGGGAGATTGTGATTTTCTTGAGGAGGATGTCATCAATGCTAGATTTTCATAATCAATTTCATCCTCTGAGCTTGAATCTGTCCAATCATTTCCTATTGATAGAAGTGCTTTTCCTTTTCCTTGACTTTTTGACTTTCTGCATTCACTGGCAAAGTGCCCCAATATTCCACAGTTGAAACATTTGACCTTTGCTTTGTCAAGTTTGATTATAGTACTCTTGCTCTTCTCAACCTTCTCATCTTCCTTCTTGAATGATGGCCTCTTGCTAAATTTGCCAGTTCTTTTGTTGAATTTCATTCTTTTGAAATTTTTAGCAAACATAACCATCATTTGACTTAGATCAATCTCTTCATCAGAATCAGAGTCTGTGTCAGTAGACTCTGACTCCACAACAGCTTTACCCTTCTTTCTTGAATCCTTGATTCTAGCTTCTGTGGGTTGTTCCTATTGTTCTTTCTCAGACTCCATCAAGAGTGCCACAGATTTTGTCTTTACAGACTTCTTATTCTTTCTCTGTTGCATCTCCAAATCATATGTCTTGATTCTGCCATACAATTCTTCTAGAGTTAGTTCATCCAAATCTCTAGCTTCCCTTATGGCTATAGTTTTATTGTCCCACTCTTCAGGAAGTGCTCTCAGAAACTTGGTGTTTATATCTTCAGAATCATAAACCTTACCAAGCATAGCCATCTCATTCAAGAGTTTTGTAAACCTATCATACATCTCAGTGATAGATTCTCCAGATTTTGCTTCAAAATACTCATACTCATGAATTAGCAAAGACCTAGCATTCTTCTTGACATCTTTAGTCCCATGACAGTGCACTTCAAGTTTTGTCCACATCTCCTTAGCAGTTTGACATGATATAACACAGTTTATAAGAGCAGAATCCAAACTGTTGAAGAGTATGTTTTTGACCTTTGCCTCCTTAAGGACATTCTCCTTGTCCTCTTTTGTCCATTCAGCCTTAGGTTTCTCAATGAAGTGTTCTTCAGTTACTTTGCCTTCTTCATTGATTTGAGGCACAAGCTTTAAGGACACATAGGGTCATTCATGAATTCTTTCAAGATAGTCAGGGTCTGTTGCTTCCAGATGATGCAGCATCTTAACCTTCCAATGGGTGAACTCGTTTCTCTTAAGCATAGGAATCTTAGAATTGCCATCTTTGTTTCCAGATATCTTTGATCAATTTTAAAAGTTAGGCTCTGATACCAATTGTTTTCTAAGTTGCACAAGTAGAAGGGGGGGTTGAATACTTGTATTCCTTTTATGCCTGATTTAAAACCAACTCGATATGAATTAAGAACAAAGATCAAACACAAATATATGAATAAGTATTATTTGTATTATTGATGATTGAATACAAAACTCTCCTAGGGTGTACACAAACCCTAGCAGCTTCTCTGTGTTTATCACAGCAACTCTCTCTATCTCTATGCTCTCACAAAAAAATCACTCAAACAAATTATGCTTCGACTTTTCTCACCACTTTTACAATTAGGTTACATAGAGTTTATATAGAGAGCTACCTATCAACTAATAATAGAAAGATAAATTACAATAGGAATATAATTCCTAATTATTAGTTGACAGTTCCCTTCTAGAATTCTCTTTCTTTCCCATAGCATATCTGCAATATATTTATCTTGATCTTCGATGACTTTCCATTCCTGTGATCTTCTTCCAAATTTAACTTCAACTGTATAGACTCTGAAATCTTTAGACTCTGATGATCTTCAGACTCTGATCATATGTAGACTCTGATAGATCATAGACTCTGATAGTCTATAGACTCTGATCACCTTCCAGACTCTGATCTTCATACAGACTCTGGTTTCACTTTCTTCAGAAATTCTTCTAAGTACAAGTAACATGAATGTTGACTATCTAGACTCTGATTATACATTTCAGAGACTAGAACGACTTATTACAGATAAACTAATCTAGACCCTGTTCTAGTATTTTGTACATCATCAAATGAATATATTCCTAACAGCTTCAAATAGGTTGTTATGTCTGTGACCAACAAGAACTACTTTACCATCCTTCTTGCTTTTCACTTCACAATGAGTTCCATGAAATTCCACAAAATAACCTCTGTTTGTCATTTGACTCACACTTAGCAGATTATGTTTGAGTCCTTTAACCAGAGCAATATTTTCAATGATGACATTTCCAATCACAATGTTGCCATATCCCAGTGTTCTTCCTATGTTGTCATCTCCATAAGATACTGTTAGGTCAACTTTCTCCTCAAACTCTGAAAGTAGGGATTTATTTCCAGTCATATATGCAGAACATCCACTATCAATCACTAGGATGTTTTTCCTATTTCCCTGCAATCAATAAATGTAAATTAAATAGTAGGTTTGGGGAACCAAACTAGTTTGGGTCCTTTCTTTTGAATTTTTTTAACTCTTGCAGCAGAAGTATTTTTATCAGATTTTTTGTTAACAGAGTTTACATTATCAGAGTTTTCATTTTCAGAGTTTATACTGTCAGAGTTTACTTCTCTTTTATCAGATTTTATCACATAAATTTGTTTGACATCATGTTTTGGAGATACATTTATTTGAGGCAATGGTTCATAATAATTATAATACAAACTATGATATTCTTTGCATGTATAAATGGAATGCCACAAACTACCACAATGAAAACAGGGATTTTGTGGTCTATATCTAGTTTGTTATCTAGCCTCTAAATTAGGTTTCTTAGATTCATTCTTTTTGTTTTGTTTACAGTCAATGGCAAGGGTGATTTGAATTTCCACAATTAAAGCAGGTTTTTTTAGGAGCATCAGGGATATACTTATAGTTATTCTCCTTAGTAATTCCTACTTTTCCATTTCTATTTCTTTTCACCTTTTTAGATTTATCTTTATTAGTGACTGTTTTCAACTTTTCTTTAAGTTGCTTTTGAGAAAGTAATCCTATATTGACAGGTTTATTTTCTGACACACTAAGCTTTTTACCTATGTTTTTATTAGAGCATTTACCATATGTAGATTTCTTGTCATTACTAGCTCTAACAAATTTCACAGGTTCACTCAAAGTTCTTTTTGTGTGTGCTTTAGTGTGTGTTTCTTTATCATATTCATAACCTAAAGCAGAAGTCTAATTCTTGTTGGAAATCATTTGTTGGACTTTCTTGCCAGAGTTTGTCCAAACTTTGAAAGTCTCATTTTCTTTAGCTATTTCAGATTTCAAATATTCAACTTGAATTTCTAATTGAGTTTGCATGTATATGGCATTTTCACAGTCTTTCTTAATGCTAAGCATATTAGAATTTTTAGATTCAAGAGACTTATTCCTAGCAGTCAGAGTTTGTATCTCAGATTTTAATCTTTCAGTTTCAAGAGACTGTGATTTAAAACTAACATGTAATTATCTAAGGAAAGACTTTAATTTAAAGATATTTTCAGTGTCAAAATTAAAGACAGAGTTTGGTACCTTGTCAGAGTTTAGGATGGGAGCATCAGAGTTTGCCATGAGGGCATAGTTTGTTTCTTCTTCAGAATCTGAGGAATCCATCCAATCTTTCTTTGATGTGATGAGTGTTTTTCCAAATTCCTTGCTTCTGCACTCAGTAGCAAAATGTCTCATCTTATTACACTTGTAATACTTGACTTTTGATTTGTCAAGAGTTTTTGACTTTTCATCTTTGTCTTCCTTTTTTCTGAATCTTTCTTTCCTGTCTAATTCTCATTGTTTCTTTTGGAAGTTCATTTGCTTTCTATACTTCCTATACTTCATCTTTTAGAAGCCTTTGACAATCATAGCAACCATCTCCATTATGTCAGAATCTGAAGAATCATCAGAGTTTATATCAGAGTTTGCCTCAAACTCTGATTCACTATTTTCTTGGAGCACTACAGCTTTTCCTTTTCTTGTTGATGCCTTACGGACTTTTTCAATAGGTTCTTCAATTTTGGCCTCAACATTCAAGGCAACAGATTTTTCCTTGCTATTTTTCCTGTTTCTTCTTTGCTGTAATTCCAAGTCATGAGTTTTTAATTTTCCATAGACTTCATCTAAAGACATCTCATCCAAATCAACCCTGTATCTTATCAAGGATGTCTGCAGATCCCATTCTTAAGGAAGAACCCTTAGAAATTTGGTGTTGGAATCTTCATTGTCATAAACTTTATCAACTAATGCCAAATTATTTAACAGAGTAAGAAATCTGTCATATATATCTGTGAGAGATTCATTTTTTTGCTTCAAAATATTCATATTCTTGTATCAAGACAGATCTTCTATTTTTCTTGATTTCCTTGGTTCCTTGACATTGAACCTCCAGTGCATCCCAGATCTCTTTTGTTGTTTTGCATGCTATTACCTTGTTGGACATCACATAGTCAAGACTGTTATGCAATATGTTCCTTACCTTGGCATCTTTGAGGACTTCTATTTTTTCTTCATTGGTCTATTCTTTCTTGTCCTTCAGTGTATAGTATTCAGGAACCTGTCTTCCCTCCACAATTGTTGATGGCACAAGCTTGGTTGGTAGATACAGTCCTGTATGGATTCTGTCTAATTAATCAGGATCAGTTGCTTATAGGAACATCATCATCTTCACCCTCCATGTTGGGTATTCAACCTTCTTCAATATTGGGATCCTTATGCTTTCATACTTGTTTCCAGACATATTTATTTGATCTTTGAGTTGCAATTAACTGCCTCCTCTGATACCAATTGTTTGCCCAGAAAGATAATTTATTACAGAAGTGGGGTTGAATGTAATAGTACCTAATAATCGATGAAGAACACAAGTATGTAAAAGAAACAATGTTTTGTATTAAAGATAATTAATGGAATATAAAATTCTCTCAAGAAATTTTTCGTTCTCAAGAGCTGCTAGGTTATGAAAAATAAGACTTATAAAGATACATAATGTTAACATATATCTGTGTTTATATAGACACAGTTATAATTCAATTACAAAACAGATTATGAAAAGAATAGCTTTAATAAGGAAATGGACTTATATTTGGATTCCTTCTTCACTATCCTAATCATATTCTGATTTGTTTGTTTCTTCTTCAAACTCTGATTTTTAAACTCTGTCAGTTTGATAATCTCTGATAGAGCATTCTCTATTAGAATAAACTCTGATTGAGTATTCTCTGATAGAGTAAACTCTGATCGAGTAAACTCTGATCGAGTATTCTCTGATAGAGTAAACTCTGACGGACAACTTCCTTAAACTCTGATGACGTCAGCAGTAAAAACTCTAATCTTTATTCTCTGACAGCATTATTGTTTGATTCCTAACATAGTTGGTTCTACATCAGTACCAACATTCACAAAAGAAGTTGTGCTCCACATTTCTTCAAGAAACTTAGCAGGGATTTCTTGTGGTCCCTATAGTGCATAGCCCACCTGACTTTGAGCAAGAAAAACCTGAATTACATGAAAATTGAAAGTTTATGGAGTTTTGATGAGGAAAACAACATAGTTATTTGTTGCAAATTCAACATTAAGATACTTGATATTTTTAAGTTCCATGGAACTAGATTGTGAAAAGGAATAGAGTTTAAGCAAAAAGGGCGTTTTAGGGTTCTTGAGAGAAAATACTTGCATTGTAAAATCATAATTTATGAATAATGATTATGAATTACAAGTATAACTCAATTTTGCTTGAAATTATCTATTGGTTGGACATGTGGCAAAACACAAGAGGTCAAAGAGTAATTAGTGGAACAAATTTTGCATAAAGTAACTTATGCACAACATTGTATGTTTATAACAAGAAGTGTATCTAATTGAAAGTACGAACTGTTTGAAGTGATACACGCACGCCTGCAAGGTTAGTCATCAGATTATAAGCATCAGAGTATAAGATAATCTCTAAACCTAAAAAAATTCCCCAAACTTTGAGTAAAAACCATGACCTAATCAGAGTATATCTCTTTGAAAAATGTCATTACTTCTCATACAATCTATTGTATCTTTAATATCACTATGAATAAGATTTTTTTAATAGCAACTCAATTAGAGTAAAAATAGAGACATAAGCAAACAATTAAAAATAATATATATAGAGAGAAGGATGATATCATTAACAACAAAATTTTATTACAAAAATGTTCAGCAGAAAAAATAAACAACCAAGAAGAACTATTCCTAGTCTCCTAAGTTATCTAAGTTGTTGGAGACCCCATGCTTGCCTCCTTACGTTCTTCCTCGAGGGTAGCATTCGAATCCAAGAAGAGATAGTTGATCTGCTCGTCGAATGAGAGCTGGTCAATCTCTTCCTTGGAAAGAAGGTGATCCCACTTGTGCGCCATTGTTTATTGTTGAGAGAGTGTTTTAAAAGAAATGTTTTCTTTTAAAGATAGAAGTGAGGAATAAGTCTCTCTATGTACTATCATGGTATTTATAAAGGTTTGGAATAAACTCGTGTAAAGGGAACCTAAGCCCGGTTAACAGGGCATCTACATAAACAAAAAGAAAGCCAGACTTCCAATGTCATGTTCTGTTACCAGGCCCAACTAAAGAGATAGTATAACGAGGAAGAAAATTAAAAAGCCTGTTATACTCTTTTATGAAATCAGTATTAAAAAATTTGTTACTATGGCTATACGAATCAAGGTGGGATTGGCTAGGATGTTCATCCCCCCGTTGGTTAATCATATCAATCAAAGACATATATGTAGAGTAAATGGGGATACATCGAAGGGGTTTACCTATTTTGACCGACCCCACGTTCATGGCAGCTAATCTCAAAGCCTTATTATCAGCCATTGCAATTTTCGAACTCCTTAAATAACCTTGAAGAAACTGAGAGCTAGATTGCTTAAAAAACTAGAGAGCTCAAAGAAATTTGAGAGTGGAGAAATGAGAAGTGTGGGAAATAAACACTCTCATACCACCTATATATAATAGCCCAGCTGGTCACATGACCGTTCAAGTACCCACATGAACGGACATTTCCAGGTCACATGACCGTTGAGAGGTAAGGCAAATGGTGTAACCAGTGAGTGGGCTCAATTGAGACGGCCCATGATTGAGGGCCCAAGAGTGCAGGTGAAGAATAAAAATGGAAAATAATATTCCAGAACTCGTGGAAGAATCTAGAATATGGGCCAAGCCTATTAAACCTAGAAGGCCCATAAATCAACTCATAAAGGCCCATGATTCAAAAGCCTCGAAGGCCTATAAATCAATTAAAGGCCATGAAGGCCCAAAATTTAAACTTGGAAACCTTGTAGGTCCATGAATCATAAAGGCCCCATTAAAGTCCCACATCGTCGAAGGCCCAAAGGGTATTACAAGAAAATTTTTAAAAGTAAATTGCGCTTAGACAAGTTCCAAGCCCATAGGGGCTCGATCCACCTCAGTTCCTAGAAGGACCAAATTTTCGACCTAGGTATGGAGATGAGGATTAATTCGACCTCAATCCAGGTCGAAAATATTTAAGGCAATGGATCCCAATTCAAATCGACCTAGATGGTGAATTGATCCCCAATTCGACCTCAATCCAGGTCGAAAATATTTAAGGCCATGAAACCCAATCCCATTTGACCTATATAAGGAAATGAGACCCTATTCAACCTCATTCCAAGTCGATGGGAGGTCAAGCCCTGTTGGGCTCGTCGACCTCAATCCCATTCGACCTGGGTGAGGAAACGAAACCCTGTTTGACCTCATTCCAGGTTGACGGGAGGTTAAGCCTTGTGGGGATCGTCGACCTCAATCCCATTCGACTTGGGTGAGGAAACGAGACCCTGTTCGACCCCATTCCAGGTCGATAGAAGGTCAAGCCCTATTGGGCTCGTTAACCTCAATCCCATTCGACCTGGGTGAGAAAACGAGACCCAATTCGACCTCAATCTAGGTCGATGGGGTTCAATCTTCAAATCGACCTGGGGTAAAATGAACCCCAATTTGACCTCGATCCAGGTCGAATTGCTATGCACATAAAAATTCTTCCATTTGTTACAAATAAAAATCAAAATCCATAAAGAACAATATTCTATGAAATTAATTCTTTTTAAAGAATTTATTATAAAAGGCTCGAGCCCAAAATTAAAGTGAAGTTTGTAAACTTTCATTAGTTACACAATGAATCAAATGCCCGACAGACATAGAGAACCCTTAGTAAAACTTTTATGAAAACGTAAGAAGTTTTTCCAAAAGTTGGGGGCAAATGATATGGGTAAAAATAGCTTTGAGGAAATAATAAATACAACATTTATTATTTCACTTATTAGACTGGGACCGGTCCAAAGGTTTGGACCCTTAAAGCGAACAAGGAATAATAATTCTATGATCAACTACATTTGTAAGTCTAGTACATAAGCTCGGTTGGAGTCCTAGACTCACTAAGTCTTTATTATTAATTAATTTTGTAATTAATTAATAAAGGCTCATCTAGTCACGAAACGTAAGTGCAACCATTAAAACTCGAAGCACACTCAACCCTAACATTAATTACGTATTAAAGACAATCTATATTTTATTTCGTAAAAGAGGGTCTCTCCAGAACCTTACCTTGTATATCTATACTATATTATTATTGTCAAAAAATTAAAAAAATTGGTCACAAGGTGAACCATAAAAATGATATTTATCGTCCAATCATATAAACGATCTTAGTCATTTAATATTAAATCATGTTTATCCTATAATTTTTATTTAAAAAAATAACAATTACCTACTTATCCTATAATTTTTATTAAAAAAATAACAATTACAACAAACCTGCTCCCCAAGAAATACAAAAACCCATCTTTTTACCCTCCTAAACAAATACAAAGGCCCAAAAACCCACTTTTTCACCATCCCCACATCTTTCCCCAACCTCTAACGGAGGTAATTCTCTGTGATCATATACTAAATATCTTCGACCAAAATTATAATTACATTTAATAGGACATGGGTGTTACAGGAGCCTACTCTGTTTTATGAAACTTAACATATTAGTCAATGTTTTTCATGAAGCAGCATCTATAAGCCTATAAATAAATTGCCTCTAATGGCAAATTTATCATACGGAAATCAAGCAAAAACAAAAATGTTAATGCAATACAACAAGAGTATCTTCGACCAAAATTATAATTAGATTTAATAGGACATGGTACAATTTTTTTCCACGTATGATGTCCTCTGTTATAGTTCTTACCAATATAACACACAAATACGTCCCCTTCGTAATTGACAGTATAAAATTTTCCGTTATGGTAAGCAATATCTTCAAAGCCTGGTGACTTAATGGTCACATGACTCCAGCCTCGGTCAAACATGGTGGGTTAGAGAGAGGAAGAGTTTTCAGAGAGATAGAGGTGGAGATTAGAGAGAGATCGACCGGGGCTTGAGAATTTGGATTCAAGAGCTAGGGTTTGAGATGGGTGTGGTCGGAGATTATTGGCGGAGAGGTAGGCGTAGGTGGCTCTGGTGGCGCACGCAACCTGTTCGATGTGTTGTGTGTGACTAAGAAAGTCAAGTTCATGTAAATATTAAACTTTACTTTGAGTGCATTTTAATATATAAATTCTGTTGAATAAATATAGTTGAATACCATCTGTTTGCAATATAGAAATCCATAGATTGTCTTCACCTTTGTCCGTTAACATCATCAAAGTTTGTGTTGGAATATTATTGTACACTGGCTTTTATTGGCGTTATATTATATGTATTGTATGCTTTTAGTAATTTCTACTCTTTTCGTGCAGCTATGGTTATAAGCCACGAAGATCAGAAAACCCTTGCAAGGGAAAAATATTGTAGAAAAAGGGAGTCTGAAACAAATGAGGAACGAGAGCAACGCAATGAAAAGCGTCGAGCAAGATACATAGAAAAGGTATTACATTTTTAATTTCTTCATAACTAAATTATGTATAATTTTGCCTGCATGAAGTACTAATCGATTGTTTTTTTTCATTTTACATAGAAATTGATTGTAGAAAGAAACAATCTACAGTATTGTACAGGTTTGTAATCAACAAGTTATATATTGACATTTGTTAGATGTCCCTTGACTATATATTTAATTTGTTTATAAAATTTTTGAAATAGAAAACCAGCAAACTACACTACCAGCCACACCGGCCTTAGTTGTTGATGGATGTGGTACATTTGCCCTTTGAAGTCATATTACAAGTTTATAATTACCTATGAATATATTTATTACATCTCTCTTTAACTCTATAATTTGATTTATTTGTAATTTATTTTAACAGGAAACCAGCAAATTACTAAACAAACCATCCCGCCATCAGATTTTGGTGATTATAGTTCACATACAGGTATATTGGGTTATACTGAATTCAACATTTTTAATTTTGGTCAACAAACCCATCTATCTAATTTGAATTTTTTGGTCAACAGCCATGTATATTATGTACGTAGCATAATGAGTAATACACAGTGTCCCTTGTGATATTCTAAAAGTGTTACGAGGCAGGCAGGTACATGTTGAGGTGGTTATTAGGAATTTAGCATCCAACCTTATTAATTAGTAGCAGAAGGCATTAAAAAGATAAATAAATAATAAAATATATTGGTATAAGATTGAGTAAGTCAGCAACACACTGAGTCTACGAGTCTACTGTACTAGCAGGCTGGGTGTTGGCCCAGGACGGCTGATTCTCTCGGCATATATATAATACATCCAACGGGAAAGGGGAAACAAAGGTCGTTAGTTACTCTATTTAGGAGTAGCACGTCACTCATGTATATTTATTCTCACTACTGCAGACCAAATAGTTAACTGTCATTATTATAGTTGGGAAGCAGAACTATAATATCAAAAAAAATATTGTCTATAGTATTGAAGGAGTGATAAAGATGAACAATTGACAAGATGAAGCTAAAGAATAACAAAGAAAATAAAGTAGCTAGGTACCTCTGGTGGGTCTATGACTATAGAAATTTGTAGCTAGGTACTATAGAAAGTTCTAGGTAGGCATTAATTGTAGTCTTGTGATTACCCTGTTATATATTTTTCTCATCAAATGTGTTATGTGTTTGGGACAGGGCAACTTATAACCACAAATATGTCAACAACTTTGCAAGCCGAGAATACAACTATAGAAGAAAGATATCGTCAAAGAAGTGATTTTGAAATAAATGAACACAGAGATGTACAGGTTTTACAATCTAAGATATTTATTGTAATTACTGTACTTAATTACCATTGTAAATACAACACCTTATAGATTTTTCTCAAATTTACTGTAGATCATTGTGGAAAAGAGTCTCTCAGATATTTTAGCTGAGAAACGCAGGCTTGAACGTAATGAGCAAAGGCGTGAAAAGTACAAACAAAGAAAACTCCAATCCGGTTTGTATTTTTCAGTGTTCATTTTTCTTTATGCATCGATGATATTGAATCTAAGTTATATGATCCTTATATTACTGTTTGACAAACTTATACTTGAAGTTATTTTTTCCCTACCAACTTTGTATATTATACAGGGTGATTTGGTGTTATGAGATGTATTATAAGAACAACCATACAAAACATGTTGGCAATTATTAATTTTCAAATTATGGACCATATACCATATTGTATTAAAACCATTAAAACTTGGTATACAATATGCGAATTAATTAAACATTAATTTTTCTACCTAAATGGAGTTCCATATCTATCCCAATAATGCATATTTTTCCAACTAAATCTCTAATGAGAATACCAGGTCATTCTTTAAAGTTAGTGAATAGCAACAAATCTGGAAAGTTGGATAACTAGACAGCCTTTCACTAAAACAAAAATAATTCTTAAGTTCAGAATAATTTGCTCAATCTTTACGATGTGTTTTTCTGCATCTCTATAAAGCTGAGACAGGTGAAATAAAAGCCCATTTTGACATTAACATACATAAACAAGAAAAATGTGAAATTCCTAGATTAGCTTTAAGCTGTCAACTCTAGAAAATGTCCCCTGATCTAGAGTAGAAACTCTTAATATAGTTGCGTACTACGAATTCTTTTTATATTGCAAGATTCCCTTCAGTTTATACTTTTTCCGGCACAACAACACCAGTGAAAAATGATGCAACAGAAATCCTCGGTCCAGCATGGTTCGCAAGCACTCTGTGCTCTGCACTCTTAAATTTATCGTTTCATACAATCTAAACAAAAAAATGAAAACAGTTTCTTAATTACCAAAAAAGATCAATGAGAACGGGGAGATGAACTAGCTGCCAGTATTCTAAATACAATACACACATTCAATCTATAAATACTACACATGAGAAAAAAAATTATCAGTTTGAAATCAGCTGACTAACAATAAAATTGTGTGCATAACATGTTAATATTTATTAATTCTGTTCGATCTTTACGATATGTTTTTTATTTATTTAATTGTTGTTTTACTCTAAAATAATTAATTTTATGTAGGGAATAATTCTGATTTGCATTGTGATGCATCAAAAAGAATTATCAAGCCAACGCTACAATTTTCAGGTTTGTAACATATCTCATGTTTTTGTAAGTTGTTTTAATGTGTGCACGAGTTCTATTCTCAGGTTTATAACATATCTCATGTTTTTGTAAGTTGTTTTAATGTGTGCATGAGTTCTATTCTTTTTGTTAATAATTCTTCCCCCAGGTTTGCCGTTGCTGACCAAGAACATGAGGACTAGGATTAATAACAAAAAGAGAAGTTTTGGTAAATTAAAATGTTAATTTGTTATACAACTCTATTATTTTACCCTTCTTCACATCAACATTTGAAACAATTACCCGTCTTTAATAATTTACTAATTATTTCTTTTTACAAATGCAGCATTGAGAAACGATGCACTTGATATACGTTGTGCTAATAAAATTTGTTGTCATTGTGGTGCTTTAATGTGGAGGTTTGAACATACTCAAGAACAGCAACGGCTGAATTCAGATAAGTTTTCTTTATGTTGTGGCAATGGTAAAGTTCTCTTGCCATTATTAAGAGAAACACCTCCAGAATTGAGGTCATTATTAGATGGAACCAGTAATAAAAGTGCGACCTTTCGTAAAAATTCAAGACTTTATAACAATGCTTTTGCATTTACATCTGTAGGAGCTAATTTGGATAACACAATTAATAATGGTGGTGGCCCTTTCGTATATCGTGCTCTCGGTATTATTTATCATAAAATTGATACTTTGTTTCCCGAAGAATCTACTAAAGCAGTTTTCTCACAAATTTATATGTACGATAATGAGCAACAGTTTGAACAACGTTTGAAGTTTCCAAAGAATGAAGATTAACTTGATACTGAAATAATAAATTCTTTATCTTCAATGCTACAACGAGAGAACGCTTGGGTAGATATTTATCGCCATGTTCGAGATAAATTTAAAGATTCAGAAATTGCTCCTGCAACAATTCGTTTAGTTGCAAATAGGGAAACAGATGGTTGAGAAACCAATATTCCAACCAATGCTTATGAATTTGCAGGTTTAATTGCAAATGATAATCTAAGTGATGATAGAGATATAGTCGTATATCCTAAGGATGCTCCTTTGCGTAGGATTTCAGTACTTCACCCAAGTTATATGTCTCTTCAATATCCACTGATTTTTCCGTTTGGAGAAGATGGTTACAGACTTAATATTTTACATGCTGGAATAACTATTAAGACAAAGAATAAAAGAGATTTAGTGAGTATACGATAGTACTATTGTTATAGAATTCAACATAGAAATACGGAGGGTCACACTTTAATTGGAGGGGGACTATTGTTTTTACAATTCATTGTAGATGCATGGGCATGTATAGAACATACCAGACTCACATGGGTACTAAAAAATCAAGCAATATTGAGATATGGGTACTAAAAAATCAAGCAATATTAAGATCTGATCTATATAATAATGTTGTCGATTCTGTGAACAGGGGAGATAATAACGCTTCCATGGTAGGAAAACAAATTATTTTGCCTTCCTCATTTACAGGCAGCCCACGTTACATGCAATAAAATTATCAAGATTGTATGACTATTTGTAGGAGATATGGAAGTCCTAATTTGTTCATTACATTTACATGCAACCCACAATGGCCTAAGATCAAGAAGTATTGTGAAATGGTTTCACAAAGTGACTCAACTAACATACCTGATGTTCTGGCCAGAGTTTTCAAGATTAAGCTAGACCTACTTTCGGATGATTTGACCGAGAATCATGTTCTTGGAAAAGTAATAAGAGGTATATATCCTTTCTGACAAAAATATATATGATGTTATCTTTACTTGCCTAATTTAGTGTCAAATATAAATGATATGGTTTATTGCTCTCATATATTCTTGAGAAATATTTTGTATTATTCAGTTTTACTGTAAGTCTATAATTCAAATAATCCAAAAGTTAAACCTTCTTTAGGGAGGCTTCATGAATAAAATAGTGTTTAATCATATAATTGCAACCTATGCAGCAATGTATCTAATTTTCCCTAAGGTAAAACATGTCTAAGACAATTAAAGCTTGCAATTGTTCATCCATATTTTCTGTAAACTCAATGCTGATATAGAGGGGTTTGTTCCAATAAAGGAGATGCTTAAGACAAGGTGTCCCTAAAAGACTGCACATCTGCATAACGCAATTATAACACCTTGTGCTACTACTGGTCTTTGTTTTTATTCATTTACATATAAATTAAAAACTATAAAAGACCAAACATGCATAACGCAATGGGGCATGATTATTCTGATTTCACCTGGGAAATACAAGCGCCTGGTGTTTGTTTCTCCTTGGAACCTATTGCTGCTCTCTTCTCTCAACATTATTGTGTGCCGTTATGTTCCCCATCACTCTACTAATTCAGTTATAACTGTGTACAGTATCTACTCTATAGATTAACCTGCTCGATTGTTGAATGTACACAAATATAGGTGAGTAGAACTTTGCATCTTAGTTACCTGCCCTGTGAGAAGATGATTGTATTAAATTGTTTCTTGACACCTTTAACCCCAAGTTCCAAAACTGTATCCTAAATAAGTAAAGGAACATAACTCTTTGTAAAAAATTCCTTTTGATGACCCGGTTTTTGCATAAAAAAACTAGATATCAAGAGCTTTCTGTTGGTATATTATTCACCTATAACCTTATATTTCAGAACTGTTTATTCGTGGAAGTTAGAGTCTATGCTGAGTTTTGGCACCTCTTCATTACCCATAACTTTTTGTAAAAAATTCAGTTTGATGAACCATTTTTTACATTAAAACTATATTTCAAGAGCTTTCTATTGGTATATAATTTACCGCCTACAACCTTATGGATCAGAACAGTTTATTCTGGCAAGTTATACATTTTTTAATATAGTTTTTAATTTTTCAGAATTCATTATTTTCTTTCAGTTCTATATTATAATTTTAGAACTATTCCTATTTATTTAGATAGTACAACTAACACGACTTCATGCCTTACTTTTACAGTTGCTTATACTATTGAAGTCCAAAAGAGAGGTTTGCCACATGCACACTGTTAGGAATATATTCATTTGATGATGTACAAAAATACTAGAACATGGTCTAACATAGTTTATCTATAACAAGTCTTTCTAATCTCAGAACATTTCTATAATCAGAGTCTAGATAGTCAACATTCATGTTTATCATTTATACTTAGAAGATTTTCAAGATAATTGAAACCAGAGTTTGGATGCAAATCAGAATCTGGGAGTTGATCAAAGTCTATATACTATCAGAGTCTATAGTCTGCTAGAGACTATAGATCATCAGAATCTGGAGAATTTCAGAGTCTATAAAGCTGAAGTTATATTTGGAAGGTGATCAACAGAAAGGGAAAGCTATAAAGACAATTATATTGCAGATATGCTATGGGAAGGAAAGAAAATTTCAGAAGAAAACTGTCAACTAATAATTAAGAATTTTATTCGTATTATAATTTGATTTTCTGTTATTAGTTGATAGCCAGGTCTCTATATAAACATTCTATGTAATCTAATATTATTTGTTGAAGTTTTTTTTTAGCATAGAAATAGAGAGAGTTGCTGTGAAAACACAGAGAAGCTGCTAAGGTTTGTGTACACCTTAGGAGAGTTTGTATTCATACATCAATAATACAAACAGTATCCATTCATATCTTTTTGTTTGTTCTTTGTTAATCATTCAAAGTTATTATCTTTCAAGTTTAATTTTAAAACAGGCAGAAAGAGCACACAAATATTCAACTTCCCCTTCTACTTTTGTAACTGGGAAAATAATTGGTATCAAAGTCTAACGTTTAAAATCGATCAAAGATGTCTGAAAACAAATATGACAATTCTAATATTCCTATGCTTAAGAGAAATAAATATACCCACTGGAAGGTTAAGATGCTGCACCATCTGCAAGCTACAGACCCTGACTATCTTGAAAAGATTCATAATGGACCCTATGTGCCCTCAAGGCATATTCCTCAAACCACTGAGGAAGGAAAAATAATTGAAGAACACATTGTTAACAAACCAAAGGCTGAGTGGTCAAAGGAGGACAAGGAGAATGTCCTTAAGGAGGCAAAAGTCAAAAACATTCTCTTTAACAGTTTGGACTCTATTCTTACAAACTGTGTCATATCATGCAAGACTGCTAAGGAGATGTGGATAAAACTTGAATTGCACTATGAAGGGACTAAAGATGTCAAAAAGAATGCAAGGTTTCTGCTAATTCAGGAGTATGAGTATTTTGAGGCAAAATCTAGGGAATCTATTACTTAGATGTATGATAGGTTTACCAAACTACTGAATGAGATGGCTATACTTGGTAAAATGTATGACTCTGAAGACACAAACACCAAGTTTCTAAGAGCCCTTCCTAAAGAGTGAGCCAACAAAAAAACTGCCATAAGGGAAGCACAGGATTTAGATGAAAGCTCCTTGGAAGAATTGTATGGAAGACTCGGAATATATGATCTAGAGATGCAACAGAAAAAGAACAAAAAGTCTATGAAAGCAAATTATGTGGCTCTCTTGATGGAGTCTGAAAGAGAACAGGAAGAACCCAAATAATGTAGAGTTAAAGAATCTAAGAAGAAGGGTAAGACTGTCGTTGAATCAGAGTCTACTGAGACAGACTCTGATTCTGAAGATGAAATTCAACAAAAGAATAGGAAAAATTAGCAAAAGGCCAACATTCAAGAAGGAAGATGAGAAGACTGAGAAGAGAAAAAGCACAATAATCAAGGTTGACAAGACAAAGGTCAAATGTTTCAACTTTGGAATATTGGGGCACTTTGCTACTGAATGCAGAAAAGTAAAAAGTCAAGGCAAAGGGAAAGCACTTCTCTCAACAAGAAAGGATTGGGCAGATTCAAGCTCAAAGAATGAAATAGATTATGAAAATCTTTTTTTGATGGCAGTTTCCTCAGAAAAATCAGAATCTCCCATAGGAACATCATCTCCTAAGACTCAGGTATCAATTTTACTCCTGAATCCTTACTAAATTTAGACTCTGATGATATGAAAATTATTCAAAGTGAGATTAATAAGATAATGACAAACTTTAGGACTCTCACTAATGACAATGATAGGTTAACAGAAGAAACGTTAACCTTAATGAGCAGAAATAACCACTTAGAGTCTGAGTTAGTATTTATGGAAGAATACAAAAAGGATTCTGAGAAATGCAGGCACAACTACACTAAAGTCTTAAAAGCCTATGACTTTATTAAGAAAGAACTTGTAGAAAAGTTCAGGAAATTCTTAATAATCAGAATGTGTGTCAAACTATTGGCTTAGGCTATGACAAGAGTCAAGGCAAAAGACCTATTGTTGAGAATGATGACAATGAAGAAGCTAGCCAACTCAATAAGACTAAAGACAAGAGCACCTTCACTCCTATTAAGTTTGTGACTTCTGAAGTGAAGACTGACTTACCCAAAGAAACCACAAAATCATCTGTCAATAATCCCCCTACTGTTGACAAAAAGACAGATGAATCAGGAGAAAAGAAACTCAGGAAAAACATAAATATTGGGTCTTGTCTAAGTCGAAGCTAAAGGAAAGGCTAGAGAATCTACTAGAGTCTGGAAAGGTTAGGAGGAATAGGAATGGTAAAGAAGACATTAATAAAGCCAATAATTATCAAAAGGATCCTAATGCTCCCAGAAAGAAATGTTATAGATGTAGAAACCACAACCATTTAGCTCTAGACTATAAACAAAAATTGAGAAGAAATCAGAGTCTATTCCTTCTCAGACTCTGAAAAGTCACTACATTCCACAGACACATTGTTATCACTGTGGTGGCATATTTCATTTATCTATATGTGTAGGGACTATCATGATTTGTATTATAATTTCTATGAGCTAAAATCTTCTATTGATAAAAGTTGGTATGACATTGTTGAGACTCCACCAGAGTCTAAGAAAACAGGTAATCAAAAAGCAAAAGTCTTTAAGCCTGTTTCACCTAAGGTTAGTAAGAAAGGATCCAAAACAGTTTAGGTCCTCAAAACATCTAACTAGTTGCTATCTGTATGCAGGATACCAGGGTAAAGAAAATGTCCCTAGTCCTGAATAGTGGATGCTCAGGACACATGACTGGAAAGAAATCCTTGCTTATAGACTTTGTGGAGATGGATGACCTAGAAGTATCCTTTGGAGATGGCAACAAAGGACAAACACTGTGATATGACAAGATTGTACTTAGGAATGTCATCATTGATGAAGTAGCTCTAATTGATGGCTTGAAACACAACTTGATCAGCATAAGTCAACTTGGAGATAAAGGTTATCATACTGGTTTTGACAACAAAAAGTGTCTTGGGACTCACAAAGAAACAGACGTTTTGGTTTTTAAAGGGCACAAACATGGTAACATATATGAAGCCAGCTTGGAGGATTGCACTCACAATGAAGTCACGTGTTTTTATAGCAAGACCTCAACTGAAGAAAGTTGGAAATGACACAAGAAACTGTCACAAATCAACTTCAAAACACTCAATAAGTTGGTGAAACAGAGTCTTGTAAAAGGACTACCACAAGTTGAGTTTTGCAAGATAGACTTTGTGAAGCATGTCAATTTGGAAAGCAAAGGAAAACATCCTTCAAGAGAGACAATAAACACTATTTCTGAACCCTTTTATCTATTACATTTTGATTTATTTGGTCCAATAAATGTGATGTCAATTAACAAAAAGAAATTTGCTTTTGTCATTGTAGATGATTATACAAGATACACGTGGGTTTTCTTTTTGCACTCAAAGGATGAAGCTCCACAACACATAATAGACCATTCTGGAAACAAAATCAAAGAAGATAGTAAGAGTTCTAAGGAGTGATAATGGTACTGAATTCAAGAATTCAGTCATGGAGGAATACTGTGCATCAAAGGGAATTACTCAACAATTTTCTGCACTAGGAACACCTCAACAAAATGGAGTTGTGGAGAGAAAGAATAGAACACTCGTAGAAGTTGCCAGGACAATGTTGACAGAGTCTAAACTGCCAGTATATTTCTAGGTTGAGGTAGTCAGTACAACATGTTTCACTCAAACCTGTACATTGATTAATATGCATGGAAAGACTCCCTATGAAATGGTGAAGAACAAGAAGCCAAGTGTGAAACACTTTCACATATTTCGATGCAAGTGATTTGTACTGAAAGTACATCCTGAAAATCTAAGCAAATTTGAAGCCAAGATTGATGAAGCAATCTTCCTTGGATATACACCAAACACAAAGGCATTCAGAGTCTTTAATCTCAGAACCAGAATTGTTATAGAATCTATTCATGTTGCATTTGATGACAAAAAGATTACAAGATTGCAGGATGAGTCAGAGTCTACAAAACTGGAATTTGAAAATCTAAAAAGTTCTGAGATAGATGAAGATGATGAGGATGAAGAGTCTCAAATAACTCCTGAAACAAAACAGAACCTACACATTCTGAGGGGGAGCCATAAAATTCAACTCCAAACAACTCAGAGTTTAACAGTTCAGGGTCTACCCAGACAGATTCTAGATAGACAGAATCAAGTTCTTCAGAGTCTAACTCATCAGGGTCTGGATCAGGCAACTCTGAATCATTTATAGAGTCAAGCAACATAGGGGGAGCCTTTTTATTTGAATTCAACTCAGAAACAGAAAATGCCAATGATTTAGGGGGAGCTTCAAGTTCAAGAACCAATCTTCAACTAGCTAGAAAATGGGCAAGGGATCACACTCCTGATTTAATAATTGGTGATTCTGAGAGTGGGGTATAAACTAGAACAGCCACTCAAAATGAATGTCTTTATAGCTGTTTTCTCTCAAAGAATGAACCCAAGAAAATTGAGGAAGCTTTGCAAGATTCTTATTGGATTATTGCAATGTAAGAAGAATTGAATGAGTTTGAGAGAAGCAAAGTGTGGAAACTTATACCAAGACCCAGAGATAGATCAGTTGTTGGTGCAAAATGGGTGTTCAGGAATAAACTTGATGAGAATGGAACTATGATTAGAAACAAAGCAAGGCTAGTTGCAAAAGGTTATTCTCAGGAAGAAGGAATTGATTATGATGAAACTTTTGCACTAGTAGCATGATTGGAAGCTATCAGAATGTTACTTGCATTTGCAGCTCATTCAAAATTCAAGGTGTATCAGATGGATGTGAAAAATGTCTTCTTGAATGGAAAATTGGAAGAAGAAGTCTATGTGGAGCAACCACCAGGATTTGTTGATTCAAAGTTTCCTGATCATGTTTACAGGTTAAACAAGACACTATATGGATTGAAGCAAGAACCTAGAGCATGGTATGAAATTTTATCAAAATTTCTCCTTGAAAATGGTTTCATTAGAGGTACCATTGACAAAATTCTCTTTATTAGAAAACATAAAGGTGATATTTTGCTTGTCCAAATTTATGTTGATGATATTATATTTGGTTCTATTAATGAAAAACTCTATGAAAAGTTTAGCAAGTTAATGCAATCAAATTATGAAATGAGCATGATGGGAGAGTTAAACTTCTTTTTGGGACTTCAAGTCAAAAAGACTGATGATGGAATTTTCATCAATCAATCAAAGTATGTTAAAGAATTACTAAAGAAGTTTGATATGCAAGATTGTGCAACTGCCAAAACTCCCATGTCAACAGTCACTAAGCTAGACTCTGACCCAAAGGGTAAGAAAGTTGACAACACTAGCTATAGGGGATGCAAGGTTGACAGGAAAAACACAACAGGCCAATGCCAATTTCTTGGCAACAGGTTGATTTCTTAGTTTAGCAAGAAACAACGGACAATATCAACCTCAACAGCTGAGGCTGAATACATAGCAGCTGGAAGTCGTTATGTTCAAATTATGTGGATGAGAAATCTGTTACTTGATTATGGACTAACATTTTCAAATATTACTATGTATTGTGATAATACAAGTGCTATTAAAATTGCAGAGAATCCAGTCCAACATTCCAGAACAAAGCACATTGATGTTAGGTATCAGTTTACTAGAGAACATGTTGAAAATGGTACTGTTGAACTTCATTATGTTCCAATTGACAAACAGATTGCAAACATTTTAACAAAACCACTTGATGAATCTACCTTTTTCAGACTAGTAGGTGAATTAGCGATGTTAAATATGTAAGTGATCAATCATAACAAGAAGCAAGGTATGCACTTTAATTATAGTCCCTGATTTATCAAACTATAATTTGTTATTGCAAAATTTTTGAGTTACTTTATCTTGGCAGAGTCTAACTGCTAGACTCTGACGGGCCTATAGACTCTGAAGGTTTAGACACTTAGATTCGGAAACGGTTAGAATTCGCGCCTGCAGACTCTGATTATTTTTTAACCGTTCAAATGACTGAAATAGACGGTAACGGTTATTTTTTACTGGATACATGCTGTAGACTCGTGTGTACTGTGTGCGAGTCTAATAAAATAGAAAATTTACATACATTTTACTCACTTGTTTATTGGAATTTATTTTCTAAGGAAAAAAATATTCTCAGAGCTTTTTCAAGAACCCTAATCTTTTTCTTCAAGAATTTTCATCTTCTTCACTTCAACAACTTCAAATGGCTGCACAATCAACTGTCATGAGGGGATCCAAGGCGATTGCTTTCACTTTCGGTGATTTTGAGTTTATGACAACTAACCATGTCACATCCCTAGGGCGACAAGAAGGGTGTTGATGCAGATTACTATCCAGTGATGGATTTCTTGGAGCAAAGTGAGCTCAGCTATATCCTGAAAGTATCTCCTGGCATTCAAATGGATGCAGTTTCTCAGGCATGGAGCTCTGCAATTGTTGTTGATCCTACTCAGGATCAACAAGGTAAAATCATGTTCACCTTTGGTGATATTACTTTTGATGTCACTGCTGATATTATAAATTTTGTGTTTAAGCTACCTGTTAAGAACCCATTTAATAATACTGTTAATGATTCTGAAATTAAGAGCATGATTAAATCATTAGGTTATACTGCTAGCACTGACAACATGAGTAAGTTAACTAAGCCTTATTTGAGAAAAGAATAGTCATTTTTCTTTGATCAAATTGCAAAATGTTTTACTGGTAAGTGTAGTGGTTTTGATGCTATTACTTTTATCACTTATCAAATTGGTCATAGTCTCCTATTTGATAAAGTGATCAACATTGGTGATATGTTGCTCACTCAAATAGAAGTTAAATTAAACAATGTGCAAGAGGGGAGGAAGAAAGTCTACTATCATAAATTTCTGATGATTCTCCTCAATAAGTTCATTCCTGACATGTCAACTCGGTTGGCAGATGATTGCTGTGTGCATGCTTACAAACAACAAAGCAGAATTTTCTCTAACATCAAGAGAATTGATGAGAAGAAGAAAACCAACCTGTCTGCCATGGTGTATCCACAGGTAATGCAGGTGAAACTCTCAACCTACAAACCATCCATCTATAATTCTTCTTTCTTTAGTGGTGAAATGGTGCATGAACAAGTTATGGAGAGTCTCCCTGCATCTACCCAAGTAGTCAAATCCCCTTTAACAAAACAATCTCACAAATTCAAATCCAGGAAACCAATCTCTGTTGTCTCTCAAAAGGCAACAGTTGTAAAAAGGAGGAAGTTGGTTCAAACAAGGCTTATAGATGAGCAAAGTGAGGAGGAACTCAACCCTTTAGAGAAGCAGGTTGTTGAAGGGCTTTCTCTACTAAAAGAAGATTATGATGCACCTGATTCTAGCCCAAAAGCCAAGACTGTAGACTCTCCACAGGCTACAGTCTCTGAAAAACCTAGGGATGCACCTTAGGATTCTCAAATTGAGTCTCTTGAGAAATCTTTTGCTAAGCAGTACAAGAGGTTGAGGAAGACTTATTCTGCACACACACACAAGCCTATTATTACTATTACTCCTGTTTTGCAGGAAACAGATGCTCCCAAGGCTCCTGTAGAGCCAAACTCTGAAAGAAAGAAATCTCTTGAACCAGAGTCTAATGTTGAGTCAGAGTCTAGACTGCCTTTAGACTCTGATCATGAAACATTTTGGGAAGGAATGCCATTGGATGCAACCACATGTCTCATTGATCAAATCATTACTCCAAGTGATAATATACTGGTATTCTTATATCCTTTGGTGGAACCAGTTAAAGATCCAGAGCAATATCAGACTCAATCTCAAGTCTTGGATCTTCTTACAACCTATGACTAAGGGAGAGAATGAAGATGAAGCTACAAATGTCTGCACAAGATGTGGTCACAAATCTATATAGTTACCTCTTCAACTCTTCACATCAAGATCAAGCAGCAGAGATCATAGAAGACGGGACAAGTGAAGTTCTCAAAGCACTTAGTGTGCCAGACTCTGAAAAACCAAAAATGAAGAAAGTCAAGAAGACAAAAGCCCTCAAAAGGAGACATCAGAGTCTGTTGCTAAGTCAGAGACTGAGATTGAGCAACCAGTCTTTGATTATGAAGCAATTTGGGATAATGGAGTTACCTACAGAATAGTCATTCAATGAATTTCTCACTTCCAACCTCTGTCAAGACAGGTGGTTGACTATCTTGTCCATAATATAGGTACAATTACCAATAAATACATCTATCCAACCTACCATAGTAGATTGGATCAATTCAAGGGCATATATTTTCAAAAAGTGAGAAGGGAATTACAAGAACTCTTCAATCTCACAGATACCCATGCAATTAATGCAATCCATACAAGGGTCTTTCATCACAATTTGGAAGCATTTATTTTTGAAGAACAGGAGGAAGAAGGTGCTGGAAGGAAGTTGGAAAAGGGCACTAATGCATCAATGGTTACTAATGGAATAGGTGCTCAGTCTGTCTCACCCACACAAGAACCACCTAGTCAGAAGTTGGGTGCTAGTGAGACAGATGAGCATGCTGAAAGACCCTCTTTGCCGACTCACCAAAATGATGATGAGAACCCCCATGATATGGGAGCACAGACTTTGATGGAGGCTCATGAAGAAAATCCTCAATCAATTCTATCAGAGTCTATCCACTTTGAGGGGGAGTCTCATGCAACAACAGTCAAAGATGGTGAAACTAAGACTTTGGCTTCTAATGAAGTTATACTGAAGCAGTCAGAGTCTAGAGTAGACCTTGAAACTGGAATACTGGAGCCAACAGATTCTGAAAAGAAAGAAAAAGCTAATAAGGGTTCAGAGTCTGTTGTTGCTCACCCGTTGATGGAAACCCCTAGCCTTCAGACATTTGAAGGGGTTCCCCTCCATCAAGGTGGTTCAGGTATTGAAGCATCTTATATTTCTCTCACACCCTCTTATGTAGGATTTTTGAGTGCATCCTCCCAAATGAGTGAAAAAAATGAAAATGAGAGGCTGACACTGGTCCAGGCAAAAGGAGAGGTAGATAAGGCTGTAGAGAACTAGAGTGAGTTTGAGAAAGTGGGTGTCCAACCCCACTATGAGGATGAGAGATTAGGGTATCATGAACCTAGCTTTACTTATTGGGACCAAGATTTTCCAAAGAGTTGTTCTGATGAGTTGAAGTAGGGGATGGATGAAAACTTATTTTTATTGATCTTGCAGATTGGCAAGAATAAGGAGGCTCTAGCTGCTCAGAAGTCATTCACACAGAGACCACAACTTCATTTAGTGGATTCTCTAGCTATGAGAGCAGACAGAGTTATGAAGGCTTTGGTGGAGGCACCTAACATTCAACCTGAGACTGAAGAATTGAAGCAAGATATACCAATTCTTATCATGCCCATCCAGGCAAGGCTTCCAGAGTCTACAGAGTCTGATCACTCTAAGGAGGAATCAGGGTCTACAGTTTCTTTTGTAGTTTCAGAGTCTACTCAACCACCAGAGTCTACACCTCTAGTAACAAAGATTGAGCATGTTGCTGTGATTGATGATTCAGCCTCTGAAGATGAAGGGGAGGTGAATCCATCTTTCAATTATTTTGATCAAGTTTTTCCCCAATCTTGGGATACAGCCAAGGCCAAAGGCATTGATGATAAAGTTACTTTTGAGAGCATTATGGAAATTCATCAATCTGAGAGGCTCAAAGCATTTCAAAAGAAGTCTTACTTACAAGAGCATGGTCATTATCCTGATGAGGAGCCAGATGCTTCTCTAATTGAAGACAGTAAAAATGTGGATGCTGACCTCAGATCTGCAAAGTAAGATGTTGTTCAACAACTAGCAAATGTGGTCAATGACATATCTCATATCAACCCAAAATTGACAAATGTTGACACAACCACAGCTATTCTCAAAACTAGGTTTTAAACTTTACACTCTTTTCAATGCTCTAAGGATGCTGCTGTCAAGGATTCCTTGGCTAATTTCAGAGCCAAACAAACCACTCTTCAAAAGGATGTCACTACTCTCACTACCAAAGTGGATTATGTGATTACTTCTCAGGCCAACATCTCCTTAGTACTTGAACAAATTCTTTTGGCTGTCACAGATGGTGATAATGTCAAAAAAGGGGAGAAGAAAGTTAGTGATTCCTCCAGGAGAAATAAGGATGATGTTTACAAGGATAACAAATCCAGGGGAGTTAAAAGGAGGATAGATGGTGATGATGATGAAGTTGGTGATAGTTCCCATGGTCTTAAGGGTCCTGGTGCTGTGGAATAGAAGAAATTTGGAGTGTTTGTCAAAACACAGTCTCAATCACACCAGTCATGGACTAGACATGGAAGATTAGGGTCTAAATCAAACTTTGGTAAAGGAAAACAATGTACAGACTCTGATGAGAAAAATGTCAACAATGAGGATAATGAGCCTAGTTATTGGAAGTGTGATCAATTCAATACACAATTGAGGGCTAGAAGAACCAAAGGGCTTGGTGGCCTTCAGAGTCTGACATTGACAAAACTACAACTCTTGTTGTTGATCCACAGTCTCTTACAGATAGTCAATTTGAAAAGCTCACTCAAAAACACTTTAACAAAGTGGTGTCGGCTCAAGTTGTCTACAATGTTTTTGAAATAAAGTTGCCAGGAGGACAGGGTGGAACAGAAAGGGTGAAAACTGAGATGCTGGTATATTTTCTGAGTGGAGGAACTGTAAGGTGGATAAGTCAACAAAATTTTATATTCTTCAAGAAGGCTGAGGAGTTGCAATATATCAGATTTCTTCTGTCAATAGCAGCTGAGGTGAATAAGAGTAGAAGAGAAGTGACCAATAAATGGTTCATAGAGATTGATAGGAAGCTGACTCTACACAGACAGACAACTAAGCAGATGGGCAAATTTTCTCTGAAATATGTTGATACTGAAGGGAAGGATCAAGACATGTCTTTGGAAGTAAAAGAGATTAAATTTTAAGAAGGTGTGGGTCACTACTTTGGGTTTCAACCTATGGAAGGGAAGATTAATGTTTTGATGCTTAATGTTAGGGATTGTGGTACTATCAATGTAATCAACTGATAATTACTTAGATTAATTAGAAATTAACTAAGTAAAACATACTGTCATATATACATTGACAGTATGTTTAATTGTCACTTGTAACAGTATGTTCCTAAGCCAAGTAGGTGACAACATGTTTAGATAGTTACTGTCATGTACAAATGTAATAAAATGATCTATGAAGTAGAAGTTCACACAGTGTTCATACACAGCATGGATCAAATTATTGACAGTAACTTTCTACAAACTGAAGCCTACGACAGCATGTTCAAGTGACAGCATCCTTTGGAACAGACGACAGCAACTATTCCTTGACAGTAAACTTGGCGGAGATTGAAGAATCAAAGACAACAAGTTTTCTGACAGTAGCTTTGGCGGAAAGAGTTGACAGTATGTTTGGCGGAAGAATTGACAACAACTTTGTTCGACAGCATGTTTATCAGGATAGTCGACAGCATGTTTTGCGGGATCCTTGACAGCAACTTTAGATGACAGTATGTTTCAGAAGAAGATCAGGATCAACAGCAACATATGCGGAGACGAAGTTACTATCACCAAAGAGAAGCAAAAGGTTGACAGTAACCTTTTGGTGAAGCTGACAGTCTGTTTCAAGAAGCAGACTAGGTAAAGGTCTTTCATGGATTGATCTTGACAACTCAACCTAGTCTGTCAAGACTACTACTGCAACTTGAGATAAAGTAAGCATAAAGGTGAAGCATGCTCGTGGAGTCAAGAATGTCAAATCCTCTCAGAGCAACTTTATCTACATATGGAATGAAGACAGACTTGAGAAGAAAAAGTGTTGTTTCTATTTCAAGTATTGTCTAGGAAACAAGGGAAAACAAACTTGTAAGTGAGGTGGGTGTTTCAATATAAAAACACATACCTCACAAACACTTTCTCTTATGCAACTGAGCTTAACTTTTCTCAAGCATAGAAAACCTTAGCATTCTTGTTATTGTTTCTATTTGAAGCTGGAAATATCTTCCAGACAGTTGTAGCAACAAAAATTAATAAAATTAATTTTTGAAGTATATCACCTTGTGTTTTAATCTGTTTTCTGCTGTTTGCATTAGTACTTGGTATTATCTCTTTTGTTTTGTTGTTAGCAAAAAGTGATAAATTATCAAGTTGCATTCAACCCCCCCCCCCTTCTGCAACACTCATACTGTCTAACAACTTGTATCAGAGTAGCAGGTTAGATATATATAACCTGAAAAGATCTAAAAATGAGTGCTCAGAAAGTAAGCAGCATAAAAATACCCACCTTTGACAAAGAACATTACAACCTTTGGAAACGAAAAATGATGTTATTCATAAAAACAGCCAATCCTCTTTATCCTGGAATACTGGAAAATGGTCCTTTCATTCCCCAGACATATATACCTGAAACTACAGTAGATGGTGAAACAATACCAGCCTGCTGGGTTCCTAAAAAGGTTTCAGAGTACAACGACACTGAAAGAGAAAAAGTATCTCTCGATGATTGCCTTCAATTCATCATCATTGAAGCACTTGACAATGTCATGTACAATAACATTGTCAACTGCACCAGTGCAAAGCAAATATAGGAAACCATTGAGATACTCTGTGAAGGGACAGAAGAAGTAAAAGAAAATCAAAGACAAATTCTGGTGTCTCAGTATGAAGCCTTCATGGCTAAACCAAGTGAAGGGTTGACTGAGATGTTTGAGAGGTTTAACAGGTTGATAAATGACTTGCAGCTGCATGGAAAGTTTTATGACAAAAAGGAGGTAAACATGAAATTCATGTTAACACTTCCTGACCACCTAGAGCACAAGGTTTCTGCCATAAGAGAAGGAAGGGATTTATCAAAAGTTTCTCTTGAAACTTTATATGGCATACTCAAAACCTATGAGCTAGAGTTGCTACAGAAGAGAGCCATTCAAGCTGGTCAAAGAGGAAAAATGGTCAACACATCAAATGCTTTAGTAGCTCAAGATCCACAAGTGATGCAGCTCAAGGAATCTCAACATCAACAGCAAATCAAGATTGAAGAAATCACAGATGAAGATGAAAGTGTGACTTTGGAACTCAAGGATGGTGAAGAAGATGAGTTATACACTTTGGAGGAACTGGACAACATGGAAAACAAAACAATGGCCTACATGGCAAGAAAGTTCTCCAACTTGAGATTCAAGAAGAACAAAGCTTTCAAACCCAGAGGACAGAGCTCCAGGTTCAACAAGCCAAACTTCTCAAAACCTGGAGGAAGTGACAAAGGTGGATACAAAACAGGTATGGTGGACAGATCCAAAATAAGGTGTTACAACTGCAATGAAATGGGGCATTTTGCAACTGAATGCAAGAAGCCAAAACAAGTGAGAAGAAATGACAATGACTATGAGGAACTCAAAGCAAAATATGAGGCCCTGTTGAAAAAACAAGGAAGAGCCTTTGTGGCTGAAGGAAAGTGTTGGGAAGATTCAGATGAAGAAGAAGAAGAAGAATATGGGAATCTTGCTCTCATGGCAAACTCAGGAGAAGGTTCATCTTCTTCATCAAGTCAGGTACCTTTTCTTACTACTGTTGATATGACTACATCTCAGTATAAGAAAACTGTTGAAAATCTAAGTTCTGAAATTTTTAATATTCATACAAGCATGTTAGCTGCTAATGAGGAAATAGCTAAATTGTCTAGTGCTAATGAGTTATTGAAAATTAGGAATCATGAACTAGAACTAAAACAGAATGCTTTTGAGTCCTTACAACAAGAAAATGAGATTCTTAAGAACAAGATTGTGTGTGCTTCTCAGATTGAGGAATTTCTTAGAAAACAGATTTCTGAAAATGAGCTAAAAATCAAGGCCTACAAGAATTTCTCTTCTCTGTTAAAATCTTACCATGATAATAATACTGAAAATCAAAAGGTAGGTATAGGTTTTGACTATGAGAAGAACTCTGGAAAGAGACATGTTGTAGAAGAAGAAGTCATACATACTGTCAAACCTTCCATTCTAAAGAAGGTCAAGAATCCATTGTTCAAAAAGGCTGAATTTGAGTTTGATGAGGAAGCTTTAGTAATCAAACAAGAGATAGATGATGAGGAAATTGATGCTGTCAGAAAAATCCATAAAGCAAAAGATACTGTCAAAATCCCCAAGACAGTTAGTTTTGACTCTGACAGTAACCTTTGTTTAAAAGATACTGTCAATACTGGCTCGATAGTAAGTTCAGAAGATGCTGTCAAGACTGTAAGATCCAAACTTACTGTCAAGACAACTCCATCTAAACCTACTGTCAACACCAGCAAGACAGTAACTTCTAAACATACTGTCATGAAGACCAAGAAAAACAAAAATGGAAAGTTAGGGATAAACAAAAAGAACAATTATGATTATATTCCTAATGCTCCTAAAAAGTTGTGCAATAATTGTGGGTCTTCTAGTCATCTAACTCATGTTTGCAACAAGGTCAAGTCTACTGATAAGAATGCTACCTCTAGCAATGGAAACTTACATAGCATGCCTTTAAACAACAAACAAGTAATTCACTGTGGTGACTTTGATTGTATTTCATGCAAAATGAATTTGATGAGTGTTTGCTTTAATCTGCCTTTTGCTAATAATCAGAAATGCTTGCATAACAATGCTAAAACTGGAAAGGCAAAGACTCCAAGTCCTCCTAAAGTTAGGATGGACAAGCCACCCAAAAACAAAGCTATCAAACCTATATTCAAAACTGAATGGGTAGCTACAGGAGTCTTGTTAAAAGCAAAAGAAAGAAATACAACTGAATCAACTTCAAACTGTGATTTAACTAAACAAAGTGGACCCAATGAAAGTTGGGTACCAAAAGCAACTTGAGATGTTTTGCTTTGCAGGGCAACAGGAAAAATAAAAGAATCATGTGGATCATTGATAGTGGATGCTCAGGACACATGACAGGTGATAAAGCCCTGCTATCACAATTCAAGGAAATGGCTGGCCCTTGTGTAACCTTTGGTGATAATAACATTGGTTTCACAATGGGATATGGCATACTGGAAGTTGGAAACTTGAAAATTGAGAAAATTGCTCTAGTAAATGGATTGAAGCACAATTTGTTGAGTGTAACTCAATTTTGTAAAAGAGGTTTCAAGGTTGGTTTTGATCAAGACAGATGCTCCATTATCAACAAAAAGACAGAAGAAGAAGTTCTTCAAGGTGTAAGGAAAGGAAGCCTCTACATTGCTGACTTGGACTCTGTAAGGAAAGACAAGGTCTACTATTTCTACAGTAAGGCCTCTTCAACTGAAAGTTGGCTGTGGCATAAGAAACTCTCTCATTTGAATTTCAAAGCAATGAATCATCTAATGAAGAGAGAGTTGGTGAAAGGGCTACTTCAGCTTGAATTCTGTCAAGAAGGATTGTGTGAGGATTGCCAGAAAGGGAAACTAAGGAGAGCTGCTCATAAAAGCACTCCTAGTGGCTCAATCAATGAAGCATTTCAATTAATTCACATGGACTTATTTGGTCCTGTGAATGTGCAATCATTGGCAAGAAAAAGATATGATTTAGTAATGGTTGATGATTTCTCAAGATACACTTGGGTAAGGTTTCTAACATCCAAGGATGAAGCTGCCCAAGAAATTATTGATTTGGTTAGGGTTCTTGACAAGAATCCCATGTACAAAGTGCAGACCTTGAGAAGTGATAATGGTACTGAGTTCAAAAACAGTATCATGAATGATTTCTGCAAAGACAATGGAATCTCTCAACAATTCTCTGCACCAAGAACACCTCAGCAAAATGGTGTTGTGGAAAGAAAAAATAGAACTCTTATTGAGTCTGCAAGAACAATGTTGAGTGAAGCAAAACTCCCTACTTATTTCTGGGGTGAAGCAATCAATACAGCCTGTTACACTCAAAACAGGACTGTAGTCAACAAAGCCTATGGAAAGACTCCCTATGAATTGCTTACAGGAAGGAAACCAACTGTCAACTATTTTCATGTCTTTGGGAGCAAGTGCTTCTTCATGAAAGATTCAAATGAGATCAAAGGAAAGTTTGATACTAAAGCACTTGAAGGAATCTTCATGGGATATGGTATTGACAGGACTGCAAATAGAGTTTACATTATTGATCACAAGACTGTTAGAGGATAGTGTAAATGTCACCTTTGATGAAACTAAATTTCCTGGAATTGAAGGAAGTCAAGAAACAGAAGCTTTAGTCTTTGAAAACCAAGGCTATCTAGAAGAGATTGAAGAGAATTCATCAAGTATAGATCACATTATTTCTGGTCCAACAATGGTTCCCAACAACCCTGGAGAAAATGAAGGAACTGCTCAAACAACTGATTTTTCTGGGAATGTTCCAATGAATAGTGGACTTGAAGAAATTGATGCTGTCAACAGTGCAAGAACAAAAGATGCTGTCCATCAACAAAATGCTGAAGACTCTAGTGACTCTTTAAGAGGAACTAAATGGAATAGAGATCACACTAATGATTTAATTATTGGTGATCCAGGAACTGGAGTCAAAACAAGAAGAAATGTTGCCAATGAATGCATGTACTCTTGTTTTCTATCTCAAACAGAACCTAAAACTCTAGAAGAAGCTTTGGCTGATCCAAATTGGATTAATGCTATGCAAGAGGAGCTAAATCAATTTGAAAGAAGTTGTGTTTGGGAGTTGGTGCCTAGGCCAAGGAACAAATCCATTATAGGCACCAAATGGGTTTATAGGAACAAGATGGATGATTGTGGAACTGTCACAAGAAACAAAGCAAGGCTGGTGGCAAAAGGCTACTGTCAACAGGAAGGGATTGATTATGAAGAAACATTTGCTCCTGTTGCCAGACTTGAGGCAATAAGAATCTTTTTTGCTTTTGCTGCATTCAACAACTTCAAGGTTTTTCAAATGGATGTTAAAAGTGCTTTCCTAAATGGAGAGTTAGAAGAAGAAGTGTATGTTGAACAGCCTCCAGGCTTTGAAGATCCAAAGATGAAAAACTTTGTGTACAGACTACTCAAGGCATTGCATGGTCTAAAGCAAGCACCAAGGGCTTGGTATGATACTCTTTCCAAGTTTCTTCTTGATAATAACTTTACAAGAGGGATTGTGGATAAAACTCTTTTCTACAAAAAGCATGGAAAGGATATCATTCTAGTTCAAGTATATGTTGATGACATTATCTTTGGTTCAACAAATGAAGATTTATGCAAGAAATTCTCAGAGTTAATGCAGAACAAATATGAGATGAGTATGATGGGTGAATTAGTATTCTTTCTTGGACTTCAAGTCTATCAAAAAGAAGATGGAATATTTATCTGCCAAACTAAGTATGTTAAAGATCTTTTGAAAAGATTTGATATGGAAGACTCATCTCCTGCAAAAACTCCAATCTCAACAGCAACTCAACTTGACAAGGATCCAAAAGGAAAGAAGGTGGACAACAAGATGTATAGAGGAATGATTGGCTCTCTCCTCTACCTAACAGCTAGCAGGCCTGACATAATGTTTGCAACAGGTTTGTGTGCAAGGTTTCAGTCTGATCCCAAGGAGTCACATTTAATGGC
This sequence comes from Oenanthe sinensis, assembly GCA_028671895.1. NCBI lineage: Eukaryota > Viridiplantae > Streptophyta > Magnoliopsida > Apiales > Apiaceae > Oenanthe > Oenanthe sinensis. The sequence goes on from CM053803.1 coordinate 33,714,221, forward strand.
AGTAAAAAGAATTCTCAGATATGTGAAAGGCACTCAAAACTTGGGCCTTTGGTATCCTAAGGATTCTAGTTTCGACTTGGTTGGATATTCAGACTCAGACTATGTAGGGTGCAGAATAGACAGAAAGAGTACAACAGGAAGCTGTCAGTTTTTGGGAGAAAGATTGGTCTCTTGGTTTAGCAAAAAGCAACATTCAGTGTCAAATTCAACTGCAGAGGCTGAATATATTGCAGCTGGTAGTTGTTGTGCTCAGCTTCTTTGGATGAGGAACCAACTATTGGACTATGGGTTGACACTGCAAGGAATTCCTATCTTTTGTGACAACACTAGTGCCATAGCAATTTCAGAGAATCCTGTTCAACATTCCAAAACTAAGCACATTGACATCAGACATCATTTCATTAGAGAGCATGTGGAGGAAGGCACAATCAAGCTAATCTATGTGCCCACAGAGAAGCAACTTGCAGACATTTTCACCAAACCATTGGATAAAAAGACATTCAACAGGCTAGTGAGTGAATTGGGTATGTTAAATTTAACCTGTTGATGTAATTCTGTTTAGTTGATCAAAAAGTTAGTTAACTGAATTTCACTTTGAATTAATGGCCTCTAGAGGTGTTTTGATTTCTATCACAGTGAAAAGACATGATGAAAATTAACTGAGAGGTTAACTAATTGTTTTTTTTTAACTTGATAAAAAGTACTGTCAATAAACTTGACTGTATGTTTTATCTATACTATCATATGGTAACAAGTTACTGTCAAAATCTGTGAAAACTTACTGTCACATGTTTGAGAAGTATTGACAGTATAGTTCGCGGGATTAAAACTTACTGTCAAATTCTGTAAAACTTACTGTCAAAAGGTTGTGAAACCTTGACAGTATGTTTCGCGGGATCAAGACTTACTGTCGAATCCTGTGAAATCTACTGTCAAAGAATTGAGAAATAGTGACAGTATAGTATGCGGAAATGAAACTTACTATCAATATCCTTTGACAGTACAGTGTTTCTAAAACCTCCGCATAACATACTGTCACCAGTTAATATTAGAGTTATTTATTTATTTTATATATATTCTCTAATCTCTAATGTTACTGTCAAGAGTGTTTGTGATTTCTAGCGCAGAAGTTACTGTCAAAGAATGGAACTCGAAGACAACTGTCACTTTAAATCGTTTAAAATTCTTTCTTGACAGTATCTTTTTCACATCATATATATACAAACAGCTTAAATCTCTCACATTCTTTATTTCTCTTTAATCTTCAAATATTCAAACGCCCTAAAAACCCTCTATTTTCTCTGCAACTCTACGACTTGTTCTCTAACCGTTCTTCAACTTTCTAAACCTAGATCTAAACCATTTTCTTGTAACCATGTCTAGACCCCAAATCATCTGTTCTCTTGCCCAAACCAACTTCACCACCATGGCTTCAGTTGGTGAAGCTGGAGAAGCCTTCAAACCTCTTGTTGGCTTCATGAACAACTCATACCTAACCTATGCCCTAACTGCAAGTCCCCACCTGGAAATCCCTAGACTGTCTCATTTCTGGACCTCTGCAGTATGTGAGGGGGAGCAAGATGCGAGCTCTATCTCTTTCCAAATCAATGGTACCTCTTACACCATTGATTCCTCTCATATCAACAAAGCTCTTCATGTGGAAGAGGCTGAAGGTTTGCCATTTAAGGAGCCTGCAAGTGAAGAACAACTTGCCAAGTTCTTCAAGATGATTGGGTATGCTGGACCCAAGCTCCATGCAAATAGTGACGAATGGTATCCTTCGGGAGGCATGGACAGGAAGTTCCTAAACAAAGAGTGGAGCATGATGTTAGATGCTGTCTCCAGGTCCATGTCAAGCAAAACAAGTGGCTGGAATGAAGTGCCAGCCTACATCAGGAAGATTGTGCATTCTATGGTGCACAATTACAGAATCAATATTGGAAAGCTCCTGATGCCCCTATTCAAGCTGGTGCTGGGAAAGAAAGAAGCCAGAACACCGGTAATTTACTATCCTAGATTCTTTATGCTTATAATTAACTCTGTTGTAGGCATAATTAATTTAGATAGTGTTCAATGCATGGAGTCCCCAACTCTTAAGAAAAATACTCATTCCTTGTTAACCAGTAAACCACTTAACACTGAATTGAGTTTGTTCATAACTGATTTCATGCTTTCTACAATTAATAGATTGAATTTAAAAATTGTTGGGGACCATCATGTATTTTCTTTGAGTGATGAGAATGGTGTTGACCTCTCCATTCCTAACCCACACTCCAAACTTTTTGAAGGAGTCCGGCCTTCTAGAGTCACCAAAAATATCAGCCAAGGGTCTGGTTCCTCTCAAAAGGGTCAGATTTCTAAAAGGATGAGAACCACTCAACCTAGGATAGAAACATTTCCACAGGTAGGTGGTGAAACTGCACTAGATGCAGCAAATAAGGTTGGTAGTCTGAACACAGATCCCACAGAGGGCCCTGGTGAGCCTAAGAGAAAGAAGGCAAGGGTATCAACTTCTGTAAGCCAGATTGTGTCCTCTCAAAAGGGCACAGATCTTAATAAGGATCAAAACACATCTCTAGATGTCTCCTCTCAACAGGGGGCATCTATTGAACTTGGCCAGTCACCCATGGCATCTTGTAAAGAGTCTGCACAACAGGTTGAACACCCTCAACCTGAGCCCACACTTGAAGACACACACACTATAGGGCTAGAAAATGTGTAACACAGTTCATTCAACTATAGTGCATCACTCTTTGCCAACATTGAAGATCAAAATGTTGATGCACTATTCCAACAATTGAATGCAACTGATCATAGCAATCCACAAGAACCTTCTACTCAAAGGGTGGAAGAGATTGCTGTCACAGCCTCTGTAGCTGTTAATGACAAAGTTGCTGTCAATCCTCCTGACAGTAACTTTTCAAAATATGCTGTCAACTTTTCAAAAGATGCTGTCAACTTTTCAAAAGATGCTGTCAACATTCCAATCCAAGACAGCAACTCTCAAATAGCTGCATTTTCTCAACAGTTAAGTGATGAAGATCTTGCTCTAATTTCTACCCTACTTAAGGTAAAATCTAAACCTTTAGTGCAAGATGTACCTGCTCAGTCTCTTGCACCTAGGATGAGTGAGGGTGTGAAAAGAAAAAGAGAGATAAAAGAAAAGAGAAGTGAGCATAAAAATGAGGGGCTGGGAAAATCCCAGGCAAAAGGAGAGGGCCCTGAGCAAGGCCAGAATAAAAAACAAGATGTGGGAGCCCAACTATCAAAGGCATTAGGCCTGAAGAGTGAGTTGGTGAGGAGTGATGAGATCACTCATAAAAAACCAGAGAGTGTGAGAACCAACACAGCCAAATAACCTAAACAAGCTGCTGAAAGGTTGAAATCCCTTTCATACAAGGTTACTAAATTATCAAAGAACTTGGACACAGTGGGCAGAAATCAGGTGAAGCTGGTGAACAGGATGTCCAGTTTGGAGCAGACTATGAATGAAGGGTTCAAAGCTATCTTTGATAAGCTTCAGAAATTTCAAGCACAATTTTCAACCCCTGCAGTTGCTACCTCAACTAAGGGGGAGAAAAGTGGTAAGGCTGAAGTGTTTGTTGCAGATGTAGAAAGGAGTGATAAGGTGGCAGTCAAGGAGAAAACTCAAGCTGCATCTCAGGGGGAGAGTCAACTAGAATTGTTGTCTAGTGTGGCTGCTGAGATTGCTACACAGCTTGGAGGAAATAAGGTGGAGAGACCAAAGGAGAAAGGAGTAGTGATAAAGGAGGGAGGTGTGAAGAAAGATTCTGTGGTCCATGTTGCAGGAAAAGGAAAAGAGAAGCTCTTCCAGGATGAAGGTGATGACTGGGTATTGGAAGAGAGAGAAGATTTTGATGATGAACAAGCTTCAATTCTTATGGTGGATGAAAATGAGAACAGCAGAGTATTTGAGGATGCAAAGTTCAACAAGAGAATCAATGATTTGAGAGCCTCATCTAACAGGGACCCCAAGAAATTCTCTGATTCAATGAGACAGTCAACCACAGGAGCAGCTGTGATGGTGTCCAAAAGCAACAAGTGGGTGATCTCTGTCAGAACTGAAGGAGGCTACAGCTGGTGTGTGAGCATGGCTTATCTAAGCAGGCAAGAGATTGCAGTTATTGAAGCAATCAAACTCAAAATTAAAACAGATAAGTCATGGCTCAATGAAAACTTGAAAAGAACTTTGCAGAAGCTGGTAATTGAGAAATTGCCAGAAGTAACTCAAAATCCCTTGGGCATTAAATTCAGTTGCTCCATAGATGGAAAATACAGGTCTATGAATCTAGAAAGGGTGAGCAACTGTAGGCCTAAATCTGTTAAAGAAGCTTTTGACCACTTCAAGCAACTGCCCATGAATGAAGAAAGAATTGAAGTGTTGAGGGTGTTGGAAGTAGAACTGAAAAGACTTGAAGATTTGAAGTTAAAAAGGAATGTAAAGAAGACACAGGAGAAAAGAGATAGAGATGATGAAGAAAAGCCTGATGGAGGTGCAGGTAGTTCCAGCCAACACAACAATGGTGAAGGGTCATCTGGAACTGGAAATAAGGTGGAGGAAGAAAAGGAGAAAGAAGAGAGGGAGTATAGAGATGATGTTGAAGGGAAGGTTTTGAAGACAGTGGTACTTGGAGGAGAAAATGATGAAAAAGATGCTGTCAGGAGTAATAAGGGAGAACTTGTTGTCACAAAAGGTACTGTCACAGAACCTACTGTCGAGCATGGAGTGACAGTAACTTGTCAAGAGCTACTGTCAAAAGAAGTGAAGGAAAAGGTGCTGTTAAGCAATATTTCTACATCTAAGAAACGCATAAAAGCAAGGGCAGAGAGACCTAAGCCTCATTCAAGTAGGAGGCCCAGCAGAAAAGGGTGGAAGCTTATGTATGAAATTCTTCATGAGGATTGTCTGGATGTTAGGAGGCCAACCATCAACAACATAGCAGAAGCAAAAGCAGAATCCTTAGTGAATGTGAAAGTTGAGTGGTCTGGAATGAATACTCTAAGCAAGATAATTCTATTGTTTTCAAATGGAACAGTTGAAGAATTGAGTTATGAGATGAAAGAAGTAAACTACTTTCTGGTCAGAAGAATGCTGATTATAATACAAGGATCAGACATGAGAACACAGTTAATAAGGAGTCTGTTGATAAAGAAGCTCATGGAGTTAATGGATTCTTTCAAATCTCATCCTTTAGATTTCAATGACGTTGAAGAACCTGAAACAGTTGTTTACCATGATGGAGTAATGTTTGAGGGTGAAGATGGAATCAAAGAATTTTGGAGCACAGAGTCTCTACAGGACAAGAATTTAGATCTACTTGAAAGGTTGATAAAGCAGTTGGAAGGATATCCTTATCCTGAGGAGAGCAGATACATGTTAAATGTTCTGAGAGTTATTCAAGCCAAAAAGAAGAGGGAGATTGAGAAGAAGTTTGAATATGAGAGGACACAGAAATGTCTTCTCAGGAATCCTGACAGAGTTATCTTCTACAATACTGGTGGTTCTGCAGAAGAAATCACTTTTGAGGAGTTAAAAAAATTGGCTGTGAATGACCCTCACATCATTGAGCTCATCAAGAAGCAACTGCTAAATATCACAAACTATGAGATTTTTGATCTGAAAAATAGAGCACTGGAGATCTGTGACTCTAAAAGGAAGGAGGAGAAGGAGAAAAGAAAGATGTTTGATGATGAAGTTGAAGCTGCAAAGAGGAAAGTTGAACAAATTTCCAAAAGAATCAAGGAGGCTGAGATTGACATGAAGCATGCTCTGCTGAATGATCAATTCTCTAAAAGGTCCAGCTATGTTTCTCCAGTCCTGTGTGGGCCCCTGAGAATCATTGTTGATAGCATTGAAGTGGAGGCTGTCAATTTTAGGATGCTCAATAATGAAAATTTAAAGAAGATATTCAGAATGATTACAGGCTCATTCTTGGAGTTTGAAAGAGATCTAAGCAAAGTTGTCTGGCAAATCATTGAGTCCAGAGAAGAAGAGGATGAGTCTATTGACAAAATCAGGGTGAAACAGATCTTCTCTTCTACAAAAGAAAGATTTGTCAAAGACATGTTTGGAATGAAGTATCTCTGCATATCCAAAGGACCAACTGAGAACTACTACACCTACAAGGACTTGAAAAATATTTCTTACAGGATGGTAAAGCTAGTCTTAGATTGTGTTACTGATCATGTCAAGACAGAAGAAGAGAAGAGGGAACTGAAAGCTCTTGAGAGATTGTATGGAAGAATGATAGCAGAAAAGAAGTGAAGATAAAGCTCAAGACTAAATTGAAAATTTGCTCAGTCTAGAGGAGCATACTTGAGATAGGATTGTACTTGTAATGTTGTTTATTTTCTGTACAAACACTTCTACTTTTATTAGTTGAGTTAGCATCTGCAATTTTCTTTTAAATTTGTCTTTATTTATCATAAAAACAAATTGGGGGAGATTGTTAGGGATTGTGGTACTATCAATGCAATCAACTGATAATTACTTAGATTAATTAGAAATTAACTAAGTAAAACATACTGTCATATATACATTGACAGTATGTTTAATTGTCACTTGTAACAGTATGTTCCTAAGCCAAGTAAGTGACAGCATGTTTAGATAGTTACTGTCATGTACAAATGTAATAAAATGATCTATGAAGTAGAAGTTCACACAGTGTTCATGCACAGCATGGATCAAATTATTGACAGTAACTTTCTACAAACTGAAGCCTACGACAGCATGTTCAAGTGACAGCATCCTTTGGAACAGACGACAGCAACTATTCCTTGACAGTAAACTTGGCGGAAATTGAAGAATCAAAGACAACAAGTTTTCTGACAGTAGCTTTGGCGGAAAGAGTTGACAGTATGTTTGGCGGAAGAATTGACAACAACTTTGTTCGACAGCATGTTTATCAGGATAGTCGACAGCATGTTTTGCGGGATCCTTGACAGCAACTTTAGATGACAGTATGTTTCAGAAGAAGATCAGGATCAACAGCAACATATGCGGAGACGAAGTTACTGTCACCAAAGAGAAGCAAAAGGTTGACAGTAACCTTTTGGTGAAGCTGACAGTCTGTTTCAAGAAGCAGACTAGGTAAAGGTCTTTCATGGATTGATCTTGACAACTCAACCTAGTCTGTCAAGACTACTACTGCAACTTGAGATAAAGTAAGCATAAAGGTGAAGCATGCTCGTGGAGTCAAGAATGTCAAATCCTCTCAGAGCAACTTTATCTACATATGGAATGAAGACAGACTTGAGAAGAAAAAGTGTTGTTTCTATTTCAAGTATTGTCCAGGAAACAAGGGAAAACAAACTTGTAAGTGAGGTGGGTGTTTCAATATAAAAACACATACCTCACAAACACTTTCTCTTATGCAACTGAGCTTAACTTTTCTCAAGCATAGAAAACCTTAGCATTCTTGTTATTGTTTCTATTTGAAGCTGGAAATATCTTCCAGACAGTTGTAGCAACAAAAATTAATAAAATTAATTTTTGAAGTATATCACCTTGTGTTTTAATCTGTTTTCTGCTGTTTGCATTAGTACTTGGTATTATCTCTTTTGTTTTGTTGTTAGCAAAAAGTGATAAATTATCAAGTTGCATTCAAGCCCCCCCCCCTTCTGCAACACTCATACTGTCTAACACTTAAAGACTTAAAAAACAAGAATGCAGTGCAAATGATCTAAGAGCGGCTTATTGTCAAATCAAATGTGAAAATGAAGAGATGATCAAATTAAAGAAGTTTGTTGGTGAAACTCTAGCTATTGTGGAGGAGAATATGTTGAAGTCATTTCTGAGAAATAACACAGCTTTTGAGAAGATAAATTGATAAGTAATTCTTTGTTCCTTATAAATTTTTATATTGTTCTAGATTAAGTTTTGACATCATCAAACCTTGATTTATGCTTACATGTTATAAAGCATAAATAGGGGAGATTGTTAGGAATATATTCATTTGATGATGTATAAAAATAGTTTATCTGTAACAAGTCTTTCTACTGAACGTTTCTATAATTAGAGTCTAGATAGTCAATATTCATGTTTAGATGTCATTTATACTTAGAAGATTTTCAAGATAATTGTAACCAGAGTCTGGATGCAAATCAGAATCTGGGAGTTGATCGGAGTCTATATATTATCAGAGTCTATAGTCTGCTAGAGACTGTAGATCATCAGAGTCTGGAGAATTTCAGAGTCTATAAAGCTGAAGTTATATTTGGAAGGTGATCAACAGAAAGGGAAAGCTTTGAAGATAAAGACAATTATATTACAGATATGCTATGGGAAGAAAAGAGAATTTCAGAAGGAAACTGTCAAATAATAATTAGGAATTTTATTCCTATTTTAATTTGATTTTCTGTTATTAGTTGATAGGTAGCTCTCTATATAAACATTTTATGTAATCTAATATTATTTGTCGAAGTTTTTTTTAGCATAGAGATAGAGAGAGTTGCTGTGAAAATACAGAGAAGCTGCTAGGGTTTGTGTACACCTTAGGAGAATTTGTATTCATACATCAATAATACAAACAGTATTTATTTATATATTTGTGTTTGTTATTTGTTAATCATTCGACGTTATTATCTTTCAAGTTTGATTTTAAAACAGGCAGAAAGAGCATACAAGTATTCAACCCCCCTTTCTACTTGTGTAACTGGGAAAACACACACATAATTGTATGGCTGGAGGAATCGGACAAATGTCATACAACCGATGAAATTGATTACTTAATATGTGCCGAAATTCCAGATAAAACAACTAATCCAGTTGGATATGATGCTATTTCAAAGTATATGATTCATGGACCGTGTGGAGCATATAATCAAAATTGTCCATGCACGAGGGATGGAAAATGTACCAAATATTATCCAAAAGATTTTAGAAACGAGACTACCATCGACTCAAATGGTTATCCAGTTTACAGACGACGAGATGATAAACGCACAATCCAAGTGAAGGACATTACGATTGACAATAGGTACTAATAATAATTCTCTTACATAATTGGTTCTTAATCTACTTTAGAATTTAGATTAAAGATTTTAGTGCTAAATCTTTTTAGACATTAATTTTGAATCATGTGACATGTATACAGGTTTATTGTTCCATACAGTAGAGGCCTCATTGTTAAATATCAGGCTCATATAAACATGGAATGGTGTAATCAGGGACGTTTGATTAAGTATATGTTTAAGTACGTAATGAAAGGTGCTGATAGAGCAACTATAGCTGTTGAAAAAGTCAAGGATAGAGAATCTGCTGAAACAATAGGTAATGTAAATACTAATGAAGTCCATGACTATGTAGCATGTCGTTACGTTTCTTCTGCAGAGGCATGTTGGCGTATATATGATTTTCCCATCCACAATCACAAACCAGTTGTTGTCAAGTTAGTTTTCCATGAAGAAAATCAACACCAGATTTGTTTCCGGGAAGATGAGCAATTACAAGCAGTTTTGGACAGAATTGATCCTAATGCCACTATGCTTATGCAATGGTTTGAGGCAAACAAGGAATATGAATCTGCAAAACAGCTTACATTTGTTGAATTTCCTCAGAAATTCTTATGGAATGAATCTGAAAAAAATGGACCTGCAGAAAGAACATCATACGTGTGATTGGTTGCTTGATTTATGTCCATCCCACTGCAGGTAAAAACTTTACTTTGAAAAACTTTATAAAAATAAGAACATAATATATATGGCAGTAATTTAATAGCAAATTTCTACTACTGTAAAGGTACCATTTAGTCTAAACTTTCGTTTAATATTAAGAGAATTAAGCAGTTTAATCAAGCATTGCATTGCAGGAGAGAGGTTTTACTTGAGAATGCTTTTGGGCATTGTACGTGGCGCAACATCTTTTGAGGAAATCCAAACAGTTAACAATGTTGTCTATAACACATATAAGGAAGCTTGCTTCCATCATGGCCTATTAGAGAGTGATGATGAATGGCATGCTGCGATTACAGATGCTTCTGTCCATCAAACTGGTGTGCAATTGCGTGAGTTATTTGTCACATTATTGTTATTTTGTGAAATTTCAGATGTTAGGGCATTATGGGATAAGCATTGGAGGTCTTTCTCTGATGATATAGAGCTGAAGCAAAGAAAAGGTTCTACGCTACAAAATTTTGTTATTGGGGAGGACCAACTTCAGTGTCTCACTTTACATGATGTTGACATGCAACTGCGTAAAACAGGTAAAACATTGTCTGACTTTCCAACTTAACCAGAGCTAGATCACGATCTTTATAGACAAAGTAGAAACACACTTCTATATGAAGAGAGTATGTATGATATGCATGCATTATCAATTGAAGGAGAAAAATGCCGCCAGATGTTAAATGAAAAACAAACAGTAGTTTTTGAAGCCATAATCGATAATGTTAGAAGTAAGGTTGGTGGTTTATTTTTCTTCTATGGACATGAAGGTACTGGAAAGACTTTTTTGTGGAAGACTATAATTAACAACCTCAGGTCCCAAGGGAAAAATAGTTCTGGCAGTTGCGTCATCAGGCATTGCTTCCCTCCTCACTCAAGGTGGACGTACTGCACACTCTAGATTTAAGATACCAATTGACACAAATGAAAACAGTACCTGTGATATCAAACAACAATCATTTTTGGCCGAATTAATTGTGCAAATTGATTTGATTATCTGGGATGAGGCGCCAATGAACCATAAACATATCTTTGAAGCTGTAGACCGGTCAATACGTGATCTCATGCGCCACCAGGATGCTGGGAACTTGGACAAGCCATTCAGAGGTAAAACAGTATTACTAGGAGGTGATTTCAGACAAATCCTACCTGTTTTACCAAATAAGGGACGTGAAGATATTGTCATGGCATCTATCAACAGATCTTATTTGTGGAATTATTGTACGGTTTTCAGATTGGATAAAAACATGCGACTTGATTCAGGAATACCACCAGTAACACTTTCAGGCCAACAAATCCCTTATGCTGATTGGGTAATCGCAGTTGGTGATGGACAAGTACCTACAATTTCAACAACAGAAGGCAGCAAACCATACTGGATTGAAATTCCACCAGAGTTGCTTATTGATCCTAAAGACAATGGAAAGCAGGTCATTATAGATATCGTGTATTCTGAATGGTGTGATAGTTCTGATGCTTCGCAGTAATTCAGAGATCGGGGTGTATTGACACGATTGAATTAAGATGTTGATAAGATAAATAAAGAGGTCTTGGAACAGTTCCCAGGTTGGTAATGATTATACTTATGTTTTATATCTTGACAATATATATTCATATGCATCTGTTTTAATTGCTTATAGATTGAGATCCTATTTACTAATAGTTTTATGAAAATACATGCTTTGTAGGACAATCGAGAGAATATCGTAGCATGGATTCTATTTGCAAGACTGCGGTTAACTACGAGTCACTGGAGAGCATGTACCCGCTTGAATATTTGAATACAGTCAGAGTTGCAGGTATACCAAATCATGAACTTGAACTGAAAATTGGAGCGCCAATTGTGTTATTAAGGAATTTGGCTCCTAGCAAAGGTTTGTGTAATGGGACCAGGTTAATTAAACACAACTGTGTGCACGAGTTATAGAAGGGATTATAATTACCGGCAATCATATTGGAGAGAAAGCTTTCATACCAAGAATTTGCATGAGGACAAGTGAGTGATACAACTCTACCTTTAGTATTTAAAAGACTGCAATTCCCAGTAGCCTTATGCTTTGCGATGACCATAAATAAAAGCCAAGGACAAACGCTCAAGTTAGTTGATTTGTATTTACCAAGTCCTGTTTTCAGCCACGGCCAATTTTATGTGGCAATATCTAGAGTAACTACACCTCTCGGGTTATATATAGTGTGTGAAAATGCTACTCACCCTTTACTTGGTATGACCAAAAATGTTGTTTATCATGAGGTATTCAATAATCTATGATTGTAACAAGAAAAAACTTATATATTCAACAATTCTCACACTTTGGTTGTGCTTTTATGAGGAACTGATTGAGATATCCCATATATAGTTTTACTAAAATTTAAACATTACTTGATCAGTCTGTTTTAAATTTGCATCATATTTTTTCCCAGCAAACTTGGGCATGCCAATTTATTTTGCGAAACGGGACACAATATTAAGATCAATTTAATTTTTTCTGCATAACTTCTTTTCAATTTTAATTGATCGTTGTTCTTGCACTTTGGTGCCTATGATTTTTGTAAAAGTTATCTTTGATGGAGTTTTATAGGATATTTATTTCAGTTTATTTATCAATTTTAATTAGTCTTAGTTCAAACTAAGTCTCAGGAATAGCCGCTACATTGCCAGACAATGCTATTGCAAACATGTTAGATGGAGCAGAAAGACTATTGTGCTTCCCAGTCACCTTTAAGTGCAGTTTCATATAGTGGCAAACAAAAAGCTAGGTAATTTTTTCTTACATCCGCTATCTAAATTTCAAGGGTAAAATTTTAGTACAGAATATCTTTTTACAATAATTTTCTGAATAGATTCATAATTAATGTAAACTATTTCCAATTAACATTCAAAAAGTAAAAATCTTCAGTTATAAGAATGTATACAGAGACCGTAGTGATATGACAAATATGTTAACAAGTTACAACATGAATGCATACTAGACAGGCATCTATGGATTGGTAAAGTTTTTTCTAGAAGTAAAAATATATTTCTCTGTAAGTGCTGACTTCTGCTATAAAGTATCACAGAATAGCAGACCACAACTTCTAGGTTTGATGCTTTAACATACAAGTCAATTTGTGTTGAAATTTTTTGAATTCTTTAATTGAGTATAATATCCTTGCATGGTCACATTTTTTCTTCCTCAATCCTCATTATATTCTTCATTATGTCAACAGTCGCATATGAAAGCAAATACGCATACAATTTTCTACTTATACAATTTCCTACTTAGATGCTGTGAACACGACCTTAGTTCATGTTGATATTGTTGAGCTCTTTGTGAAACTAAGACAATTAAAATACTGTTTGTCTACAATCTTTCAGATAAATTGAGAATAAGATATTTTCCGTTCATGGAGGTCTATCTCCTTCTATTTCCACATTAGACCATGTTTGAGAGCTCACCCCTTCTTAACTTTTTACCCTTAATATATTCATAATTTTAACATAAGCAGCACCTGCATGACAGATTCGCACCATCTACAGGAAGCAAGAAGTACCCCATGATGGTGCAATGTGCGAGCTACTATGGTCTGATCCTGAAGACACTGTCGAGGGTTGGGATTTGAGTCCTCGTGGTGCTGGTTTCCTCTTTGGTGGCAGTGTTGTTCATACTTTTAACCACTCCAATAACATTGACTACATATGCCGTGCCCATCAATTGGTTATGGAAGGTTAGGATGTGTAAATTTCAAGGGTAAAACTTGATCAGCAGGGTACAGGTTGCTGCAGTGCCATCAAGTCAAACTATTACATCAATTGGTTATGGAAGGTTCTGACAATGTTGTCTTATGTGGAAGTTAATTTTACAAGTCTTTACTGAATCCTGAAAGCGCTGGAACCTTTTTATTATATCTGTCTCCTCCAGTTTTGTCATTTTCTTATAATTTATAAGCCACAACACAATAAAGGTGATAATTTCTTTTTACCGTTCTTTTTAAAACCTTCTTGCACAAAGATCATGACCGAAAATTTGATTATTCCTGACACATATGTTTGCATGTTAATAGTGAGAAAAGGTCAGGAGGTGGGAACTAAACACCGGTGAATATTTGCTAATTAGCATTGTACATGTTTCCGTTAATAATGGAAGCTTACTCTTGATTTTGCTAAACCTTGCCAATGACTTATAATCAGGTAAATGCTGACACTGGCTGGACTCCCAAAACAACAATCTGTAAGTTTCGTTCTATAGTTCCCACTGAAGTATCCACCAGTGACAGCAGAGAAGACGTCTCGATGCCATTCAGATGCCATTCAGTTTTAGTTCATCCAAGATGTAAAGCCTCTGCAGTACCTGCAATCAAATCTCTTTAAGTATTTTTCTGTTCTAATCCCTGTTGATTGCTCTGTGGTTGAATAGCAGTTTCTGTTTTTTGGCAGGGAGATTATGTTGACCGCGGATATAATTGTCTTGAAGAATGACGCCAACCCTATAAGAGAGACAAATATTAATGAATGTGAAGGGAATCAGCATTTGGTATCAAAAGGAGGTCTGAGACGATCAACAGAGAGAATAGCAATACATGCCCCATCCTCTGAACCCCAAAATGTAGAACACGAGGTCAGAATGCAAGCAATTCTAAGCCCAAAAAGTAAAAACAAGGCGTGTTCTTTGGGTCGTATATGGTGGAAGAAGGGTGCTAAAGATGGGACTGAGTTTAGATTGGAAAAAAGTAAGATTCTTTAAATTGCTGGTGATCCTAATTATATTTGTTAAATGTTTCATCCACTCCTTAATACTTTTCTGCATTTAACTGTTGTGTCCAGAATGGTATCATGCTGATGCAGTGGAGCTTGATGAGTCAAAATAATCCACCTTAATTGGATTGAAATGTTGCAAGTGCCGTAGGATAAAGTCACCTTCGCGCCCCTACACTGATCCAGAATGCAAAATTGTATTAGAAGGTAACAAGCATAATAAAAGAACTCCAAAACAAGCACGTCAAGGAACAGACTTTTGTCATGAAACCATTTCTGAACAGCTTAAACAAAGAGAAACTGCTTCTCATGTGTTACCTACTAAAAAAGAATTGGTATGCATAAAAGGGATAATACTCTTGCATTCTCTGTGTCAAGGGTGGAAAATGTAATCAGAATACTTCAGGAGATGCTTCACAACAGAACACTTAAGGTATGCTTCGTTTTGATGAAGCAACTGCATTATCTGATACGTTACACAAACCAAGAAATAAAAAGAACTCATATTTTAATGTGTTTTTCATAGGTATGCTGCATTTACCTGTGCGCTTACGAAGATGAACATGTACTGTGTACAATATTTATTTTGCATCTTAGTTACCTGCCCTGTGAGAAGATGATCGTATTTAATTGTTTCTTGACGCCTTGAAACTAAAGTTCCAAAACTGTATCCTAAATAAGCACAAGAACTGTTAGACTCTATGCTGAGTTTAAACAATTCTGGATAGTTCAACACCTCTTCCTTACAACAACCATAACTCTTTGTCAAACTTTTCGTTTGAAGAACCATTTTTTGCATAAAAAACTAGATTTCGAGAGCTTTTTTTTGGTAAATAATCCACCCCTGTAACCTTATAAATCATAACAGTTTATTCCGGGAAGCTAGACCATACGCTGCGTTTAACCAATTCTGAATAGCTCAACACCTCTTCATTAGAACAGCCATAACTCTTTGTGAAAATATCCATTTGATGAATCGTTTTTTGCATAAAAACCTAGATCTCAAGATCTCTCTTTTGGTATATAATCACCCCCTATAACCTTATGGATCAGAACATTTTATTACGGGAAATTAGATTTTATGCTGAGTTTTGCCAATTCTAGATAACTCGACACCTCTTTATTAGAATTGCCACAACTCTTTGTCAAAAATTGCGTTTGATGAACCGTTTTTTTCATAAAAAAACTAGATCTCAAGAGCTTTCTATTGGTATATAATTTACCACCTAAAACCATATGGATCAGAACAGTTTATTCCGGGAAATGAAACGTGAGAAATATGATATCCTGATATTTGTGTATGAAATATAAATAAATAATACATGTTTTATAGAATCTATTAAATTTAGTCTTTTAACTTACGCAACATATGATTATTGACTTGCAATTCAATTGTGTAGCTAAATGGAAAACAATGGAAACAAAAACAAAAACTGGCAGGAAAAAGTAGTATGTCAATCCTACTTCAATGGGCAGATCTTTCACCAGACTTGTTGAGGTTGATCATTAACAAATTAAACTATGAGGATCATATTCAATTTCGTGCTGTTTGCAAAGGTTGGGCCTATGTTCATAAATCTACAAATGATCTAATTCACGATATTCCATTACACGTCATGGTAGCAATACTTATGAAAATCACAAACAACGGATTCAAAAATTTCTTCAACCTTTTCATTTATTGGATAAAAGGTCAAACTGATAACACGGTAAAAACTTTATTAGATTAACTCCCTATACACCAGTTATATCAATGGGGATATGAAGTGAACAGACATAAAGAAAGTATGTTCACGTACTTTATGACTATGTCTCAACGTCTTGACAACAAGGATGCCAAATTTTACTGTGTCTCAAAAAGTATAATTTTCAGGAACCTTATTAGTTGCGATATATTAGAATATTCATATAAAATAATCGAGGACATCTCAGCAAAAGGTCACATGTTTTCGTTACTGTTTAAAAATATGCTGGATATATATTTCTTTCCAAATAAAAGAAAAGGTATTGTCGCTATTCTCATCAGCATGTTTACTTCACCGGACACGAAGAACCAAACAACTGAAATGATAATGGCTTTAAGGACTATTGCCAGTGAAATCTATCCAGAAACAATATTTGGCACATTAAATGGTACACCTATTTGCAGTTATTATCAGAATGAAGACAATCATTATCGACCCGATGGATATCCCCTGCACCCAAGACAAATCAATGACTATACGTGACTTCAGTGCAAAGTCATCGTACTATTTGGGTGTTTATCGGCTTATCTTGCATCATCTCTTCATTTTTATCTAAATTTGTATTAAATAGCTTCATTGTCAACTTTAAACATCGCTAATTGCATCTAGATTGTACTCTTCTCTTAACTATCTTGACTTATATTTCTACTTGCATTCGTTAATAAAATCATTATTTTTGGAATCATAAAATTTACAATTTGTAGATGTACAACTGTGGAAGACTAAGCGGAAACAGGATCCAGTTCTTACTTACTCTATGTGCCATTAAGTGATATTATTGTTATAATTATCCAAAAACAAATAATCACTTATATATATATACACACACAACAAATGCAACTAGATATTATGTCCTACAAATTAAAGTCACTATTATTTAATATTAGAAAGTGTTATGTCCAAATATTTGTTAAATAAAATACAATTTCTACTTAAACTATACAAAATAATAACTAAAAAATTAGTCAGACTTATATTATTTTTGTATACTTAATATAATAATCCAATGTAAAACACGTTGTGTTCTCTACAAATATTTAATACAAAAGATGAAACTTTTAGTTACACAATACAAAATAATATCTAAAAAATTAATTAAAATTATATTATTTTTATAGGCTCAAAATAATAATTCCATGCAAAATACATTCGATCCCGTGCTTCACAGCGGTCATAAGCTTATATATATATATATATATATATATATATATATATATATATATATATATATATATATATATATATATACATTATGATAGTGTTTATTCGAACTAATAATTTCTATAATTAATTTTCAAAATCTTAGTTAGTATTTTTGAATTAATATATTACACTAGTTATTAAATATTTTAAATTAATAAAGTTTAATGAATATTTGGGTCATAAATAAAACTAATAAAGTCGTGTGAAGATAAACCATCAAATTTGATAATTTTGTATTTATATATTTATCCAAGTCAAAATAAAAAATATGTATTTAACTTGTTTACATAATTATTGTTTTATTATTAAATTAAAAACTACAGATTTAGTGCATAAAAAGATTAAAATGTGTTTAGTATTATTTTTGAAATTTTTGCATATGCATCGATAAATAGTATAAAAATATATATTTAATAATTTTCTATAATTATCAATTATAAAATTTTAATAAGACTTTTAAGACCAATGATGGGACATTATTATTAGTTAATTAATATCGAAAAAATGTCCCGTGGGCGGTGGCCCGTTATGTTCTATTATTGCATCAATGGTAATGTTGCCTGTGACCACGGACAATAAAGGTAGGTGGAGAGGAGAGAAGACTTTTTAGCGTATAATAATTTCGAGTTCCAGATCATTTTCTCTAAACAACTGGCCTAGCTGTGCACGGGTCGTAGACACGTATAATAAGATTTTTTGGTCCTATAGTTTTTTATATTGTTTCTAAAACATTTTATTCATAAATAAAAATTTGATATTTAAATTTTATTTACAAAAAAAATGTTAAAATATTAATTTGAAAAACTATATGGTCAACTGAACGTGAGTACCAAAAGTCAAGGGAATATCTATTTTGGATGGAGGAAATAGTTTTATAGTATATATTATTTTTTATATGTATTTATTAATCTAAAATTAATATAAATATTTATATATTAAATATTATTTTATAATATACAACAAAATTTTATCCTTTGTAATATTATTAGACCTAATAATATGTATACTAAATTTTGATATATTGTAAATATAATTTAAATCTTATATTTTTGAAGTACTTTTAAAAATAATATATATATATATATATATATATATATTAAATTTTAATATATTTTTTGATATGATTCGAATCCTATATATAAATTAGATTCGCAACTTCGTTCGTAGAAGACCGACTTTCAAATATTGTTGGTTAGAATCGAATTGATAATTATATCAATATTATAAAATATTAAAATTTGGAATTTAAATATATATATATATATATATATATATATATATATATATATATATATATATATATTGTCACAAAATTTAAATATGTTTTTGAGTGTCAAAAGGTTGACATTTGATAAGGACTAGATCATTTGATAAGGATATAATTCTATTGAATATTTCCCCTCGCAGAAGTTAGTGAGGTTAATTAAAATTTTTGTTTTAAAATAATTAAAATTGTACTTTTAGGCATTAATATATGTGTGTGTGTATATTATTTATTTCAATTAATTTATAAAAAATATACTAACTTGTATGTATTTAAACATTTGTATCCTTAAAATTATGGCTATTTTTATGATATATCCCAAATTTAAAATTTGTTTACAAATATGTCATATTTTTAGTTGTATTTTCAAATATGTCCTATATACAATTTTTTTTTCATTTTAGAATGACATTTTTATCCTTGCACTTAAAATAATTGTAATATTTAAATAATTTTTATAAATTCAATGCTCTAAATCTAAATTTGAGACCAAATTATTTTATTGCATAATTCTAATATACATTAAATATATAAAGTTTATAATAAAATTTCTCTTTACAATTTTGGTTTCATAAAAAATTATAAATAAAAATGAAAATAAATAAATAAATAGTGTTAAAAACTAATGAACTCATATTTGTTATATACATATAATAAGATTCGAGAATTTAATCATATCATTATTCAAATAACCAGATAATAAAAAACATGTATTACAACCATTTTCAAAAAATTTGAATTACCATAAGATTAAGATTTTTGAAAATAAAATAATTATATATCAACTCATTAATTATTAGTTACAAGTAATATAAAGTACATTAAGTAAAACTAAGAGTATATTATTCTGAATATTTATATTTAAGTGTGTTAATAAGGTAATATGACATATTTATAAAACAAATACTCTCTCAGTACCATAGTTTTTATCTCATTTTGACTTTTCAAAGTCAAATTAATCAATTTTGACCAATAAATTAAACATATTATATAATAATATATATTTTTTGAAAAACTATTATAATAAAATTTAACTCTTCAATTTTGTTTACCCTGAAAGATAATCTATTACAGAAGGGGGGTTGAATGTAATAGTACCTAATAATCGAATATGAACACAAGTATGTAAAAGAAAACACAATTTAATAATGAATGGAATACAAAACTCTCTCAAAAAATTCTTTGTTCTCAAGAGCTGCTAGGTTATGAAAAATAAGATTTGAACATTACAATAATGTTAACCTATGTATGTGTTTATATAGATACAGTTACAATTCAATTACAAAACAGATTATGAAAAGAATAGCTTCAATAAGGCAATAGACTTGTATTTAGATTCCTTCTTCACTATCATAATCAAATTCTGATTTGACTGTTTCCTTCATAAACTCTGATTTGTAAACTTTGTCGGTTGTCATCTCTGTTAAAGTAAACTCTGATTGAGTATTCTCTAATAGAGTAAACTCTGACCGACAACTTCCTAAACTCTGATGACGTCAGCAGTGTAAATTCTGTTCTTTATTCTCTGACAGCATCAGTGTTTGTTTCCTAACAAATTTTATAAATCAATTTGTAAAGTCGTAAAATTATAAATAAATATTTTTAAATTGTTAGTTAAAATAAAATAAATTTGACTTTTGTCAAAAAAAATGACTTTGAAAAGTCAAAATGAGACAAAAATTATGGGACGAAGGGTATAAAAAGGGACATATTGATAAATGACTTCATTAATTTGGAGTATAGGATATAAATTCCCTAAGATTGTGTTTGAGAACTTTGGTTAATTTGGAACATATGATATAAATTCCCTAAGATTGTGTTTGAGAAATTTGATTTCATTTGAAATGATGGATTTCAAATAACAGAATTTGAGTTGTCATTTCAAATTCTCATATTTGTACTAATATTTAAATTTCATGAAATTCAAATCTAAATTTTTATGATTACCCAAACACGTCATTTGATCAAATCTAGAATTTTAAATGAAATCATAATCCCAAACAAGTTATAAAATTATTTATAAATTCTATAATATTGTTTAAATTTATGGATTTGTTTTTGCAAATACAACATGACAGAGACCTCAACCAAATAAAAACAAAAATTAGCTTATGATATTTTTTATCCTGAAATAATTTTTATATTTATAAAATATAAGTATGTACTTTTTTGAGTAAGTATTAATTCAATAACAAAAAGTCATATGACATCTACAAAAATAGTCACGTCGAACAAACATAAAACAGAAATAATAGCTGATTAATCCATTTTTTTTGGAGATATAATCACGCTATTTGTTGAAGATGATATATTTACATGTACCCGCTTCACCAGTTGTAGTTAATCCAGTTTGAGTTATCGACCATATTTGCAATACCCTAAAAACTTTTATCACTAAATCAAAAACCTACTCTAGCAAATAAAGGAGAGAAACACCAAAATTCTTACCAAAGAGATATTACAACCAAATTGAAATTGTAAATTAAAACTAAAATTAAAAAATAAAAAATTAATTTGGTTGAAGATTCTAGTATATCATTACTATATTGACTACTTGACTAGTACTTGTAACTAGTGTTTTGACACGAATTGTTGTTTCTATTTTTCTAAAAATATTTCTCGACAATCCAACCATATGAATGTCAAGATATATATAATATAATGATATCCCCAAATTTTAAAAAAATAAAAAAATAATTTGGTTAGAGATCTTAATATATCACTAATATATTGACTAGTACTCCGTACTCGTAACTAGTGTATTGTCACGAATTGTTGTTTATATTCTTTTAAAATATTTCTCGACAATCCAACCATACGGATGTCAAGATATATCTAATATAATGATATTTCCAAATTTTAAAAAAATAAAAAATTAATTTGGTTGGAGATCTTAGTATATCACTACTATATTAACTAGAATTCGTAACTAGTGTTTTGTCACGAATTGTTCTTTCCATTTTTTTAAAAATATTTCTCGACGATCCAACCGTACAGATGTCAAGATATATTTAATTTAATGATATTCCCAAATTTAATGTATTATATTTATTAATATATATATATATATATATATATATATATATATATATATATATATATATATATATATATAATGTATAATATCACTTTCCTGACTATATCACTTATAGCAGTTCCTGCTACCGTTTTTTATGGGTTCATTGGCAGCAAACTAATAGATGAATATTCTGATAGTTTTGGAATCTGGATTATTGTCTTGACTGTTGTATTCACAATTTATGTGAGTCCCGCTTTGTCTTTGTCTAAATGACCAAATTTATCATATCATGGAAATGTTCTGTTACTTTGTTTTGCGTATATAGCTATACCGACATGTACATTACTAAATTTGCTTTATAATTGTCATAATGGTATAAATAACTAAATAAGCTTCTAGAATTGTCATACTGGTTTAAGAATTGCTTTGTCACAAATAGATTTTGCAGTTTGATCTTTTTCAATCTTCCGGTGTTACTTAGACGATAGTGAATGCAGACTGTAATGAGGATGAGAATCGAGATGCAATAGTTTGGGAATTGGGAGGCAAATGTCTGAATCTGATTCTTAGCATCTGTAAAACAAATAAAAACCACATGTATAGTATACACTTATTCTTTTTTTAACAATATATATATAATATGAATAATTTCATATTATATATATATATATATATATATTAAATATGATATAAATATTTAAATTATTCATAATATTTTTTTATTTATAATATATATAAATTTTATCCGAGCCGAGCTAGACGAGCTTGAGCCGAACTCGAGCCGATCCCGAGCTAAACGAGCCGAGCACGAGCCGAACAGGCATAAAGCTCGGCTCGGGTTCATTTACTAACCGAGCGGATTTTTATGTTCAAGATCAGGTTCTTTTAATAAACGAACAGAGTCGAGCCCACTTAAACGAGCCGAGCTCGAATTTTGTTCATGAACAGCTCTGTTCATTTGCAGCCCTTATATGTACATAAATACACTTAAAAAACAGTGAATAACCACTTCTTTATAAAGTCAAGTCAAATTCGATATATAACCGAGTAAACGAACAAAAAAAAAATTATTTTCCGGATTTTTTTAAAACATATTTATACTATTGTGTTTGTATTTAGAAATTAAATGCAATGCGAATTGTGAAAGTTGACTCTTGCCGCCTTTTTGTGAAAGTTGACTCTTGCCGCCATCCAAAAGGTTAGACTATTAGATAAGAAGCGTATGAAATGAAGCAAGCAATTTTGTTGACCGAGGGTATGAAAATGAAATTTTGAAAAGGATATCATTGACTTGGATAAATGTTAATTCAAACTTTGATATAACTAATATATAACAACTTTAATAGGTTCTTGACGGGATTTAAATTTTATATTTCAAAATATGAAATATTTGTTTATATTAAATTAATAATTTTAATATATTTATTTTGAGATTCAACACTCGTTATTTTTTTGACAAATGATGTTAACCTAATCAATTAAAAAAACATGGTATAGATATACATAGGAAAAAAAGTCTCGTCATTTATAATTTATACAATCAATCAACTTTTGTCAATTAATAATCTCTATTTCCCGTGCCTTTGATTTTATACATTAAATTTTATTTATTTAAACAAATAAAATTTGAAAA